>JADWQK010001071.1:0-341343 GCA_017933935.1 Sesamia nonagrioides
ATCTGTTATTTATGTTCGGTTGTTATACGAATGATGAATAGCCAGCGTATACCACTTTTTTAAAGAATACCACATTACCGATGAACTTGGTACAAAGCAATAGAACCCATATTGATAAAGTAATAGAGTTTATATCAACCGGAGTTATATGGTCAGTTCTTTTAAAAGCTATTGTGAATGTTTTTATGATTCTGAAGGCGTGTAATAGTAATTAATTACGTATGAAGAAATATCAGAGATTTGGTAATTAAATCTTGGTGAGAAGGTGTCAGAATATACGTAGCATCAGTAGTGGATTAGGTTTTCTTAAAACAAAATTACAAAATTCTGTTATTAGTCCTTGATATACAACGTTTTATGATGTAAGGTTTTCATATATTTTTATTCTTCAGCCTATAGAGATCCACTGCTGGACAAAGGCCGGCTAGCAAAGTCTCGTGGATCAAGGCTTTCATTGCTTTTGGCCATAATCCCCACGCTTGGCAGGTGGGTTGGGGATCGTAGTAATTTGATATTTCCCAGGAGAAGTGCTGCTGTCCGCTTCCCTAGTGAGAGTCCTTTAGTGGTCCCTTACGACACCTATGGGAGGATATGGGTTGGTAATATTCTAAGCCCAGTACCACACGGGCGTTCATTGGGCTTAGTTAATTGCAGTTGGAGCTCATTAACGAAACCGATAATTCTGATCCATACGTTATGTTCGTGAACGGACGCCATCAGAGGGGACTGGTCATCTCTTAGCTGCCACGGCTTATTTTAATTTCTGAATTATTTTTTTTTCGTGTTTTCCGTAATGGACGCTCTCAGCGTACAAAATATTTCTGCATCGTTCTCACACGGTTGATTTCAGCATAAATGATGTAATCAAATATTTGTATCACTAGCTTGATAATTTGAAAGAGTATCCATGGAGTTTCTTGCCCGTTCTTCTCTATAGGTACCTACTCTTTGGAATGGACGACTAGCTTCACCTTACTGACTGACCGACCTTCTGACAATTCAAAAGTGCCTGTAACTGGTTTATTTGAAATAAGTGCTTTGATTTGATTTGATATGGAGTCATCATCCTTTTTCCGAATATGAGGGTCGGCGTCCAGTCAAACCGCATTGAACTGAATACCAATATTTTACAAAGACCGACAGCCTATCTGAACTCCAAAACCTCCAGTTACAGGGTATTACGATACCCCTTGGTAAGACTGGTGGTCAGGTTTTCGGGCTTCTGACTGCCTTGAACGTCTGTTAGAGATCTACAATTGGTAGCTGGAGCCAATATCTTAACGTGCTTCCTGAGGTACTCGGAAGATTCGGCATGTAAAGATGATCACTCATCAACAGACCAACCGTAGGATATAACGACTAAAACTTAAACACTTGCAGGGGCGTACCCAAGGGGGGGGGCGCAGGTGGGGGCAGTTGCAGTTCAAAATGACCTCAAAATAGGGATGTTTCCTTGGTAAAAAATATTATAAATTCCATTTAGTCCGTCATTCAGATTATAGAAAAATATTGGACACGTACCTATATTTTGTTTTATCAAATCAATAAAAAATGACAAATAAAAAAGCCATCAAAGATCAGGAGCGGTGGCTGGTGATGTCACTCGTTGCTAAAAAGTGTAGCAAGAAGTGACGTCACTAAAGTTTTCAACGAGTTTTTTGTTTATATGCAAAAAGAAAAAATACGTGTCTAGTTTTTTTTTTGGAAATCTGACTGACGGACTAATTCGTTTTTTTAGGTAACTACCCTATTATGTACTATTAGGATCGGTCATCGTGGAGATCCCTGAAGTCCTATGTCCAGCAGTAGACGTCTTTTGGTTGAAATGACGATGATGAATAATTTTTCCGTTTATAGGTAATCTATGAAAATAGGTACGTTAATCCATTTGTCCTAGCTGTCATTAGTAGAATTTTAATAGTATTTATGTACTCAGCAGCGGTGGCCCTATGGTGTCGGCCGTGACTTGAGTTGTCGTTCGTAGGTTCGAACACCGTCAGGCGCATTACTTTGTTTAAATTATTTCATCGCCACTGCTCTTAAAACCGTAAAGGAAAACATCGTGAGGAAACCGGCTTGTCCTAGAGCCAAAAAAAATACGAAGATATATGACATCTACCAACCCGTACTGGGCCCGCGTGGTAGATTATGGCCCACTCCCTCTCACCGAGAGGAGGCCTGCGTCCCAGTAGTGGGAACATTATTGGCTGATTATGTTATATACTCAAAGCCCAAAGGTCTAACCAAGGAATTTTACCCGGTGGTACCTTTAGTACACAGTGATTTGTTTGTCAAATCAAATGAAATCAAAATTGTTTATTTCAAATTAACCAACAGTTGGTGCTTTTGAATAGTCAATGTCGGTCAGTCCAAGAAAAGTGAAGCTAAATTGCACGTTCCAAAGCGTAGGTCTCTATGGAGAAGAACGTGCAAGAAACTCCATGGACACTCTTTTAAAATCATAATATGGATTACATGTCTTCGTTACATATTTCTGTTGCTCCTATCATGTGAGCACAATGTATAATTATAAAAAATAACGAAAAGATAGAAAATTAATCAAGCCCACTGGCAGCTAAGAGATGACCAGTCTCCACTGACGGCCCCCGTTCACGAGCATGACGCGCGCATCAGCCCCACTTAGCTCAACCATTTTGAAGGGAACCAAATGACCCAACAACACGCGCCACCATCAGCAAGACATGTGAGTGAGCATGACAAACGCTCAACTGCCATGCTCGTAATGTCAAACAAGTTATATATAAAAAAAAAAACAAACCATAGTCCATGGTGCCTCACATTCACAAACTTGGAAAGTGCTTTCACATTATACAATACTATATTATTTGCAAAATTATGGCAGCAAAATCCCGTGCATAATTGAAATAAACAAATATTGTAAAGGTCTTATAGGAAGTTAAGTTAGTCAAGTACAGACATTCAGCTGCATTTTGGACTGAAAACCGACCCAGACATCTGTAAAACGGTTAAAAGATTCATTAAATTATTTTAAAATTGAACTATATATTACAGGAATCGTGTAACAATATTTTATTATAAAGTTGTTATAAATTATGTAGGTGCGCAACAAACCAATAGCAATTAATAATTTTATAATGCACCAGTCAATCTCAGCACTAATTTGTTGAGAACCACAGACAATTTAATTGACGTTTTAACTTTATTTAAATATCTACAGTTTCGTATAATGTTAATTAATAATATTATCTTTTATAGCTATTCTCAAGAAATAAAATATATCTTTACGATCCTACAAAAGTAGAATTGATACAACTTTTATGGATTTATACGCAAATTACCCAATCGAATAATTTAGTATTGAAATTGGATATGTATCCATTTCGAATGTATTATAAAATATAAATTATAGTGGTCGTATTTTATTTTATAGACTTCATATTGGCAACAATTATGGGTTGTTTTGATTATTTTTATGTAATTAGCGGAAATATTTGATGACTAATATTTAAAAAACAATAACCTTGATTCACACTATGAATTTCTCCTGTATCCTAGGTGCTGTTATAAACATTTAAATAGGCAGGCCCGGAACAACTACCAGTAGGTCATACAAATATTTGTTCCATGCAGGAATCGAACACGCGACACGCAACGCCGCAGACGATTGCGCAGCCACTGCGCTAACCGTTTCATCATAATTATTTAACTCAATGACTCTCTGGTAACTCAAATACTTTAAACTTTTATCGTATTTTTTCCCCCATTTATTTTTGTGACAACATTGTTCTCTAGATCTCATAATTTGTCACAGTGATGCTGATAATACTTACGTAATATTTCAAACAGCTTTCGTTACTCAACACTCTTTTTGCATTATTTGCAAGACTATCTAAACCACGAGGTTACCTTGAAGTCCGGCTTCATAAATTATACGATTCTTCGGAAAGCGGAAACCTTTAATAAAAAAGTTCCTGAACTTTTCACCTAAAACACTAAACGGCAGTAGTAAATCATGTTCAAAAAAAGTATTAACACAAATAAAACAAACAACAGGAAGCTATGAAAACTTCCTTCCTCCCTATACACAATTTATAGCGTGTTTTGTCTAAACATAATGGCATATCAAAAAATTTGGCAACGTGACAACCCTGAATTATATTTCTTATTGCTCTGTCTGAGTCATAGTCCGTAGAATAAAAATAAAAGCTGGTTTTTCGACCCATAAAATAAATTATCACCCTAAATTTGTTCAGATTTATAGCTATGCGAACGTTTGAATGCGATCGCTAAATTATTATAGAAAAATATATTATGAAGAAAAAAAGTTGTGCTGGCAATAAAAATGTCAAAATGAGGAAATGTTTTCTTTTAAATAAATTATTTATGTGTTTGTTAATATTTTTGCGTTGATGAAAGTTTTCCAGGGGTATAAAAATGATGATGGTGAAACTTTATGAATATTTTCTAAGGAAATGTCTATAAGCAAATGAAACGGTAGACATTTATTTATTATGATGATACCTTTATAATAATAATGACTTCATTTTTCATAATAATAATGACCATACTAAATTTTTTGCATCTTACTCATGATAACATTCGTATATTCTTTTCGTCACATAACCACACAGTCTAAAGACTTGGGTCTTCAGACAGTACATGCTGTTTGAAGACCCAAATTACGACTTACTGTACATTAAGGTCCGTGAATTCAGGATTGATCAGCGACCTACGGAACGGGTTATGTTTGGAGTCTATTACTCTCAATATCTTTCACGTTTCAACATTTCCGCACTATTATATAAAAAAAACTAGATTTGCATATACATTGTAAGAATGCAATTTATCGTCTTAGAATAAATATTTTTATTATTTCTAATAAAAATTGTATATGACGGAAATAATATAAGCGGCAAATGAATACCAATTACTGTATAAAATTAAATTGTGACATTTCTCGGTGGTAGGCCATAACATTGGCTGCCGGCAGAAGTTACCATGGTGGTTGGGAGTTTGATCGTGGCGGGTCTCCAGATCACTCTTCCTCTGGCGCAACATCGCTGGTCTTGTTGTTGGGTTTAACATTGCATCACCTCGATTAACTGCCTTCCTTTCTATTTACTCACTTTTTTTGAGTGAATAGGCTTAATAAACTAGCGTGCTTTACCATCTATGATTGCATCACTGCTTACCATCAAGCGGGATTGCGGTCAAGCACTAGTTTATAATAATTTAAAATAAAAAAACAATTACTCTATAAAATTAAACTGTGACACTCTTTTGAAATTGAACTCTCCGATCTTCTATTTACAATGGTTATGATAACCCACTTGAACAAAATCCTGAAAAATAGAAACACCACAACAATAGTTCTTGAAACACAAAATCCAAAAAAAAAAAAAATCTTTTAACTACAACAATATGTGCCACAAATGACGCAAATTGTGACAGAAACTCAATCAACCAAACAACTCAGCAAGTTACTGCTTGACTCAGGGCTCTGTGTTGTTTGCAATCCGTTGGTGAAATAAGACCAAGATAACTGAACATGATGAAATATTGTTACAATAATAATTATTAAACCTTAATTGGAAGTGCTAACAATATGAGATATTCAAACCAGAATCATAAAAAACGAACTTTTATTATGTTAGTTGCCGGTGTAAAAATAATTAAAACCACTTTATCATTATTATCCTTGGTACAATCAAGCAATCCTATTCGGTCTTACATCAAAAGTAATCTATCTGTTAATTTATACGGTGTCCAATTAAACATGATTAATGAGATAAAAACGGCTACTTGCTCCTTCCAATACACGATTAAGTTATAAATTGTGAATGGCCGAAAACAGGCGTCCCAATTATTGAAACACAACGGACAGTGGCAATATTTCTGTCAATGATTAAGTGGGGTGGTTTGTAGATGTGGCTATATTTCTAGTAAAGATTAAGTGTGGCGGTTCGTAGACGTGGCTATTTTTCTAGCAATGATTAAGTGGGGTGGTTTGTAAATGTGGCTATATTTCTAGCAATGATTAAGTGGGGTGGTTTGTAAATGTGGCTATATTTCTAGCAATGATTAAGTGGGGTGGTTTGTAAATGTGGCTATATTTCTAGCAATGATTAAGTGGGGTGGTTTGTAAATGTGGCTATATTTCTAGCAATGATTAAGTGGGGTGGTTTGTAAATGTGGCTATATTTCTAGCAATGATTAAGTGGGGTGGTTTGTAAATGTGGCTATTTTTCTAGCAATGATTAAGTGGGGTGGTTTGTAAATGTGGCTATATTTCTAGCAATGATTAAGTGGGGTGGTTTGTAAATGTGGCTATATTTCTAGCAATGATTAAGTGGGGTGGTTTGTAAATGTGGCTATATTTCTAGCAATGATTAAGTGGGGTGGTTTGTAAATGTGGCTATATTTCTAGCAATGATTAAGTGGGGTGGTTTGTAAATGTGGCTATATTTCTAGCAATGATTAAGTGGGGTGGTTTGTAAATGTGGCTATATTTCTAGCAATGATTAAGTGGGGTGGTTTGTAAATGTGGCTATATTTCTAGCAATGATTAAGTGGGGTGGTTTGTAAATGTGGCTATATTTCTAGCAATGATTAAGTGGGGTGGTTTGTAAATGTGGCTATTTTTCTAGCAATGATTAAGTGGGGTGGTTTGTAAATGTGGCTATATTTCTAGCAATTATTAAGTGAAGTGGTTTATAAATATGACAATATTTCTGGCAATGATTAAGTGAGGTAGTTTGTAGATGTGGCGATGACAACACCTTGCAAGTACACACACTACCTATAGTAAAGGCAGACAATTCACTGACTGCAATTTATCAAAATTTAGTTTAAAAATTGCATATTTTTTCTATTGAAAAATATTCTTCAAAATAATTGATGCCAAGAGCTCTTAAATGAGTTTTCATAGAACTGCACCCTAATTGCGTA
The DNA here is from genome assembly GCA_017933935.1 of Sesamia nonagrioides. Taxonomy (NCBI): domain Eukaryota; kingdom Metazoa; phylum Arthropoda; class Insecta; order Lepidoptera; family Noctuidae; genus Sesamia; species Sesamia nonagrioides. Next base: position 6,931 of record JADWQK010001071.1, read on the forward strand.
ACCAGTGATTGCAACACTGCTTACCATCAGGCAGCATTGCCGTCAAGCACTTGTTTATAATTATATAAAAAATATTACTATTAATTGGAATCATATTGAGCACATCGCTAATACATTGCTCCATATATTCTAAAAATGTGTCTGCTCAACAATTTAATAGCGTAATGAATGTTGTTGAACTGTCAAAATGAAACCCATTGCTACTGATAGTGTGTTACGTGATTACTCTGCTGATCTTTGGTGACCAAATGGATTACTTAGTGATCATGATTCTACTATGTAGGAAGCATTGATAAAATATTAAACTAAGGTAGATATGTCATTAGCGCACTGAAAATGAAGCGTACAAAAGGAAGGAAAGTCCTGCATCTCGCCCTAGTCACTCTCGATACACTCGTAAAAACAAACGACAAACACTAACAGCGCAAACGACAAACACTAGCCATCTTTTTCTTCTCTATGCTTTAGATTGTGCCCCATCTCACTCACACTGTACCAATGTATGCCGAATAAAAATATGCATATGTGCTGCTGCTGTGTTCGGCACATTTTTTTTGGTCAGTTTGTTAGAATATATCGTATCTGTTTAATATTTTATCAATGGTAGGAAGCTAATAATGGCTTTCCATTATTTATTTGACTTCAGTGGAGAATGGCGCCGATTCTGTTGTTCACCAACTAAACTAATTTTAAGATAAGTGCATCTTTTTCTTTCCATTTGTTAAGAAAAGGATAGAAGATAACATTTTAGTTTAATTCTGTCAAATTAAGATATTCCATACATAGTTTAGACGCGATTATAAACATGGTGACTAAAAATACGACAGTTTACGTCAGGAGTGCACTAATTTGACAGGTCTAAACTGACATTTTATCTTCCGTCCTTTTCTTAATGAAATGGAATGAATAAAAGCACGAAACTTAAATTTAATTTAGTTTGTGAACAACAGAATCGGCGCCATTGTGTTTTTCTTGCATTTTTTTTTTATTTTCAGTTAGACGGGTAAAGCGGTCCTCAGTCTCCAAAGCTGAAAAAGTCCAAGGCCAGGGTGGCTGCCAGAAAACTTGGCGTCATCGCAAAGGTCCGGCGGTACTTCACACCGGGGCAGCTTCTAATGTTATACAAAGCACAGGTCCGCTCGTGTGTGGAGTACTGCAGCCACATTTGGGCTGGTACTGCGAAATGTCACCTGGCTACTTTGGATTCAGTGGAGAGGCGTGCGAAGAGGCTGATTGGGGACCCAGATTTAACTCGAAACGGTCTCCAAAGCCTGGAGCACAGGCGTAGAGTAGCCAGCCTTTCGGTCTTCTAAGATGCATTCTGGTGAGTGTGCAAGGGAATTGCATGATTTAATTCCCCCATCTCCGTTCCACCATCGGACGACCCGTCGTACGGCGACTTTCCACCCTCACGTTGTTAACACCACTACGATCCGGACGAAGCGTTTTGCTTCTTCTTTTATTCCGCGTACATCGAGGGACTGGAACAATTTGCCAGCGGCGGTGTTTTCGTCACACTACAATTTGAGTGTCTTCAAGGCTAGAGTGAATAGACTCTTAATAAACTAGCTCGCTTTACCATCAATGATCGCATCACTGCTTACCATCAGGCGGGATTGCGGTCAAGCGCTAGTTTATAAATTATAAAAAAAAAGCTTTGGGATGCGCCTGGGATTAACGCTCAGATGATGATGATGTTTTATATTTTCGAATTAATGTTGCGGCACAGTTAACCCAGTGGCTAAAGTTATTGACTGCTGCGCTGCGTGTCGCGGGTTCGATTCCCGCACTAACAAATACATATTGGTATGACCTACAAGTAATTGTCCCTGGTCTGGATGTTTGTGTATGTGAGTTATATGTTTGTAAACGCACCCACGATACAGGAGAAATTCCCAGTGTGGAACAAATTAAAAAAAATAATAACAGAAACTACAAAAAGTTCTCCCATTTACTACCAACAGTTTCACAGTTACACTTTGTCACATCTGAAATATTTAAAATATTAATCTCAGTAGTAATATTTCATCGTATAGTGGCGCAACACCTGCAGGCGGCATACGTGGCTGATTTATTGAGCCGTTTATGTCCCCCCACTAGTCATCCTCCCACCATTCACCAGCCCCGGTGTCATCCTCCTGTCATACAACGTGACTGCGCTAAGCTTACCTCTTTGAGTTGTGATGTGACGCTTGAAATTTTGATGAAAAGTGTGAATTTTATTTTTACTTTTGTTAATGTTTTTTTTTTTTGTTTTTTTTTTGTATCGTCAATCGAGTGTTGGAGTGTATCATGTCAATTGTATCAGTGTATCTGTATATATATGAGGGTTATCGAACGTAACTGAACTGAAAAACTTTTTGTAGCGAAAATCGTTTTGCATACCTACTTGTCAAAAATAGTTTTGGTCGAAATGATTTTGAATTTTATAAAGTTCAGTAAGCCCCCGTGTCTTACTGAACTTTATAAAAACCAAAATCATTTCGACCAAAACTATTTTTTGTTAATATGTTTTAATTGTATTGTTAGTTTAATATTACTTTGTGTGAAATGTTTTGAAATGTTTTTAATCATAAAACAAACTACAGACTACTTGTACAGACGACAGCACATCCAGCTATTACAATCTGTCAGATTTTTTTATTATCTCGCACTTCTCCCAATCTGCTCCGACTTTCGGTATCTCGGTTCACTCGTGCAAAGCGATGGCGAAATAGATCGGACGGTTAAGCACAGAATTAACACTGGGTGGATGAAATGGCGGCTGGTCACGGGAACAATCTGCGACTCCCGCATTCCCCTTAAACTTAAGGGGAAAATATATAAAACCATGATCCGACCTGCTGTCTTGTATGGATCAGAATGTTGGGCTACGAAAGGGATGAATGAAAGGCAATTGCATGCAGCCGAGATGAGAATGCTAAGAGGGATGTGTGGTGTTACACGAATGGATAGAATAAGAAATGAGTACATAAGAGGAAGTCTCAAAGTGGCACCGGTAACTGAAAAGTTGTGTGGAAATCGGTTGTCATGGTCCGGCATGTGTTACGGAGAAATGAGGAGAATGTCGTGAGGAGAGTTTTAATTATGAATGTTGATGGCTATAAGAATAGGGGAAGACCAAAGAAACGATGGATGGAATGTGTGAAGGATGATATGACTAAGAAGGGGGTGACTGCCGAGATGGCTTCTGATAGGGATGTATGGAAGAAAAAGACATGTTGCGCCGACGCCAAATAAATTGGGATAAGGGCAGGAGAATGATGATGAGATTTTTTTATTCTAATAAAAAAATTAAAATTAAATTAAATTAAATTTATTTAGCCTCAATGCTTTAGTTAAAGTTAAAAATCTATTTTTAACTTTAACTAAAGCATTGAGGCTCAACGTTGATTGAGAATATTTGGCAGTTTCGGGTAACTTTACCTGCTGTCGTCCGTACCACTGTATTTTTATCAGCAAACGCTTCATAATCGGTTGGTTCTTGCATTCAAATTACAGACATATAAGCGTAACTTACAATAAACTTGTCGCTAAACTAATGATTATTTTATTAATCCAGTTCCGCTGTGGGCCAATCAGGTGCCAGGTTCTCGTGTAGGCGGCATCATTACAATAAGAAACGCAAGGTGTGTTTCGGCACTTCTTACGGTCACGTACAATCGTAAACGCGACTTTTATAGGTTCATAGTACTGAATTAAAATGTAATTGAAATTTTACGACTTCAAATAAATAGACACGAATGGATATCAAGCCATAATACGTGTTCTGTAATGAATTGCCAATAAGCTGAGTCCTTTAAAGCAGACAAATAAAAATCCTGGTAAATAATGCACCAGTTGTGAAATATGTATACATGTTTTGATGTAATAATGTTCTTTATGTTTCTTGTGAATAAGATTACATCAAATCCATTTAAGATATTTTATCGCTTCGAAAATCCAAAGATTTCACAGAACATTATGTTTGAATTTAGTACACCACGCAACAGAATTCATAACAATAAATTATAACACAAATAATCTTCACTCATATTGTCTGCCTATTAACATAATAAAATGTTTAGCACCACTGAAATTGACGCACACAAATGCAACTCAAAACAAACTGTAATCAGTTTAGGATAAAGGTTGCTTTTGATTGAACAATGTTTCGTTTCGCAACCGCATCTCCAGGGGCCCATAACTTTAGGTCGCGTGCGCCGGCGGCGTATTATTTTTAAATTATTAACGCTGTAATGGAATAATTCCGATATGCTAATGCTGCGACGAACGGGCACTGATCACGAGATCGCCACAGGATACGATTAGCAGTAGGGCAAGAATTCAATTTACGTTGAATTGTATTTGCGGTATTCTGTGATGCAAATGATGGAGGACGTGTTTATTTGTTTTGAAAAGGTTTTCGTAAATGAATTATGTATGAAAGTAGTTTGTTCGTTCTCTATTATTCAAAGCCGTGCATCATTGCATATTAGCCTCAGGACAATATATTGCAAGCGGTCATTCAAATAGACAAAGCATATTTTAGAATAACAGTCAATGAAATATTACTGGCAGTTAACACTAAACATTATAGCACAATTTGCGATTTGCGAGTTGACATCATAAATTTTAATGACGATGACAGTGGTCAAGAGGCCACAGTGACAAAATGACTTGACAATTTATCTGTTAAGTTTATGAACATCAAATGAATAAGGTCGAACGAGTTACAAGATAAATTGTTATGGATTTAGTTGATTCAGAAGATAGTTATGACTCCCAATTTGAGAGACCACCAAAGATGAGCTGGATATTCAGTATGAGGAATTAGAAATTAAAATTCCAGAAAGGAAGTTTATCAGAATCTATATGACAAGGAGATAAAAGGTGTTACCCAAATTTAAGATCCTTTCATTCGTGATTTTATTATTTAATTTATCTTTCGTTAGCATTGACTCAAAGCGATCCTACTGCTTCAAACTGACTACAACCAAGCCGTTAGAACTACGAGTACTTCTCGAGCTAATTGCTAGTGCTTGCAATTTGTTCGCCTGCCCAGCTTGTTGTGTGTCGGGTTTCTTTACCGGTAATGGATTGGTAGGCTATGGCCTATCTCTACACTTCATTTGAGCTCACTATCTGATTTACTGATAAGTGGATAGTAAATAGATCGGTGTGAATTGTAATTTCTGTTTGGTAATGGGAGTCTTATGTGGGGTTTCTTAAAGGTGTGGATTTGGGAAAAGGTTATACGGATGTATGTTTTTGTTTTTGCCATGAAAGTTATCTATCAAAACGTATTCTGACTTCTGACAGAAAAATCTCGGCTGACAGCGCTACTTACTACTTTCAATATTTACTGATTTTCCAAAATTTTCCATGAAAAAACCTTTAGATACGAAGAAAATGAATGATAGAGAAGAAAAGTATTTCTTTTTTAATAATTATAAACTAGTGCCTGACCGCAATCCCGCCTGATGGTAAGCAGTTGGGCACGCCATAATAGCGGCGGTAAGTCCCCTCTTTGAGGAGTGGCTAGAGAGGCGCCACGGCGCCCTCACCTTCCGCCTGGCGCAGGTCCTCACCGGACACGGTTGTTTCGGGAGGTTCCTGTTCCGTATAAGGCGGGAGGAAACGCCAGGGTGTCACCATTGTGTGGATCGCCCTAAGGACACGGTGGAGGATACGGTGGAGGTCTGCCCGGCTTGGGTAGAGCACTGCCGTGTCCTCGTAGCGGCGATCGGCGGTGATCTCTCGCATCCGACCCTGGTCCAGGCCATGGTCCGGAGCGAGAGTGCATGGCAGGCCGTCACCTCCTTCTGCGAAGCAGTAATGCTGGCAAAGGAGGAGGCGGAGCGCGTGAGGCAACGGGAATCCCAGCGCCCTCACGCCACTAGCCACCGCAGGAGACGCCCTGGTCGGGAGATGACACCAAACTCCCAGCCACCGTAGGCGCGGGCCTGCGGGCGGTGAGCAATGGGCAGCTCGCCGCCCGGTAAGGACCAGGCCCGAGTCGACGGCGCGTCGTGTTTCACGCGCGCCTCAAAGAGATGTCAGCACATCGTGACGGGGTCCACGAAGACCGATGCCTCCTGGGTCAGGGTTGCGGGTTGGTTAAACAAGAAACCGTGGCCCTGGCCGTCCCACAGGCAAGTGAAGAAACACGGGTGGGTTTTAGTCAGTAAAAGTCTGACACGCCCTTCCGCTCCGCCCAGAGCGGAAGAAGTCATTTGATGATTTCCCATCCTAACAAAAAAAAAATGGTAAGCAGTGATACAACCGTTGATGGTAAAGCGCGCTATTTTATTAGGCCTATTCACTTAAAAAACTTAGTGAATAGGAATGAAGGTGGGATTTGATTGACATTGTCGAAAATGTTGTGCCTCTCCCTCAGTTTATTCTGTTTCTACCAGCAATAGATATATTTTAAAACAGACACAGTGTTATTACAGCAAAGACTTTATCAAAACCTTTAAAAGTTGCTTTACTAATTGAATAGTTTTATTTAATACTGGAGCAATTTGGACGGTATTTACTGCCTAGTTGCAGTGCTAGCGTGTTAATTTAGATAGCAATAAAGCCAATCCCACTTTGTAAGAGCAGTAAGGTAAATCATTTTTACCAATTAATGGAAACTAAGCGAGTTCATTTATTTATAGTTTCATCAACATTTTATCTCTTTGGATACCGGTAACAGGCACAGCAGTGGCTGTTATTATATCTTAAGTTAGATTACCAAATAAGTTATCTCTAAATGTAAATTACGTTGTATTTAAAGTACGTTCTTATTCTATATTTTCGAATATACAACGCAATGGATTTGCAATGTCTTTGAAACTGATTCAGATTGTAATCACAATCTGAATCAGTGATAAGTAATAAGGTTGAGCGATTTTTAGTTTTGCTCTACCTACCTTTCTGGCAAGCGTTGCCATGAGTTAAGGACGAGCATGGGCACGAGCTTAGGTGTAAGCACGAAGAACCGAGCTCCATCAGATTATAGTGGCTGAATGGAGGGAGCTAACTTGCGCAACCCAGGTGGCAATTATGTAGGAATGGCTGGAGACGCTGTATGGTGCCCTCAGTTTGCGACTGACGCAGGTGCTTACTGGAGACGGATGTTTATTTAAATACCTGTGTCGCATACGTCGGGAGCGGACGCCCGTTTGTCATCACTGCACGAATTGCCACGAGGAGTGCTCAGTTTGGGCCCAACAGCGCTGTGCCCTCGTCACGAAACTTGGTGTGGGTGATCTCTCGCTTCCAGCTGTGGTACAGTTCATGGTCGGAAGCGAAGAAGCGTGGGATGCTGTGGCCTGTTTTACGAGGAGGTGATGCATGTAAAGGAGAGAGAGCATGCTTCTCACTCCACTCGCACCAGAAGAACAGCCGGGCGTCGAAGGGCGCTTAGCGATCTCCGGCCATCATAGTAAAGACCATGCGGACGACGAAATTGGGGCCGTGCCTTGAGCGCTAAGGCTGAAGGAGGGGACATGCAATAAGTGCGTCTTAGTAGTGGGGTGTGCGGTCGTGGTATCGGGTGCACTTGGTGATGGCGCCCGCTAGGAATGGCGGGCTGATACCAGACGGGGGTGCGGCGAATGTAGTAGTATCTCCCGGGCCCCCGTCTCATTGTACTCGAAGGAATAGTGGGATTTAATTCGGTAGCAGTCAGACATAACCTTCCGTTATTCCCAGGCGGAGGGTATCCACTTTAATAAAAAGGCGTTTTAAGTCTTTGCCATGAGTTAAGGACGAGCACGAACACGAGCTAAAGTATTACATGTTTCATCTCATAATTTCTATGTCAGATAAACTTGAAATTCATTATCTGTAAGTGTGAGGCACATCTCTGCTTACCCCCGGGGTCTACCACCGCGACAGTGTGACGTAATTTATAACAGTTACAACCGGCGCGTGCGCACAGATCGCGAGATAGCATATAACTATGATTTATTTATACACAATTTATTATAACTTCCTTTACTTGCGAAATAACTATGTATTACCACGGTTGTTAACTTTTACGGGGTCGGCAGATAACGCGGTTTTAATTTTAAAATGAGTAACGCAGTTATTTGTTTGGCAGTTAGTTTTTATGTCTCAATTTTGCGTGTATGGGGGGAGGACTGTGGATAAAAGTAATTACTTTTTGCCTGGATGGAATATTAAACAGTAATCAGTTTGGATTGTTACATGAAATTTCCGGGTAGAAGGTATGTTCAAGAACAAGTTCGAACCAATTGTAAAAAGCGGTTATAGGTAGGTACACCTGCAAAGCTTACTTTCAGCGACACACAGTCAGCAGACCAAATCACATCAGCGCTAGGGCTTTTTCGATAGGCATTATGTTGAGCTATAGCCGGTCTTCGCAGATTTCTTCACACCAAGGCAGCTTCTAATGTTATACAAAGCACAGGTCCGTTCGTGGGTGGAGCACGGCAGTCACTGGGCTGGTGCATCAAAGTGTCACCAGGCTACTTTGGATTCAATGGAGAGGCATGCGAAGAAGCTGATTGGCGACCCAGATTTTACTCAAAACGGCCTCCAAAGTTTGAAGCACAGACGTAGAGTAGCCAACCTGTCAGTAATCTATAGGATGCATTTGGTGAGTGTGCGAGGGAATTGCATGATTTAATTCGCCTATCTCCGTTCCACCATCGGACGACCTGTCGTACGGCGAGTTTCCACCCTTACGTTGTTAACACCACTACGATCTGGACGACGCGTTTCGCCTCCTGTTTTATGCCGCGTACATCGAAGGACTGGAACAATTCCAGCGGCGGTGTTTCCGTCGGACTACAATTTGAGTGTCTTCAAGGCTAGAGTGAATAGGCTCTTAATAAACTAGCACGCTTTACTATCAAGGATTGCATCACTGCTTACCATCAGGCGGGATTGCGGTCAAGCACTAGTTTATAATTTATAAAATAAATGTGTACCAAAATTAACATATTTTCCTTCTTTCTCTTTTCCTTTCAACAGAGATGCTGTTTTCTCTTAGGAAATGTACAATACTCCTTACTTAGTACCATCAATCATTAATAAATTAGTCATCGATTGTGTGAGCATTTTGTGAGCATTTGTGAGCAGTGGTGGACTAATGGTATAGGCCGTGACTTTCAAGATGTAAAGTCGTAGATTCGAACCCCGCCAGGTGCATACTTCTTCTTCAGCCTATAGATGTCTACTGCTGGATAAAGGCCTCCCTACGCTGCGTCTTACTCCTTCCTTTCCTGTACGTGGCCGCTACTTCAGAACCTTACTGCCCCATCGGCCATCGGTTCTACGAGCAATGTGCCCTGTCCACTGTCACTTAATTTTAGCGATTCGAAGAGCTATGTCGGTGACTTTGGTTCTTCTGCGGATCTCCTCATTTCTGATTCGATCACGCAGAGAAACTCCGAGCATAGCTCTTTCCCTTGGCCTTTTCCAAAGTAATGCACATACAAAGTAATGCGCCAAAGTAAGGCTCAGAGTCAAAACTCTGAGCCTTACTTTGTGTAAATTGTTAATTATTACTTCGATGACATGTGACATGGGATGTGGGAACATTATAGGCTGATTATGTATGTGTAGTATGCTTGTTATTGAGCGATTATTTCCGTAATACTCCTTAAAATCAAAAGCCATTTAATAAAATTAGGCTGAGTCGAATCAACACCGTTCGAAAGTCAAAATTACTTAAGACAGCTTCCCGAATCACTTGCCTTTCATCAGTGTTTGGTGCTTTCTCTGCGGAGAAGAGTGGGAAGAAGCGGAACAATTTTTTTTTTAATAATTATAAATGACTACTTGACCGCAATCACGCTTGATGGTAAGCAGTGATGCAATCGTTGATGGTAAAGCGCGCTAGTTTATTAAAAGCTCGAACAACACGACCAACGATGCTGCGCCAGAGGGAAATTGATCTGGAGACCGTCCGCGACCAAACTCCTGACACAACAACATTTGGCGCATCGTACCCAGCACACATCGCAACACAACTGCTCAGACCCGTCCTCCGTAAAGCTTCATCGGACATCATGCCGGAACACTACGAACCGCGTGGCGGCAAGCCTGTGGTCTGGTGGGTGGTAACTTCTGCCGGCAGCCGATGTTATGGCCTACCACCGAGGCAAACTCCCATTAGCATACTTGTCTGTTCTGTTACAAAACCTTGCTACTACGCAATAGAATTTTCTCGAGACAAGGTCTTTCCGCCAAGCGATTCGTCGTGTTCCAGCATGATGTCTGGTGAAGCCGTTCGGGTCTGAGCAGTTGTGTTGCGATGTGTGCCGTGTACGATGCGCCAAATGTTGTTGGGTCGGGAGTTTGGTCGTGGAGTCTTCAGATCAATCTCCCTCTGGCGCAGCATCGTTGGTCGTGTTGATCTTGGGTTTAACATTGCATCACCTCGCTCAACTGCCGTCATCCTTCCTATTCCTAAGTTTTTTAAGTGAATAGGCTTAATAAACTAGTGCGCTTTACCATCAACGATTGCATCACTGCTTACCATCAGGCGGGATTGCAGTCAAGCACTATTTTATAATTATTAAAAAAAAAGAAGGCATGCAAACCAGTTAATAGTACGAGACACTGAACATCAAATTACACTATTTGGCATATGCCAGCTAGCCACGAAAAGCCATCAATATTCCTAGTCATTTCAGTTTAGTCCAATCAGATCAATTACGGAGTTCCGTTACTTTCATGAAGCTTTAGTCATAATTTTATCGTATAAATTATTTAGTGACCATTGTTAACCAAATCTCCACCACATATGGTTACTTAAGCGCATACCTGTCGGAAGTAACATTTCAACACACAATCCTACTTACATAAACACTGTTTTTAATTAACAAAAATACGTGCCATAATAATGTTATTATTTATTTAATTAATGTAAATTACGCGTATGCTATTATTTTCTTCCTAAGGCTTATAAAACGAAGTAATGTTTGATATCAATTTAAGCAGTCAACTTAATGTTCGTTAGTACCGCGTTGTTAAGTATTAATGTGTTATAATTCTTCAAAACTGTGGTGCTAGCTGTAATTTGTATTTATCAAACTTGTAACTGTGAGCACTTCCCCCCATTCAACAACCTTCTAATTGTTGGGTTCCATATCAAAAGGGCGCCTATAAGAGAGGTTTATTATTAAACCTCTGTTACTTGTTTCTTCTTTCTCTGCTGCTTCCTTCCGTCTGTGCATCTATCTGTTAGCGGGCTGTATCTAAAGCATCTCATAATCCATCACATGAACGGTTTTTTTTATATTTCACACAAGATTCTAGAACTAAAGGTTTTCTTATATATGGATAGCGTGATTTGATTAAACCCATCTGAAAATTTAATTGTTAACAAGCAAGTTCATTATAAGCAAGAGTAATATTTCACTTTCCTATAAAATTAATCAAGAGAGAAAATGTGTACCTTAAAGCAAGTGATTATTAATTTAGATAATTGTAATTATAAGTGGAAGTTTAGAAAGATTTGTCTAGATATTGGCATTGTGATCTCTGGCCGTCAGAAAATTAATAACTGTTTAGAGTTGTTGCTTTGTAATATACCGTTATAAAGAGCTCTGTTTAAGACGGAAATTCATTATTCAGCTCATGTTTTTTCTTTATTGTTTAATTTCTGATCTATAATATCTATTTAGCTGCGTTCTGCGGTTTCAATTACATAAGTTACGGTTCCAATGGAATGTCAAGATAAAAATTATTTTATATAATTGTTAGTCCTGATACTAAACCATCAGAGTGCCAAATATCATCCAAATCCATCCATATGATTATGCGTGGCTGGCATACAAATACACACACACACACACTTAAAAATACTATCGCCTTTATTATCGGTATTATTATTATGTCTGTGGTGTGTATTAGTTTAACGTTTTTCACCATAGGTACTTTTATATAATTATAAACTACTGCTTGACTGCAATCCCGCCTGATGGTAAGCAATGATGCAATCGTTGATGGTAAAGCGCGCTATTTTTTAATAATATTCATTTAAAAAAAATTGTGGATAGGAAGAAAGACGGCAGTTGAGCGAGGTAATGCAATGTTAAATCCAACAAGATGACCAACGAGGCTGGCCCAAAGGGAGATTGATTTGGAAACCCTCCACGACCAAACTCCCGACACAACAATATTTGGCGCTTCGTACCCGGCACACATCGCAACACAACTGCTCAGCTGCCCTTTGAAATGGGCAACTATATATATATATATACATAGCTTCATCGTTTGGCTGATTATGTTCATTTACTTTATATTACTAAGTGTATGTTGGTTTTGTTCGTTGTACTTCTATTAAAAGGCAAAAAAAATTGTTAGCAAGTAAACCACGATCTACAATCCGGACGAAATATTTCGCCTTGTCTTTCATACCTCGTAAATTGAGAGACTGGAACAATTTGCCAGCGGCGATGTTTCCGTCTGCCCACAATTTAAGTGTCTTCAAGACTAGAGTGAATAGGCTCTTAATAAACTAGCTCGCTTTACCAACAACGATTGCAACACTGCTTACCATCAGGCGATGTTGCAGTCAAGGACTACTTTATAATTAGAACAAAAACCTGTGAAAATTCTCGATAATCTTGCCAAAATTATATTCATTTATTTTACAATTTATGTACACACATATTTAGACAAGAAAAAACAGAACAGAAAAAGGAACAGAGATTCTCAATAATGTTATATTATTAAGAAAAGGGTAAAGACTAGAAAACTCAGCACAAACGAAAGGTGCAATAAAACGCTGCAAACGATTTCACGGACACTTTAAAAAGTTGAACACAAACTCCAGATCTAGCACCGTTTCAACGTTCAACTTTTCAATTCATTCTCCGGCCTAATGAGACATACCTACGTCTTCAACGTCAAACGTTACTTATCCTCCATTAAAAATACAACCACCCCACATCAGAACATCTCACCCGTCGAGCAGTTCAACATTTCAAAATGGGTATTATCATCTCTTAGTTTATTCCGTCTCACTGGCATCTCGTGAAAGGCGTCGTGAAAGATTTATAATTTAATAAGCTGCTGTAAATAGACGCCGGCGGTTAACTGTCTCACGAAGTGGTGTTGATCTTTGAGGGCAGATGGGACATTGCGTAGAATTAAGGTGGATTTGGTTTCTACCTTCCTGGCTCTATTCATTTAGTTTCTGCAATTTTGGCCTGCGTTTTGGTGAAACTTACACGTAAATCGGGGGACTGGAACAATTTGCCAGCGGTGGTGTTTCGGACTACAATTTAAGTGTCTTCAAGGCTAGAGTGAATAGGCTAAATACTCGATACTTTTATTGCTTTCCACATGTATTCTTAGATGGTAATACTTAAAATTAGTTCATATGGACACTATTGGGCACAACAAAAATAAGTGAGTTAGGAGAGAGGTAGCACTTTATTTTTTCATTTCATCACTGCTTACCATCAGGCGGGATTGAGGTCAAGCATTAGTTTATGATTTATGTAAAAAAAGACTTGTAGTGGTTGTAAAAAGTGTGTCGAATTTGTCCCTTACCATTACTTTTAACTTTCAATATTTAATCAAGAATTTTGAAGGAATTAAAAGGATACATTTCTTTGACAAAGTTAATATGGACACTTTACTTTATCTAATCGGTCATTAATTACCTCTAAAAGTATCTTCAGCCCTAATTACAAAAAATTCTTCCACCAATATGTAACTATGCTCTTGCCTAGTACTCGATATTGGTGTGAGTGACGTAACAGACAGAAGATATTCAGATAATCAGTAGTATCTCTTTCAAGTTAGTAAATCAAGTTAGTAGACAATTAATAAGACAAGCATGTACGACATTATTTTTTGTATATGCGAAACCCGAAATACGTGTCCAATATTTTTAAGTCAAGAATCATGTACAAAATTTCAAAAAGATATCATGAAAAACCACAAAGTTTGAGCTTGTTATGTTACCTGCTTGTCCCAACAAAAATATGGTCAACGAACCGCTCGCCCGCCCGCGCCTGTTGTGACACAGCACGAGGAGTCTTGTCTCACTGTGCCCCTAGTACTATGATCTAGCATCAACTGCGTTGTGCGCTCGGTAACCACACTGCAACAATTTCTAAATGTATTTCGGAAAAAAAAAACATAGTGTAATAGTGATTGGAATCGATTCAGTTGTTTATTCTCAACAAACTACACACATCAAAAGTGTCTAGGGATCAAGCATTTTTATGCGGATTTCTTGAGATTGAGATGTGGCTTTGTAATAAATTTATGATTTTATAAATTTATATGGATCCTTTTTGGTGCATTTCATAATTTGAATCAGGAACTGTGAATCAAATTCGAGTAAAAGATGAAAATCAGCTGTCAATATTTTCCCTATAAAAACATACAACGCATTGAAGACATTATTAGTGCTACTGTTTCCCTACTACTGATTAAAACCAACGTTATTATGGAGCGGCGACGTCATTTAAGCAGGGAAGAAATGCTCAGAGCCGTGGGAATGATAGAAGCTGGTTCCCGGCAACGTACTGTGGCTTTAGCTCTGAATACAAGTCAGAGTGTTATCAGTCGACTTTGGACACGTTACCGAAGCACTGGTACCGTGGCTGAGCGCCATGGAGGACGGTATCGCTGCACCACACGGAGACAAGACCGATACATTCAAATCTTAACTCGAAGAGCTCCAACAATAACCGCCATGATGTTAGCCGTGAGGCTTCATCACTCTTCAGGGAACTTAATTAGCGACCAAACAGTCAGAAACCGCTTGCATGAAGTGAACCTTCATTCCCGAAGACCGCTACGGGTACCACCTATAGCAATGCACAATCGTAGGATTCGATATCAATGGGCTCTTGAACACAGAAATTGGGCAGAAGAACAATGGCGTTTCGTGTGCTTTTCTGATGAGTCTCGTTTTGGTATGAGACCGGATACAAGACGTATACGACACTGGAGAACCCCTGGACGCCAACAGCGATTAAAATCCTGCCAGGAAGTCCATCCTTATAGTGGTGGAACCATCATGGTATGGGCGGGTATTTGGATCGGCGGAAGAACTGAGTTGATTTGGATCAGAGGCAACCTCAACGCTCAAATTTATGCTGAAACGATTGTATCAGACGTCATCGTTCCTCTACAAGTGCAAATCGGTCCCTTATTTCAGTTAATGCATGATAATGCACGACCGCACACCGCAAGAGTTGTAAGACAGACTCTCGCCGCAGCTAACATCAATGTCCTGCCCTGGCCTGCTCAGTCGCCAGACTTGAACCCGATTGAGCATGCATGGGATATGCTACAGAGAAGAGCTCTGCCGAATATGGAGGGTATCCAGTCGCAAGAAGACCTTTTTTTGTTGTTGCAACGAACATGGGCGGCCATTCCACAGCGTGATTTGGATGAACTCATTTTGAGTATGCCAAACCGATGTTCTTGTGTTGTTAGTGTTCGCGGTAGAAACACGGATTATTAATTGTTTAAGTTACCCAATAAAATTTTAGAGAAAACTGTTATTTCAGTCTTTTTTTCGAACTTTTGTGTTAGTGGTTCAAATGTCAAATATCCCTTTATTAGGAAAATGGCAAATTTCTTTATTAATGCAAAGGTGACTTGGTTTATCGTTACTGTGACAAACGAAAACACTTTATTTGATGAATCCTTAAAGAAAATTTTAATTAATATCAATCAGGAGAAAAGTTATTGCAAAAATATATGTTGATCCCTAGACACTTTTGATGTGTGTATATTCAGGTTTCGTATAAAGAAAACATAACGTTGTTTATACTGTGTTTTGTAATTTTATTTACGCCATGTTTACCGCAAACCGCAAATAAAGGTTTTTCTTTGTTTTGTTTCTTGCTTTCATTCAAATATAATTAAGAACAAACACCGACAATTGCAAATTAATACTATATGGTAGGGACATCATAACTAATTGCAGATTACCTGTCATTAGTTAGCGAGTCCTGTCATATAAAATGACAAGCACACACATAAATCATGCACATCGCATTAAATCATTCGCCACTATTAACTTTATGCAGGCATGACTAATATATCCATTCATTCATAAATCTAATGTCATCAATACTTATGACATTAGGTTAAGTATTAGTATTCCTGTCATATTGGCTTGTCTTGTGTAGACGTCACTTGCTTTTAAATGGCGTATTGCTGACTTTGGTATGCAGCCGAATTGCACTTTCAATAAACATCTGAATTATTAGAAAGGCAAATATGTGCTTTAATGTTTAAGAAAAGTTTGCAAGAAACGTAAACACACACAACATATGAACTGTCAAAATTAACAATTTTGACAGTTCATGTCACAATCACAGCTATTATTACTAATACGCAACTGCTAAGCAGATTCAATGTTTTGGTGATTCCAATAATACAAGTGTTACCGGTACAAGTTCCGTTTTTTATATATTTAAGTAATAGTTACATCTTTATCCAGTCTGATCGGAGTATTGCCTTGATCTTCATATTAAGCGTGAATTTTACTTACATTAATTATTTAATTCTTATTGTATCGATTTTTTTATTTCCTGCAAGTTAGTCCATGATATTCCTAATGACGCATTGTGGCATTGTACTCATCTTATTTTTGATAGAACCACAATGCTTGATGCTAATGATGGAAAGAAAGTGCGGTAAATATAATGAGAATGACCATGAATACAATTGAAATCAATTTGGTGATAATAAGCGTCACATCCACGCAAATCGGCCATCAGTCAGCACTCTGCGTAAAGGACCAAAGGGGATTTTTTGGGTTATTATTTTGGATCATTTTTGCATAGGCACTTGTATTTTCTTTTTTGGACTAAAAATGGATGTCGTAAATAATATCAACTTTCTTAATACCATATAGCAATGTCAGATCTGCAATATCTACTCTGTGTCACCCAACAAACTTTTATTGCTCAAAATTCTTCCATTAAAATGCAAGTGGCGGTCATTTAATAAAGTACAATTATGAATCGTAAAATCGTTCCCGTAGTTGCTTTTATGAGTGGTTGCTTGTTATCGCCTCCATCTTGATTTACGATGCGCGGGAGTGGCGTGTTGCGTCCGGTGGATGCGGTATGTTTGATGTCAGCAGTTCTTATTGATTTTTTAGTGATTGGATTGAATTGTAATGTGTGGTAGGCGATGTCTAATTCGGTTGATGACGAGTCCTGATACGGGTATATTTAGTTTTGTGACTTTTGTCGGTCGGGTGGTAAAAATGATCGTACGTACAGACGACAGCACATCAAGCTACTACAATCTGTCAGATTTCTTTATAAGATTTTCAAATTTATCGCTAAAGTATTAAGGCTCAAAGTTGATTGGGAATAATTGGCAGTTTGGGGTAGCTTGACCTGCTGTTAGTAGTTATGTAGTTTATAATTAATTTATTTTACATACTTATCAATGTATATTTCTGAATATTATGTGTTTGGTTGTGACTTTAGAAACTTCGTTTTTATTTTGAATTTTATAATTTGTAAATCTCATAAATTTGTACGCCTTATGGGTGAAATATGTTCAGATGAAAGAATCATTTAGTGACATCCTGCATGCTTAATTTACATGCATACACATCTTTGAAAAATAAAGTTATATGTACTTTCTGTACGTTCTTGGGCAAATTCTTCGGAAATCATTATCCAACCGAATCTATAAACACTCCTACCAAAAAAAAAGCTTCACCAACCGTATTCGCAGTTCAGTAGCACGACCCGTTCGCTCGAATGTCTTATCGCGATAACATAGCTGACACATCAGCTTCTTGCTACCGAAGTACCGACTTCCAGGGGTATAATCAAGTACATTTATGTCAGTTTTTTTAATTGCTACTGTAACCCTGTAGTTATTTGATGAAATATTCAGTTGGGTTGCTTGTTCGTGGACCAAAGATTTATGGAATGCTGATGGGTAATGATTCATGATGCTAATGGTGGTAGGTATTTTTTGTAGTGTCTTTAAAAAATTAAGATATACTACTTAAAAATATAAAAAGTGAGCCAGAAGATAAATTTTCTCTTAATAGAAGTTTTATTTAGATTCATATATTTTTATCTGTCAACAAAGCTTAAAAAACGGCTACCGAAAATATAAATACCTATTACGCACTAGTAGAAAACTAAACATCTACTTTATGTACGCCCCAAATGTGTTCCTAGTGATGCTCATAAATATCGATAAAATATTGCTATATCGATACTAAATCACTTGCAGTTTATAATAAGACGGAGAAACTTCCTCCATTTTCGTAGTGATGGATGATGTGCTTCGTATCTTGGTCTTCATCGTGTTGAACGTGTGTTATGGGGTATTACTGGATAAGTGATGGTGAATGATGGGAGGTCGTGACGTCACGTTATAGTAGATAATGATAGTGTTTTATGGGCAATATATTACTGCTTCTACGTGTAGTGTCTGTCAGGAATTTTAGGTTATTATTGTATACTAGCGGCCGCCAGCGACTTCGTTCGCGTGGAATTAGTTATGCTCAGCTCATATTGGTCGCAGCGTGATGTTATGTAGCCTAAAGCCTTCCTGAATTAATGGGCTATCCAACGCAAAAATAATTTTTCAAATCGGCTCAGTAGTTCCCGAGATTAGCGTGAACAAACAAACAAACAAACATACAAACAAACTCTTCAGCTTTATATATTAGTGTAGATACAGTAAGTCATGCATATCACTGTAGCTTTGAGGGTCATTTTTGATTTTATGAACCAGACATTTATTCTAATTGAGCTTGAAGTGCATCAGGAAGTTTTCATGATGAATTTCTTCAGAATTGACCGATTCGTTCTAGTTAAGATATTGGCTAAGTCTTTTGTATTGTGTTGAGGGAACAGATTTGCAGTTCATCTATCCATTTACGTATACAATGTAATTTTTTGGTTATGCGAAACCTGAATATAGTTTGTTTAGAATAAGCCACTGAATCAATTCCAATCATTTTTACACCATGTATTTTTTCCCAAATACATTTTGAAATTGTTGCGGTGTGGTTACCGACCGCGCTACGCAGCTTACAATAGATGATGATAGTAGCATAGTAATTGCGCGCGCAACAGTTAATGCCAGAGGTCCACGCACCGTGCTTGCCCGGCCGAGCGGAGCTTTGACCATATTTACGTTGGGACAACCAAATGGAATAGCAAGCTCATAACTTTGTGGTTTTTCATTATATCTTTTTGAAATTTTGTACCTACATAGATTCTATTCTTAAAAATACTGGACACGTGTTACGGGTTTCGCATAAAATAAAAATAATGTTGTAGAATCGAATAGAATATAATACTCTTTATTGTGTACACCAGATAAATTACAGAACATAAATATAAATATTTTACAAAAGGTGTCACAATGGGTGGTCTTATCGATAAAAGCGATCTTTTACAGACAGCCCTTGGATGGAATACTAAGGGGCAGAAGAGAGAAATAATATAGGTAGTCTATAGGTTATACAATAATTATGTACGTAAAGTGTATCATACTAAGTGTATACAACGTGTAACAAAAAGGGTATATACATACCAAGGGCATGACATCTTTAGATGATATCAAAAGATATGGGAAGGGTTTCAACTCAAAATAAAATATTCAAAAAATTGGTACCAAATTTTCGGTTTCGTATATTTCTTAAAATCAAATCATAACAAACGTAGCAGCACACTACATACGTTAATAACTACTCATCACCCATCACGTTACTTGCCAAAATCCTATAAATATCTTCAATATCTCTGTGCGACTAGTATGATAGTAGCCTATCACAGGCGGTGTTTTTCCTCATAACTTCCTAACATAAAGAGATAGGATTAAAAAACCCTTCCAATATCGTTTGATATCATGAAAAGATGCCATGCCTTAGTTATGTATATACCCTTTATGTTACACGTTGTATATCAACGCTGAAGAATGAGATTAGCTCAAGATAGCAAGATGTAATCACTCAGGATGTTTACGTCTACACACCAGCAGTGAGTAGGCCGGGCTACGATAAAACATCTAGTATTGCAAAAATATTAGTGCAACTATCGTCCTAATAGAAATCGAAATAAGTAAGGGCCCTCACGTTCGGTTCGGTTTGTCAGCATTTGTTTAACAATAAAGCCGACCCAGAGCAATTACTAAATATGTTCGGTTCGTGCTTGGGTCGGTTCGGCACAAATGAAGAAAAAACGTGGTACTTTTTCGCAACATTTATATCTACATACATTCAATTTTGCCCCCCTGCCGTGATGGAATGTAATTATGTATGTCCTTTTTTTGTTTGGGATGGAAAATCATCAAATGAGAGGTCATTTGAGGATTTTCCATCCCAAACAACTCTGGTTCTGGGTGTCAGACTTTTACTAACTATAACCCACCCCTGTTCCTTTACTTTCCTGTAGGCCAGGGCCATGGTTTCTTTTTTAACCGATCTGCAACCCTGACCCAGAAGGTATTGGTTTTCGTGGACCCCGTCACGATGTGCTAACATCTCTTTGAGGCGCGCGTGAAACACAACGCGCCGTCGACTCGGGCCTGGTCCTTACCGAGAGATCGCCGCCGATCGCCGCAACGAGGACACGGCGGTGCTCTACCCAAGCCCGGCAGACTTCCACCGTATTCTCCATCGTGTCCTCAGGGCGATCCACACAGTGGTGACACGCTGGCTTTTCCTCCCGCCTTATACGGAACAGGAATCTCCCGAAACAGCCATGTCCAGTGAGGACCTGCGTCAGGCGGAAGATAAGGGCGCCGTGGCGCCTCTCGAGCCACTCCTCAAACAGGGGACTTAACGCCGCTATTGTGGCGTGCCCAATTGTGTGTATCCTTCACTACAATAATTCTTCTAATACTTCAAATCGTTTCAAGCGCAGTCGGCTTTGTTTCATTCATTCCGAAACCATCCAATAACTGTCAACCTATTTGGAAGTCAACAGGTCATTAATAATTCCAACGATGTTATTAGTCTACTGTATCTAGAAATAGTCGATCAAGATCTAAATAAATGGAATATTCATTATCATTGTATCGCGGAAGTAAACGCCATTCAAATTCATACACGCGACGCATATTAACTGTTTCATTTGTATGACAGTGATGGACGGCTTTTTTATGGTCAAGATTGAGATGTAGGCAAAAGATAAATATGGCATTATTAAGAATATAAGTTTTTAAAGTGATGCTGTCTTGCCTTGTATGGATCTGAAGGTTGAGCCACAAAAAGGATGAATGAAAATTCTGAGATGAGAATGCTAAGGAGGGTTTTTGATGTTACACGAATGGATAGAATAAGAAATGAGTACTTACAAAAGAGTCTGAAAATGGCGCCGGTAAAAAAAATGTGATGTGGAAAGTTTTGAGTATGAGTGGAATCCTATGTGAATGATGATATTATGACGTATGTATGTGTAAGAAAAAGTATCAAACATTTACCCTTTTTCCTATCTTCATTGAATAAAATTCAAAATGTGCCAATTCGTACGAGTCACCAATAGTAAAAAAAAATACTCCATGTTGTTCTGGTGACGAAATGCGTATAAACCTAGTCTGAAATAAAATATATTATATATATAAACTAAAAACTAGAAAGCAATCTTTTTTCTGTTTGTGGATAATAATTTAACAAGTTATATGTTATCTAAGCAAGTTACAAGTAATTACAAAAGTGAATCGGTAAATATCATCTATTTAATAATTCATCTAATTCTGTAGGTTTGATCATATACTATAGACGCTGACGTAAAATACGTCCAATATTCAGCATTCATTTTAGGTTTTGAATATTAAATCGGATATTGACTAGTTACATTAGCTAGAACCAACCTTTTGACTCAATAGCTGCCATCTGATTGCGTAAAACACTATTACTATCAATCAGAATTATTTTGAAACCAATTGCTAATCCATAGCTCTTTATGTTCGAAAAATGTGTCTGCTTAACAACGTAAATAACGCAATGAATATTGTTCTACTGTCAAAATAAAACCCATCGCTACTGAGAGAGTCTTATGCAATTACCATGCCGGTTAGGATAGAACGGTGATCAACCGTGTGCGAGCCGAGAAAATGAAGCGTGAAAAGCATTTCTTGCAAAAGCCAGGCCGTTGACTAAACGGCTAATTTAACCTGTTGGCTGTGACATTCATTTAAGCTCTATTTATATTCACACGAAAGATCCAAAGAGGCTTACTTTCGAGGATTATTTATCATTATGAACAACATTTACTAAAGATACAACATGAAATCGCAAAACGACTTTTTGCCGGCTATTGCGACAAAAAAGCGAACATAAATCAAACTCAAAAGTCATTTATTCAAATTAGGCTGAGAATCAGCACTTTTTCAACGTCAAATGTCGTCGTCAAATGTAGAGAACAGCTGATTTTTCACATTAAGTCCTTTAATAAAAGTTGTTCATAACGATAAATACAATGCCCTCTTTATATATCTATTTCGTGTATGAATTGATAGACCTAGTATTATACAACATGTAACGCAAAGCGCATAGGTAGAGATAACAAGCACACAGCTTCATTGGATGATATCAAAGGATATTGGGAGAGTTTCCATTCAAAATACTCTTAGAATTAATAACAAATATTCGGTTTCACATGTTTCTTAAATTCATAAAAACGATTTTTCTGGCCTACGTATGTCAGTAACTTGCCACGTAACTTATCAATATCATGATAAACTTAGAGCTACTGGTGATATGTATTTCAATTTTAAAAGTATGGTTTCTTTTATCAATGTATTAAGAAATTAGTATAACTTTCGAAAATCTACAGATACGATTAAATTTCCTCGCGAAATCGATTTATATCAACCAAAGAGCCTATGCCCTTGGTAAATCCTTCGCGTTACACGATGTATAGCTGTACTAAATTAGCGTGAAGATTCACGAATATCAAGAAGAATCACACAAAAAATTAAATCCACCAAAGTGTAATACATAATCTCCATTTACTGTCAGTTGGTGTCTCTGTTACTGTTTCTAATTGCAATTAAGAAAACGTTTTAAAGTGTAACGAAAAGATTTCTATAAGATTAACGGTTAAAACTGTGAAACTCTTATGGTTCAACTCAGTTTTATCTTTTTAATTACCATTATTAACTAGTAGTTCTAATACCACAGACATACCATTAGTTAATTGCTTTCACAATTACGGGATAAGAAGCATTACAAATCCCACAATCAAAACCGAAGTAGCTATTCGAGTTGGTTATAATCTGGGTAAATAATCAGTTTTCACACTCTAGACTTTGTTTCTCAAGCAAGCGCTGAGTCATCGTAATTATCCACTCTTTAGTCACACTACTTAACAAAAAAAAAAAAACAACCAACACCGACACTTTTACCGGTAAACGTACCGCTAATTTCAGTTTCCGCTTCTCACATAATTATTACATTCGCTGTGCCGGAATTATTACGTAAAAATGTAACAAATAAATCTTTGACATGTCATCTTAAGTGGGACAAGTCCGGGCGACGATAAGTGTTGTGCAATGATTTATCGATAAAATTAATTAATTTCATCGACTGCAACCTTTTTTTTTTGTTGTTACATTAACAAGCAATGGAATGACCAACAGGTATTGTGTGATAATGGGCACATTTTTAAGTTTTTGGTGATGGTATTGAATTCGTTAAGAAAGTTGAATATATTTTTTAAATGTTATCGTTGGTGGTTGAGAAGAATTTGGCATTGTTGTGTGGTCTGAGCGTGGGATGAGTCAGTTTTTATTTCAACGGAAGAATTGTACGCAGTGTCGTGAATATTGATTTAATTTGTAATGCAATTGTCCATAAATCAGCTGTGCGATTCCGTCACCATTTTTTTTTAATAATTATAAATTAATGCTTGACAGCAATCCCGCCTGATGGTAAGCAGTGATACAATCGTTGATGGTAAAGCGCGCTAGTTTATTAAGCCTATTCATTAAAAAAAAAATTAGTGGGTAGGAAGAAAGACGACAGTTGAGCGAGGTAATGCAATGTTAAACTCAACAACACGACCAACAATGTTGCACCAGAGGGAGATTTAACTGGAGATCCTCCACGACCATACTCCCAACACAACAACATTTGGCGCATCGTATCAACACAACTGCTCAAGTCCGTCCTCCGTATGAATTCACCTTGAAAGGTGAACTGAGCGTGGAGTCAGCTGTCATTCCCAACGAATGCTAGAGATTAACACTGTTGGCGGCTAACTCTAAGCTCGGTTCACTTAAGTTTCCTCGGTGAGATTCTTACAGAATCCATCGGCTGGTATTTTTAAGATATCGACTGGCTGTTTCTTTTTGTTTTGCATTAATTATTACATCCGTGGCACTCAATATCCTTCTGTTATAGTATGTCGATCGACAACCTCCGTGGCGTAGCGGTAACGAATGTGGCCACTGCGCAAGAAGGCGCGGTTCCAACACCTGTGCAGTGTTTGCACTGGTCTGGTCGTGGCTGGGAAAGCACGTTCAGCCGTTAGTCCCGGTTGCCATACGAACATCTAATGGCAGTCGTTACGGGTTGTTGGTGCCTTCAAAAGTGCTACAATTGGTCTATCTGCAATGCTTCGATATCGCTTTCGGGTTGTGGACGTCAGACGGTAGTCGCATCACAGAAAATATCGAAGTTTAGGCCAAAATCAGCAGTTAGACTATTAAAGCGGACCCCAGACTCCAAACTTGTAAAAAGCTTCGGATGAAAGATTGAAATATTAACGCTGAGATGATGATGATAGTGTGTGGATCATAAATGGTGCCACCTCTGTTTATTAAATACCAATATTATATCAAGGATTGAACCCTGATGACCACAATGTATGTGTTTCACCCACAGATGCTTAAGAATTCTTTATTTTCCCGTTTTGGAACATCACATCTATCTCGCGTCTAGTCTGACCATACATCTTGAGTGATATAGTTAAAAACATTCAAAATCTAGAAAACAATTAGTTAAAAATGGTGGGAAATCAGAGATATTTTTAACCGACTTCAAAAAGGAGGAGGTTACTCAATTCGACCGTATATATGCTTTTTTTTTTTTTTATGTTTGTTCGCGCATAACTTCGTCGTTTATGAAGCGATTTTGATAATTCTTTTTTTGTTGGAAAGAAGACATTTCCAAGGTGGTCCCATGATAAGGACATCAGGATCTGATGATGGAAGACCAGAGAAATCAAGGGGAACTTCCAAAAATCGTAGGGGCGATTAGTGCATTTCTTAGTATTTTCATTAAGTATTTAAAGCACTACAATTTGATAAAGGTCTGGAGTAGATCTGATGATGGACCTGGAAGACAGTCGAAGGAACTCCTCAACAATTCACAGCAGCTACCTTGTGTTTGGGCTTGATTAATTTGTATTGATAAGAACTTTACACCTAGATGGGTTGTGACTGTCATAAGAGCTCTGATGATGAAGACAAAGGCCAGTTTCGGGAACTCCTCAACGGTTTGCAGTACCTACTTTGTGTTTGGTTTTAATTTGTTTATATTGATGAGAACTTTGCACCCATTGGGTTAAAATAATGTTCTGCAGTACCTAAATCTGATGATTAAGACCTTAGGCAGTCGAGAGAATTCTTCAAAATTACTGGTAAAAATTAAAGTAAACAAAATTACGTCATTTCCCAACTATATTTGCGTCAGCTTCCAGTCTGACCGGATGTAACTGAATACATAGTACCTACTTTTCACAACTAAAAAGTGTAAAATAAAAACTTTTTTACAAAAAAACAACCGACTTCTAAAAACCACTACAAAGTGAAAAATAACTAATTTCGGAAGTCGGTGTCAAAAACTAATACCTATACAAAAACCAAAGACACCGACTTCCGAAATTAGTTATTTTTCACTTTGTAGTGGTTTTTAGAAGTCGGTTGTTTTTTTGTAAAAAAGTTTTTATTATTTGATCGAAACTGAGATCAACTGTGCCCTACTTACAAAATAAAATAATTTGTGTACCTATATACATAATGTAGATATTGTGAATATTCTTAGAGAATAGCCCTGTGTTCAATGAACTTTTAATAAAAAGTTATGATGATTTTCAGGCAAGCCAATTCCAGTGTGTTCAGCATTCTTCAAATAGAATCAGAATTTTGTAACACCATAAATAAAACCCACTAGATAACCACACACACTACCACCATAAGACATACTAGATGAACACACTGCCTTCCCAACAGTTACCTAAACCGATACACCACGCACTTTATCTGCAACCACGACGATTAAGGTCCAGTATTTTACAACAAGAATTACAACAGTACCTCTGTCTTATTCAGCTAATCAAGTTGTCCCCAATCCAATCTAACTCGATCTTAGTTTTGCGAAGCTTAGTTGGAGGATAACGGGTGTCGACATAAAGTTACCGATTTATCCCTCAGTAAGAGTTGTAAAGTCCACCGATATGTGACTGGATAACCGCTGGCAAATTGGAGCCATTTGGTGCCAAGGTTTGGAGTTAATAGTCTAGATTTCTTAGAAGACATCTTATTGGAATGTTTGTAAGATATCTTATTAGTGGTTTATTCAAGACTAATTATGAGCAGCTGTTGTGAATTGAATAGATGAAGAAATGCTTTTTCGAGTGGCTTGGAATTGGCTTATTCATGGAAAATGGTTCGCTTAGTGCCTGATCTGATTAATGATATTATTGTTTTACAGAAGTTACCACCCACCAGACAAATGACCTGCCGCCAAGCGATTGGTCGTTTTCCGGCATGATGTCTGATGAAGCCGCACGAAGGACGGGTCTGAGCAGTTATGTTGCGATGTGTGCCGGGTACGATGCGCCAAATGTAATTGTGTCGGGAGTTTGATTGTGCAGGGTCTCCAGATTAATCTCCCTCTGGCATAGCATCTTTGGTCGTGTTGTTGGGTTTAACATTGCATCACCTCGCTCAACTGCCGTTTTCCTTCCTACTCAGTAAGATTTTTAAGTGAATAGGCTTAATACAATTGCGCGCTTTACCATCAACGATTGCATCACTGCTTACCGTCAGGCGGGATTTCAGACAAGCACTAGATTATAATAATAAAAAAAAATTGGCTGGCGGCAACGTACTTCGAAATAATTACATTTTTGTGACCGTTAAAAGATCGTGACCATGACTCGCTAGCTTGCCAGTTTGAAAGTTAGTAAAATTTATTATATAACTACCACATGTACCCATTAGGTCAGCATGGAAGGTCCATACTGACCAGACTGACATCTACCCTTTTTATTAGAAGAGAGGAAGCTGTGTGTTGGAGATTATTAAGGTGTTTTTGTGGAAACAAGTTTCAGTTCACATATTGTAGTCAAAATCAGGAGATTGAGAATAAGATAGTAACGTATGTGTTATATTTTATATTTATTTTATGTGCAGACGACAGCATATTTGACAGTTTCAGATAGCTTGAACTAGCTGAAACTGTCAAATATTTTCAATCAACATTCAGCCTTAATGCTTTAGCGATAAAGTTGAAAATCTATTAAATAAATGCTGTCGCCTGTACCTGTTGTTTATATGACATACCTACAAACCATTTTAAAAATGAATATAGTTTGTTCAGTACAAGCAACTGAAATGATTCCAATAATTTTTATACCATGTTATTTTTTTTTTCTTTGAAATTGTTGCAGTGTGGGTACCGAACGCGCAACACAGTGGACTGTAGATTATAGTACTAGACGTGATGAAAAAATCCTATTCCGAATGTACGTAGAGCTGGATAAAACAAACTTAGCTGAAAATAAAACTATTTTAAGTTTGTGTATCTAAACGAAGCGTTTCGCCTCCTCTTTATACCACGTACAGCGAGGGACTGGAACAATTTGCCAGCGCCGGTGTTTCCGTCGGACTTCAATTTGAGTGTCTTTATGAGTGAGGCTAGAATGAGTAGGCTCTTAATAAACTCGGGCTTTACTATCAACGATTGCATCACTGCTTACCATCAGACGGGATTGCGGTCAATCACTAGTTTATAATTTATAAAAAAAACCTAAATACATAAGTAAGCAAACTATGCATGCATAATTAAAATAAATTAGCACCCTCTAATAACAGGTTATAATTATACCTCACACATCACTAGACTAATTACCTTGGCGGGCATTTACCGCGTACCATACACCAGCGTGTCAATATAATTTAGTTTATCAATATTTAGTATCAATATTACGACAACGTGCCAATTTGCTGCTAGTTAAGCGAATCGAGATCACGTGCTCAAAGTGTCATTGGGCCGTTTACCTTAGATTTAGTTTCAGTGATGTCATGATGTGTGTGCAGTGTCGATAAAATTTAGTCGAGTTTAAAAAACAACTTTTTAGGGGCCCGTGTCCGTGTAAAACGGGTCCCTAATAGTAAGACTCTGTTTATCTGTCACCAGGCCATAGGCAGCGTGCAAGTTTTCCGTAACACAATTTGGGAGGAAGGGGCTTTGTAAAACGTTGCGGTACATTACAAGGTATATTGTATGGTATGTTTATGGCCTAATATAAACATATAAATTACAACTTTTTTCTTTGTTTATTACTACTGCAAACGCAATTGCAGTCACTTAAATGTTACGTAACGTTTAGGGAAGAGGGTTACTGAAAAACGTTACAGTGTGTTACATTTCTAAAATCTTCAAAAATTCGTTACGTAATACTTGAACGCTCCCATATCTCATAAACCGAGACAGTTAGACAGTTGAAATTTTAAGAGATGATGTATTGCTATTTTACCGCTATGACAAAAATTAAAATAAATATTTCAGGATTTCCCACATGACGTGATTTTTAAAGCTGCGCGAGTCGTACTCGCTCTTGGCTGCTTTTTTAATCTTTTTCTTTTTTATAGTTTCATGAAACGAACAGAACTGAAACGTGGTCGCTCACAATGGGCCTCACAGGAAGGCTCAAGGTCACATAAAGGGCCATGGAAAGAGAGAAATCAGGAGATCCGCAGAAGAACCAAAGTCACCGACATAGCTCCAGAACCTTATTGCCTTATTGCATTGGAAGACGCAGCATAGGCAGGCCCTCAACAAGATGAACCGACGACCTGGTAAAAGTCGTGGGACAACGATGGATACAGGCAGCACAAGACCCGTCATTTTGGAAAGCCTTGGGGAGGCCTTTGTCTAGCAGTAAATCTCTATGGGCTGAAGAAAAAGTTTTCATTAATATAACACAGTTTATTTCATTGCAAATTATCTTGCATGATCGTAGGTCTGTCTAACAATATGTATAGCGTCGCTACACACAATTTATCTAAGTGGCTCTTCGTCTTATCAATACTCATGAAACGCCACTTAAACGGCTTCCTACCTGGGAAACTAAATCACATCTTCACTCTACCAAACGATAAAACATATTGACGTACTCAAAATACAAGTTAACGTTATCTCAACGGCGCCGCTAATTACAAATGAAAATCGCTTCCCGCCATTCCCTGTCACAGATAACCGCACGTCGTAATTCCCATAATCTATGCTCACTTGTTATCTTAATTACACCAAGCCGCCGAAGGAATAAATTTATAAATTTTTAATTGAGCTACCTTATCTTCCCGATTACATGACAAATGCATCTTGTCCACCACTATTTTAAATTAGATATTTTATCGACAGTTTTTCAATGTGCTACTGACGACACTAGTATTAAGGTCCGCTCACATTAGCACGCTACGCTCGTTTTAGGCACGAACTGTTTGACATTTTGCGTCGTTAAAGCGATTACAGTGTTTTAACATGTACGTGTGCAACTTTTAAATGTTAGTTCATAAACAACTTGGGTAACGGTAAATAAGTTTATTATAAAGTAAATACACGATTAAAGTGAAAATTTTCACAAAATAAATACATATCTTTTAACAGTTTTCGTACTGTATTCATTCCAACAGGGTAATTCTTTTTTGACTCTCAGATAACTATGAGAACCATTAATTATTAGTAAACAGTTTTGCACTTGTAGGTACTATAGTTAGTAACTTAAAACTAAAGACGAATTCATGCAAATAATAAAATTACCCTGTCCTTTACTTTTTCTTCAAATAAGAAGAAGAAGAAATAATATTATCATTATGACTGCTCGTTGCTTGTTGGCTATACTCATAGCTATGTATCATTTTCAATAGCTCTTTATTTTCCTATCAAATATCTGATTTATTATTATCTACGTTATTTACGTATCGAATAAATCTAATCTTTCATAAATGTCGCTGCTCCAACAAATACCAATTTACAGTGACGCGAGACATACATAGTGAACTCATTGATATATGATGTTGCTTATGAATAGCTTTTATTCTTCACTGCTGTAATCAATCTAAATCATTAGAATGGGCCGTTAAAGTCATTTTAAAGCATTAATGATACGATTACGCTCTTTGTAGGAGCATTACGTAAATCATTGTGGGAAACGGAGCGCACAAAAAGAGCAATTAGTGTTGTGCCAACGTCGATAGTTTAGCGGATGTCGATAGCATTCCGCGCGGTGCGACGTGACTGCACACTGAAATGCAGCAAACTTTAAATCATCTGATGTTTAAACGATTTCAGACTTTATGCCAAAGGGATAAGGCTTTTTTAATAAGAGGTCTGCGTTTTTCGCTGCACAGAGACGTGAGTTCGATTAAAAAATGTGATTTGTGGCTGCCACTCCGCACGTGTTTTATTTTGCGAGTTATGTTCCTGACAGGCTCGTCAAGAGGCCAAGATAAAAAAGACGCCAGGCGTTAGAGCTATAGAACGCTTGAAATGATTTTGTCGCTGAAATGTTTTAAAACATTTTGAAATTACAAAACAGCAGACGTAGGAATAATCTTTCATCGAAAAAACAATTTGCATTGAATCGAAAAAGTATTCCATTGTTTCTCGAAACTACTTACTAATGTTTTGTTAGCGGTGTTAGAAAAATAAACGCTTTTCAATGTACCAAAAACAAAACTATTATCTTCAAAGAAGACGGTGGAGCTCTTTGGTGATTGCGATTGTCAGTCTACGTGCGTCTAGTCAACCATCATTCACACCTGTCAGTCAGGCCTTTGAACGGCACAGACAGGCAGAGACGGGCCGCAACGACTAGTCGACGGCGATTTGTATGGCGCGAGTAAATCACTTTTGAAGTAATTTATGTCTGAATGCTGTTAGTGATGCACAACGTCGGGCGTGCTTGTCGATGTTCTTGTTTAAATTCTGTGTTTACTTAAATTTAAAATAAAACGTTTGAATTTGAAGGAAAGCAAAGTTAACAAGAATTGGTTTAACTACGATGCAATAAATAAAACTGCGGTTAAAATATATTTCACGCACACCACACGTTCTAACAATATTCACCACCTTTATGAAAGCAACGCATTGTACTAACATTACAATACCTCTCAATATCGATTCACGTCATGACACAAACACGTGTGACAACTTTTGTTATTGACAAAAGTAGAATAAAAAAACAAATACGGTCGAATAATCAGTTCGTCTATTAATCATACAGAGGCTGTCACATGTGACAGGTGACGTATGGTGACAGGGCCCGACAAGCGACGTATGTGACAAGTGATGTGGCGTTCTTTGATGTGTCAGTCGCGGCGCTAATGAGCGAAGTATCAAAGGCCAATTGCAACGGTTTTCTTTGAACTGACGATTGATGTGGTGGGATTATTAACTTTAATGTCCTACTGTTAAGAAGATGGCAGACTGTGTTGAGCTTTTGAATGTTTTATGGCAGTGTTTGAAATGTGGGAGATATTTTTATGACGGAAATACATTTTCGTGAATTGGAGAGCGTTTCTAATAAAGAGCAGGTTCTTAGATGTTAATGACTGATTTGTAGATTCAAATAAAATACATTTCTACAAAGATTTTTCATAAAGTTTGTGATCGGTTCTGTTTATACAATTTTAAGTAGATTTTCTTTCCAAGAAAACGAAATACTGTCTCTTTGTTTGTTTTTAAATACTCATAATATTTGTAATTTAATGCGTTAAGACCCTAATGCACTATGATGATGTATTTATTACCAGTAACATCGTTTTAGTTTATGTAGGTATGTTATAATTTGGGCCTCATATGAAGACTCAGAGTCACACAAAGGGCGATGGAAAGAGAGAGTTACTCTGCGCGATCAAATCAGAAATTAGTAGATGCGCAGAAGAACAAAGTCACCAACATAGCTTTCGAGTCGCTAAAATTAAGTGGCAGTGGGTGGGGCACATTGCTCGTAGAACCGATGGCCGATGGGGCAGTAAGGTTCTGGAGTGGCGGCCACGTACTGGAAGACGTAGCGTAGAGAGGCCCCCAACAAGGTGACCTGATAACCTGGTCTAGGTCGCGGGAAGCCACCTGCGGTTATCGTGGGAAGCCTTGGAAGAGGCCTTTGCTACAACAACATTTGGCGCATCGTACCCGGCACACATAGCAACACAACTGCTCAGACCTGTCCTCCGTATGGCTTCACCAGACATCATGCCGGAACACGACGAATCGCTTGGCGGCAAGACTTTGTCTGGTGGGTGATAACTTCCGCCGGCAGCCGATTTCAAGTCTTAAATCTACGAAAATTGAAGGTATTTTTGACAAATAGAGAAACAGACCAGATCTGGTAAATTCAAGAGCGTTCAGTCTCTGAATCTGTCAAAAAATCCTCAAATTCACCTCCATTTTGACAAGAACTTGACATCTGTTTGTCGCCAATTTCAGACTGCCACCAGATTGTCTTTCTTCGTTCTTGTCGCCAATTTGAGCGTAAATTACAGGAATGCTCGTCAAATTTTGAACCTTCTTAAAGAAAAGTTACAGGAATTCTCCCCCCGGCCAAAAGTTAAATACTTTATATAATATGTTATTGCCTAACTAATACAAATACGTACATATGTTATTGCCAAACTAATAACTAGGTAAGTATATGTGTGACTAAAAATATAAATAATAAAGATTTTATACAGAGGTTTTATGTATAACTTTTATTTAGAGCGACTGCTTCTCTCGTTGCAGATTAAGTTTCATTTAAGTATTCTCTTTTCAGTACGCCGCAGTTCAGTGGTCTCACTATTACCTTAAACCTAAAGTAATGCAGAATTTCAACAGAAAATGGCCAGCTTATATATGTATTACTAGCTGCCGCCAGCGACTTCGTTCGCGTGGAGTTAGTTATGCTCCACTCCTATTGGTCGCAGACTCGCAGCGTGATGCTATATAGCCTAAAGCCTTCCTGGATTAATGGGATATCCAAAAGAAACTCTTCACCTTTATATATTAGTATAGAATAGATTACTTTTGTTACCACTGACATACGACCATATTCGTCTTCCATTGCTACCATTCTATATAATGACACTACACTGACTACAAAGCAAATTAGTAATGTACGTCACTAATTCGATTTTGAAACTCCGCAACAAATCACGCTTCCCGCTAGTCAGCACTTCGTGAATAATTAACAAAGACACGCTTAGGTACAGTTGCGTAAATCAAGTAAGTAAGTTTGTTACCACTAGATGGTGCTGTTTAATCGGATTTGATAAGAGTTATCAGCTATACTGCATCGGTTTAGTTAGTTAACTAAAAAATAAAAAAAACCACGGCGTTTAGTAACTGACTGAATAACGTGTTTTTTTGTTGTGTCATACTACGTCAAAGTTGTACACTTTTTTTGGTTGGAATCATCAAATGTCCTCTGTCGCTCGGGCGGAGCGGAAGGGCGTGTCAGACTTTTACTGACT
Organism: Sesamia nonagrioides; assembly: GCA_017933935.1. Classification (NCBI taxonomy): domain Eukaryota; kingdom Metazoa; phylum Arthropoda; class Insecta; order Lepidoptera; family Noctuidae; genus Sesamia; species Sesamia nonagrioides. The sequence goes on from JADWQK010001071.1 coordinate 40,594, forward strand.
AAACTAAACCCAGTCGTGTTTCTTCCCTTGCCTGTGCGCCACGGCCACGGTTTCTTTTTTAACCAACCCGTAACCCTGATCCAAGCCATTTAGGAACGTCATAACGTTGTGTAAATCAATAAGTTACGTTATAGTAGGTAAACGGGATGAATTGTGTCTCTGTTGTATCTTAGAGGTTGTAATGACTCTTCTTTGTAACGCTTTGGTGGCGGGATTTAGCTGAAAGAAAATAGTTTAGTTAGAAAATCAAGAATTAAACTTTGTGCTAGAATATAAAACCGGTCAAGTGCGAGTCGAAATCCTGCACTAACTGTTCCGTATGTACTGCACTAACAGTATCTTTAAAAATCATGCCTTTTGTATGAAAGCCCCCCTGAAATAGCCTTATTCTATTTTTAGTATTTTTTACTGATAGGCATAGGTGATGGTCTTAGGAAGGTCTATTCCAGTGCCCATCAGTAGACAAAAGACATAGTATAGGTACCTACCTATATATAAAAGAAAGTGACTGTCAGCAACTCAGTAGTTTTTTATTAGTGTAATTGTAACTTACCGTTAACAGAATGTCCATCTACGTAACTAGGAAATTATTACGAATGTGAATATTTAATGGTATAAGTTATTTTTGTACAAAATTGTCTCTTACAATGAGTTCATTTAGTTATATTATTGTTTGGATGCTGTGTACCTACAATGTTCTTGGTTTAGGAATTTTCGGACATATTAAAAAAAATCCTTTAACACTCTTGTTTTGCAGCAAAATAAAAGAGTGGACGGATAAATCAAGTATTTTGTTACCAAGAGTTATCAAGTGTGCAGTCTTCATTACGTTCAACAGTGTTGTGCAGTCCTTTGGGCAGCAGTAAATCACGGGGACCGCAGCAGTTGGACGCTGTTCGTTTTGTACATAACTTAGCAGACAATGCTGCAGAAGAACCACATTACACGATAAAAGAGGAAATTGAAACGTAAACAGAACCAGAAAAATATAACTATGCTACCTACTAAATTCATGGCATTGATTTCTAACAGTTTGAATTGAACTTAAATGTAAAGTTTTTCCAGTGTGAGTTCTTTTGCTGTGATTCCAATATAATGAACCTTCTGTTAATCGATTTTGTTCCTGTAAGTTGCTCGTTTTGTACAAATAATTGATGGGTACGCGTGCACATGATATGTGTGACGTGTGCCGGTCGCAAGCGATAGATGGCGCTGTTACAAATTTTAAAGCTGAAGCGGATTTGCGCTGGAATTATTGCAGCGGGTCTTGCTTTAATTTAATGAACCTGGAAGTCAATAAGATAGAAACCGGCTTAATATGTCATCATAATGAGGACGTTTTAGATGACTGATGATAAAGTGTGAGTTACTTCATCTATTTATTGGGTAGGTCAGGTAATGCAGATATAGACTACCCGCAACTGCAAATAATTTGAATTCATTTTGAACGATTTAGATCCTAAGTACCTAAATAATTCACAATACAGACCATGCAAACTATGGCGCCGATTCTCTTGTTCAAAAACTAAGCTCAATTTAGGTTCAGCGCATTTATTTTTTGCTATTTCAATAAGAAATCTTTAGTTTAGTTTCCTGTCAAGTTAAAATACTCCAAAGACAGTTTAGATGTGATTAAAAAATGGCTACTTACTAAAAATATGTCAATTTACGTCAGGCGCTGAGTAATTTTTCAGGACTAAACTATTAAATATTCATCTTCTGTTATTTTTTTAGTGAAATAGAAAGAGAGAGACATACTTAACTTAAATTTAGTTTAGTTTGTGACCAAGTGAATCGGCGCCGTTGCCAAGCTATGGGGGTAATTCGTAAATGACTACTCCAAAACCTCAACCACCGACCACCATGCCAGCAAAAACCATTCAACAGCCTCTATCCCAAGATCCTTTGGTCCAATCAGCATGTTTATCACGACATAAATCTTCAACAAGGCCTTTTACAAAAGCAAAGACATCAAAAAACCTGGCATCCCTCAATCAGTATTCGTCTGAGCTGGCAATAAAATTAATATGTGCATACGGCGAAGCGCGAACTCCATTTGCAGTTAAACAAACGGCCGACCGCCGCCATTTTGCATTGTTTTTTTAAGGTTCCGTAATTGAAAAGGGTGAACGTTGTAGACTATTTTATGTGGCTGAAAATATATGCTTCGCAAACGAAATTGACGATTTCGGTATTATGGTTTCTAGTGGGTTTTTTTGATACGGCAGATTAATGTTTGTGTGGATAGAACCTAGTTTGTTCCTTTTTACAAGAATCTTATGCACAGGAAGGTCATACATTCGCTTTTCAATTTTATTGAAGCTACACTTTTTCAGGCTTCTTCCGTAAGGGATTTGATTAGCTTGTTTCAAATAGCATTAAGAAATCTTTTTTTTTTAATAATTATAAACTAGTGCTTGACCGCAATCCCGCCTGATGGTAAGCAGTGATGGAATCGTTGATGGTAAAGCGCGCTTGTTTATTTAGAGTATATTCACTCAAAAAACCTGAGTGAATAGGAAGGAAGACAGCAGTTGATCCGGTGATGTAATGTTAAACCCAACAACTCGACCAAGGATACTGCCCCAGAGGGAGATTGTGAAATCTTTTGTGTTCTTCAATTTCTTGTAATAGACTAGAGACAGATTGTTTATAGTTGTCGACTTACCAAACTTAATATATCCCTTATTTTAACTCATACGGAACATTTCACTCACAAACTGGACACACGTTCGATGTTTTTATTTCTGCATTGTTTCTTATAGTCGTCTGATTTATGCGGAGTCACGTAATCGTCGCATAATGCCTTTGGGGTTGAGAGCACATCGTCTGCACCTTTACGTCCTATTTTGGCGACATTCTAATTCAGAGGTGACAGCTTTGAAGTATTGGCGGGCATAATATTTTATGTTGTCATGTCGTAAATTTGATTCAAAGAGTCACTTTGGAAGTGAGTGGCCTTTTTATTTAAAGTATGTACTATGTGGCTTGTCGTGGTCTTGATTTATATGCAGTTCGTGTTTGGTGGTCTTTAGTCATCACTCGAAAGTTATTGAAAATGTAAAGAGTAATTGATATCGTTTTAATACTATAAAACGTGTAATGCCCAGAAGGTTTTCTTGCCGTTGGAGTCGCAAAAATTAAGTGGCAGTGGTCGGGGCACATTGCCGATGGGGCAGTAAGGTCCTGGAGGGGCGGCTACGTATCGGAAGAGGCAGCGTATGGAGGCCCCCAACAAGGTGGACTGATGACCTGGTGAAGGTTACGCGAAGTCGATGGATGCGGGCAGCACAAGACCGGTCATCGTGGAAAGTCTTGGGGGAGGCCTTTGTCCAGCAGTGGACCTCTATAGGCTGAAGAAGAATGGCAAGGCTGTACATACCAATGGCACGGCTTTTTTTGATGATATCAAAAGATATGTTTTTTCTAATCCTTTGTCTACATGTTCGAAAGTTCTGAGAAAGAACACCACCTGCGCTACACTACTACGTGATACTAGGAGCGCAGAATTACTGAAGAGGTTACCCTGATATTGGCGAGTAATGTGACGTGTAACGTGTTTTTATGACACGAAGAAACATAAAACCGATAATTTTGTATCAATTCTTAGAGTATTTTATTTTGAACGGAAACTCTTCCATTAAATACCATTTGATATTTTGTTTTATACATTAATTGTAAACTAGTGCTTGACCGCAATCCCTCCTGATGGTAAGCAGTGATGCAATCGTTGATGGTAAAGCGCGCTAGTTTATTAAGAGCCTGTTCACTTTAGCCTTGAAGACATTCAAATTGTGGTTAGACGGAAACACCGCTGCTGGCAAATTGTTCCAGTCCCTCGATTGAAAGAAGAGGCGAAACGCTTTGTTCGGATCGTTGTGGTGTCAACAACGTAAGGGTCGAAACTCGACGTACAACGGTCAAAAAAATCCTACCCTCGGTATGTACCCTTCCCATTACATGTAGTATATTAACAATTTTCTTTTCAACATTTATGAAATGCCTCCTTAATTTTTAGGATACATGATAGTGGGAAGAAATGAGTGAGAGCAGATCATAAATAAGAATAGAATAGACTCTTTATTATGTACACCATATACATAGATTATAGAACATAATATAAAGATTAAAGGCATAATCTAATTGTTTACACGTAGACAGGTGTGGATGTGATCTAAAGTAGAACAGTAAAATGGATGGACTTGATGGAGCTGCATACTGATAACAAACCATGGGGTGGATCAAACATGATGGATGGACAGAAAGAAACCCATGATAATTCTTCCAATTTACTTCAACTAACTAGCAGCTGTTACATACCCTGCACCTACAACAATTATTACGACAGAACTACTTCTAATATAATAAATCAACTTGTCAATTAGTGTCAGCGATGACAGTTTTTCAAATAGCTATAATTTATTCTTCATATAAAATAGGTCGTTGTAATGGGCTACTGAATTGACGGTCGTTAAAAACGCTTGATAATATATTAGGCTAATTATTTCTCACCCTGAATGTACGGCGTAGGTAATGGTTACATAATATATTCCCCTATAGGGCGCTTGTTAATCTGGTAATGACCGTTTATAATGTTGATGCTCATGGTGTTCGCAGGTATTTCTAGGGGATTATGCTTTAATGCCAAAGGGTTGATAAGAATACTGGCAGATTTTTTTATTGTTTATATAATTATTAACCGCAATCCCACCTGATGGTAAGCAGTGATGCAATGTAAAGTTGATGGTAAAACCTTAAGAGCCTTTTCACTGAAATAAACTGAGTGAATAGGAAGGAAGACAGCAGTTGAGCGAGGTGATGCAATGTTTAACCCAACAGTACGACCAACTATGCTGCGCCAGAGGGAGATTGATCTGGAGACCATTCACGATTTTTATGATGTTTCAAATAGTGCTCGATCGCACCACATGGTACATATCCTTCGTATCAACAGTAAAGTCTGTTACTTTGATAGCCTTTTTTTCACTGTACAGGCAGCTGCACTGCTCCACAGTATGTTACTTCACTCCTACTTCCTAGTGGAAGCTAGAAGGTGGTGTTTCAGAGGATTGTCTTGTGTAATTTTGACGATTGAAAAAATGCGGTGGTAGGCCATAACCTCGGTGGTAGGCCATAATATCGGCTGCTGGCAAAAGTTACCACGCACCAGGAAAAGTCTTGCAGCCAAGCGATTGTGTCGATGTGTGCTGGGTACGATGCACCAAATGTTGTTGTGTCGGGAGTTTGGTCGTAAAGGGTCTCCTGATGAATCACCATCTAGCGCAGCATCGTTGGACGTGTTGTTGGGTTTAACATTGCATCACCTCGCTCCACTTACGTCTTCCTTCCTATCCACCAAGTTTTTTTAGGTGAATAGGCTTAATAAAATAGAGCGTTCTACCATCAACGATTTCATCACTGCTTACCATTAGGCGGGGTTGCAGTTAAGTACTTTTTTTTAAATAATTATAAACTTGTGCTTGACTGCAATCCCGCCTGATGGTAAGCAGTGATGCAATCGTTGATGGTAAAGCGCACTAGTTTATTAAGCCTATTCACTTAAAAAACTCAGGAATAGGAAGGATGACGGTAGTTGAGCGAGGTGATGCAATGTTAAACCCAAGACCAACACAACCAAACAATGCTGCGCTAAAGGGAGATTAATCTGGAGACTCTCCACGACCAATCTCCCGACACAACAATATTTGGCGCATCGTACCCGCCACACATCGCAACACAACTGCTCAGACCCGTCCTCCGTACGGCTTCACCAGACATCATGCCGGAACACGACAAATCGCTTGGCGGCAAGACTTTGTCTGGTGGGTGGTAACTTCTGCCGGCAGCCGATGTTATGGCCTACCACCGAGAAGTACTAGTTTATAATTATGAAAATAATAATGTCGTTTGTCAGACTATTAATAAGACGCGGCGGATACCACTAGGCCACCACTGGTCGCAAATGTAACGTCTTGTTTTATTGACGAAAGTTAATTTCACATTTCATAGTTCTAGTTTCAATCAAACAGATATAGCCCACCTCGTAAAATCAAAGGAGCATGAATTCAAAGCATACCTCGTAAACCTACGTCGTTGATAATATAATGGACTCTGTCCTACTCGTCGCAGTCGGTTAATTTTCTCCATAAAAAGGCGCCTATGTTAGATTTCTTCACAATTTTGAACGACGTAAATTAATATAATTATACAATTATAATTAGTCGCTCAGACAACCGAGTGTTGGCGAAATTATATTTAGCTTACGTTATGACTAATAACTGATTAGAGATTGTTATTGTTGTTGAGAGATTGTTAGCCTTTATTGTTATTGGTGTAACATTAATTTGCCACCTAACTGCTGAGTACTATAGAGTTGCTTCCTTCCATTCCATCCTTCCCTGGTCTGCGGGAGTCTCATCTAGGTCTTCATCATTGAAGTGATTAATGCAATATTTTAATTGATATAATATATATTACAAAAAGAACAATATTAGTTCTAAAATTTTTACCAAAAGCATCAGACATATTCGTTTAGCTCAGCAACAAGTGCGCCCCAAATACGTCACAGCTGTCTTGTAACGTATACTCAGTATGCCCCCGACTTTCCCCTCATAATTGTCTTGAACCTTGATACCGAAATGTGGGCTTGCATTGTTAAACTAAGCTGTATAAATTAACGCCAGCTTGTTTCTCTAGCTAATAGCTTAATTTCCCTTTATAAATTTATAGTTGAATTTTGTAATTATACGCTGTTTTTACAGAAAACTGCTTAGTATAATTGGATAAATTACCTTCTTATTGAAATGCTGTCAGTTCAAATGATAAATTTTAATTTCTTCAGTAGCTTGATTAATGTTAGAGGGTTTAGTTAAAGAATTTTTGTAAATATAAGCTTAGTAATGTAAGTTATTATGTTAAATTAGGTATTTGTGAAAGATAACTTTTATGTTTTTATTGGTATAGTGTAATTACAGTTTTCCAATCTAGAAGCAATAAAAAATGTAGGTCCTACTTATAAAATATTCAAGGCAAGATCACAGATAAAAAGTATTTTACTAAAAATATCTGACTGAAGTTATCGCTAATTTAAACAAAAAGTTAGTTTTAGCATTATCTTCATTTAAATGGATAAGGAAAATACATAAATATCTTTGTTTTATGGTGTCCACTGAATTTAAATTGTATTTAATGACTTTATTGGTAGAATAGCTTCTCGCTAATTGAATATTATTGGACATTTTCTGGAAATGAATGATTTGATTTATTTATTTAATTAGATAGTTCAAACACTGCAAATTTCCTCATATTTTAAGTATTAATAGACAAGTTTATTAATCGCAATAACTAATTAACACACAATCGAATTAACACTGCGTGGATGAAATGGCGGTTGGTCACGGGAACAATTTGCGACTCCCTCATTCCCCTTAAACTTAAGGGGAAAATAGGAAAATATATAAAACCATGATCCGACCTGCTGTCTTGTATGGATCAGAATGCTGGGCTACGAAAGGGATGAATGAAAGGCAATTGCAGGCAGCCGAGATGAGAATGCTAAGAGGGATGTGTGGTGTTACACGAATGGATAGAATAAGAAATGATTACATAAGAGGAAGTCTGAAAGTGGCACCGGTAGCTGAAAAGTTGTGTGGAAATCGGTTGTCATGGTACGGGCATGTGTTACGGAGAAATGAGGAGAATGTCGTGAGGAGAGTTTTAATTATGAATGTTGATGGTTATAAGAGTAGGGGAAGACCAAAGAAACGATGGATGGTATATGTGAAAGATGATATGGCTAAGAAGGGGGTGACTGCCGAGATGGCTTCTGATAGGGATGTATGGAAGAAAAAGACATGTTGCGCCGACCCCAAATAAATTGGGATAAGGGCAGGAGAATGATGATGATGATGATTAATCGCAATAACAATAACATACATACATCGCTACGAATGCAACCATGGTAAAACCGTTCAGGTTGCCGGAGACAGGCGTGAAGCATTTTGTAACAGAACAGTTTTTGTGAAAACATCATGGCAATTTTTCTACCCTAATCGTGACACGCCTGTCTATATTGTGAGCTTTTCTCGTGACTACATAGAGACAAAATTAACGACAGGATTCTTGAATAATTGAATAACTCGTTTTTATTACACTTAATAACAGTTATAATAATTATGTTTTATTATACTGTTCTAAGCTATTGCGAGTTTACCCAGTCATTTATTAAAGTCGTTTATTGCACTTCTTTTTTTAATAAATATTATGATTGTTTTTTTGCTATGATGTTTATTATCAAATATGAGTTTAGAGACGCTGCTGATGTTTGTTTTTTTTTTAAACTATAAACTAGTACTTGACCGGAATCCCGCTTGATGGTAAGCAGTAATGCAATCGTTGATGGTCATGCAAACGGTGGTTATTTAAGAGCCTATTTATTCACTCTAGCCTTGAAGACATTCCAATTTTAGTCCGACGGAAACACCGCCGCTGGTGAATTGTTCCAGTGCCTCGATGTACGCGGTATAAAACAGGAGGCGAAACGCTTCGTCCGGATCGCAGTGGTGTTAACAACGTAAGGGAAACTCGCCGTACAACTGGTCGTCCGATTGAGGAACGGAGATGGGGAATTAAATCATGCAATTCCCTCGCACACTCACCAAAATGCATCCTATAGAACACCGAAAGGCTGACTATTCTACGTCTGTGTTACAGTTACTTTGGAGACCATTTGGAGTTAAATCTGGGTCGCCAATCAGTCTCTTCACGCGCCGCTCCACTGAATCTAAAGAGGCCAGGTGACACTTAGCAGCACCAGCCCAAATGTGACTGCAGTACTCCACACACAAACTGACCTGTGCTTTGTACAACATTAGGAGCTGCCCAGGTGTGAAGTACCGCCGGACCATTGTAATAACGCCAAGTTAAGTAATATTTAGTAATACTGAATAGTTTTTTGTACAAATTAATAATTTTTCTTAAGGATCCATTTATTTTTTCTTATACTTCTTTCTGCATGTTTAATTGTCGGCTATAGGAATTCTGTATTTCTTCACATACTATATAATATATAGCATATAATGAATACTCAAAACAAAAGTCAGCAGAAGTTTATTACTGTATAATGGCAGAATTTATGAAATTACAAAGCACTTAGCTTTGTAATCTTGCACCTTTGGCAAGAAATTACCAGCGCTACTTTGACGTGTACGGACGACAGCAGGTCAAGCAACCCCAAACTGCCAAATATTACCAATCAACCTTGAGCCTCAATGCTTTAGAGATAAAGTTGAAAATCTAATAAAGAAAACTAACAGACTGTAGTAGCTTGGTGTGGTGTCGTCTGTACAACCATCATGGTTCCGTTGCGAAAAAGGGATAGCGATATTCATTAAGTGTAACTCCATCTTTATCTGACACTGGAATCATGATGCTTTCAACACGTCATAGTGACCCCAGGTAATGGCGAATAAAGAATTCATCGCTGAATGAAGCCATTACCACGTATTATACGAGGTAAGTGTAGCATATACAACTCGAAAATTGAAAACTTAAACTTTAGATCTCATGAAATACATCGAGGGACTGGAACAATTTGCCGGCGGCGGTGTTTCCGTCACATTACAATATGAGTGTCTTCAAGGCTGGAGTGAATAGGCTCTTAATAAACTAGCGCGCTTTACGATCAACGATCGCATCACTGCTTACCATCAGGCGGGATTGCGGTCAAGCGCTAGTTTACAAATTATAAAAAAAAAAGTTGTCAAGACTCTAATTACATGCATTAGCCTCTATTGTTGGGATACAATTCTATTCTTTAGAAGATTATTTTCTGTTTATGCGAAACCCTAAACCCGTGTCCAGTATTTTTAAGTAAAGAATCTATGTACAAAATTTCAAAAGGTAATCATGAAAAGCCAGAAAGTTATGAGCCTATTATCCTACTTGGTTGTCCCAACAAAAATATGGTCTACGCTCCGCTCAGGCGGGCTACCGGTGCGTTGACCTCTCCCGTCACCTGTGCACAGTATTATGATCGTAAGTTGCGTGGGGCGCTCGGTAACCACACTGCAACAATTTCTAAATGTATTTTGCAAAAACTATAATATTCAGGTTTTGCATAAACAATAAATAAGTTGTATTCTCTTCAAGAAGGTGTGGGCTATCTACGTACTAGAGCTGGTTGGTACTTGTCACGTCATGTTTTCGAAGCCTTCATTTCAGGACATGCTAGTTTGCTTACGATATTTTCCTTTACCGCTTCGATAGCAATGGAGAACTCACTAACTTTAACCATAATTACATTTAACAGGACTTAGCGTTTAATGACAAACAAACAACCTAAACTAACCAAGTATAAGTAAGCTGTGCAAGGACCTTGAGACGCCTTTATTCATAAACTTTTCTTAAAGTTAACTAGTGATTAGCGACTGTTTAGGGATACATTTTTTATGTTTAAACATCACTTAACTTCAATCGTTTATGAATAAACTCCATTGTGTTTCAATTACATTTCACAAAAGAATTGCTCAAATTTTAACAAGAGCGCCCCTTTGCCTAAATCATTCGAGCGCCAAAATACATTTGCATATTTGTAAATAGTTAGGTATCCATATCTATTTAGCTACTTATCAAATAATATTTTAGAAATGGAAACGAAATATTAACAAACATATACATATTTCACATTCCTCTATTTCCCGAAGATTCAGGCAGAGGTGTACATATTGATATAGTACAGACGACAGCATATCAAGCTAACAATCTATCAGATTTCCTTATTAGATTTTCAACTTTATCTCTGAAGCATTATGGCTGATTGTTAATATATTTGACAGTTTTGGGTAGCTAGACCTGCTGTCGTCCGTACAAAAAATGACACAATACCAAAATAATACAATAGGTAGGAAAATGATTCCAACATAAACATGACATTAAGATTTCTTTGACATAAAATAACATTAGGTACTATTCATTTCGATAATATAATTAATAATAATAACATTGTTGACATAATTATTAGTTTTGCATGCAATTGATACATATTCCTTATAATATTTAAAAAAGACTATAATCATCATTACATTCCACTATGTTTAAGGCAAATAAAGACTTATATTATAAGACACAGAATGACATCAGAGTAAAGAAACTGAAGCTTCACTTAGAGACCATATAGCAATGTTAATGACACTAGCATGTTCATAACACACAGTATTATGGCATAATTGGCATTTGACATGCCAACAAAGTTTCACGATTATTATAACGTAATTCCGAGAGCACAATAATACGGTACTTGATGGTTATGTCATCCAATAACAAATTTGCATAGTAGGAATAAGAGGAATTATTGATAATTACGAAATGTTAAGTACATTGGAAATGTCAGTGGTTAGATGGTCACGGCTATTTTTGTAAGATCTTCTATACATAACTTAATCTTAGCGTAAAGTTTAACAATTACGCTTCTTAACAATCTGATCACATCGTATAATAATAATAAAGCTTTATTTGAAATTTCTTACAATAAGGTTAGGTGTTACTTAAGAGCTAATGTTTTAGGTACTATGATTAATATGTGACCTTATTGTATGAACCCCTTCCGGATGAAAGCCTCCTCCAAGGTATTCCATCTCTCTCTATCCAAAGGTTTATTCAGCCAGCTTTGACCAGCTATCGCTACTATGTCGTCGACCCATCGGGTACTTCTTCCATCTTACCGACGGTAAGGTCCATCTGTCGTCTGTGTATCGTGCCAAATGGCCGGCCCACTTCCATTTTCTTTTACAGCAAAGGTTGACGCGTCGGTTACTTGTGTCAAGTTACGGATATCTGCATTTCTAATTCATCTTCAGATCACATCTTAGTAAGGTGAAAATTCCATTCTTCTTGATTTTGTCCTTACAAACCTAGCAGCTTTTTAAAGTTCCCCTGAAACAAATAAAAAAAGGTAGAGTGTCTCTGTCAGATTAAGACTAAAATTCAAAAGCGAAGACTCTTAAAAACGCGGGGATTTCTCCTTATTTTTTATAACGGATATTCAGATGACAGCAGGTCAAGCTACCCGAAACTGTCAAATATTTCCAATCAACCTTGAGCCTTAATGCTTGATCGATAAAGGTGAAAATCTAATAAAGAAATCTCACAGATTGTAGTAGCTTGATGTGCGCGAATTGCATCTCAGTTTTTGAAAACTGATATACCTACCTACTAATACAATATATACCCTTACTAGCCCCGCACGATGATATTGCGATCGGCGGCCATCTTGGTGACGTAGTCGACCTCGCACCGTCAGTACCGTTCGCAAGTTCAGTCCGCGCTTACCCACTTACGCACATCGAATATTTTTGTTAGTTTTTTGTTTTTGTTATCCTGTTTTATTGTTGTTCTTGAGTTTTGTTGTTTAGTTTTGTTAGCTGTTACTCGTTAAAATGAGTAAGAAATTAATTCACAATCGTGCTCGTGAAATTATAATTAAAGTGGACAATTATTTTGTTAAAGAAAAAGAGGACTGTAAGTTAGTTCTTGAAAGTATAAACCGTGCTTTAAAAAGTACTTCGGACACTACTGAGGACATTTTAATACCGAAGCAACAGCTAAACCAAAGTCACGGAGCGTGTGGCATGTGCCACAGGCGTTGCAAAAAATACTGTGACTAAATTGCGACGAGAGCATGAGTCGGCAACAGCCAGTGGCAGCAAAATGAGAACTCCTACTAAAGGAAAAAGACAAAAGAAGGAATATTTCGACGGGTTTTCCGTAACAGCTTTAAGAAATATTATACATTCAATGTATACGGTGAGGAGAGAAATACCCACAATGCGCAAAATCTTGGCGGCTTCAAAATTAGACCTTAATTATACCAATAGTGAAACTACATTAAGAAAAATAATTAAATGTGATTTAGGCTACCAATTTAAACGATGCTACCAAAAAAGACTGGCTCTAATTGAAAGACCCCAAATTCAAGCGTGGAGGGCTAGATATTTATGACGTATGAAAGAAAATGACTCGCTTGCTAATAACAAAAGACCCGTTATTTATCTCGACGAAACGTGGATACACGCACACTACACGGTAAAAAAATGTTGGCAAACAGCAACCGATGTCGGAGTGAGACGGAACGACAGCCCCGGCCGCCGATGGATAATAGTTCACGCGGGAAGTGAAAGCGGTTTTGTTGACAATGCCCTTTTAATGTTTAAAGCAGACACCAAAACGGGCGATTACCATGATCAAATGAATGTTGAGAATTTCACCAAGTGGCTTACAGAAAAATTAGTACCCAACATACCACGCAACTCCATAATTGTGATGGACAACGCCCCTTATCACAGTAGGGAAGAGAATAGGCCACCAAGTATGAACAATAAAAAACAGTTGATGGTTGAGTGGCTACAAGCTCACAACATCGACTTTCCCAACGACAGTACAAAACCTGAACTGTAATTATTAATTAAACGGCACAGACCGCCGAAAAATTATAAAATTGTCAATTTATTAGCTGCCAATGGCCATGAGGTCGTTAGATTACCACCCTACAACTGCGACCTCAACCCCATTGAGTACATCTGGAACCTGGTAAAGATGAGGGTGTCAGAAAAAAATGTGGAGCAGTTGGAAAGTCGCATTGAAGCTCTGACATTGGAGGCGTTGGCGTCAATAACTCCAGATGACTGGCGAAAGGAAGTCAATCATGTTAAACGGCTTGAAGAGGAATATTGGAAAAAAGATCGAATAACTGACGAGTTATTTATCATAAATACGGCAGACGACAGTGAATCGGAAACGACAGACACAGAAAGCCGTTCTGATTCGGAAGACTGTATGAGTGGAATTGAATAAATAGGGTAAGATTATATTGAATTATATATAAAAAAAATTTTACATACTATCCTGGTGTTATTTGGTACTCTGGTTTAATTCCCGCTCACAAATTAACAGAAATGTAGTTAGCAAAAGTTAATAAACATGTAAGAAAGATATACGAATAAGTATATTTTTCTTACGTCTACAAGAATTATTTCCTTGAATTTTTAATAATGAAAGTTTATTTGTCAGAATATGGATGAGTAGGTATGTGTATGTATAATAAAATTATAAAATACAAATAAATCCTTAACCCGAAAGAATGTTAAATGCAAAATTAATAAACTATAATTTTGCATTTAACATTCTTTTGCTAGCTGTCCTTTCGTGTGACAGATGACGTCACAAAGCTGTTATTGTGACAAGGTTCCGTCGCAATATCATCGTGCGGGGCTTATACACGTAATTTGTTTCAAAGATAAGTCTATTACTGGTCGAATAACACCTAATTAATTGTATAAAAAAAAAAAAATAATCCTTTTAATTTCTTACAGCAGATGCTGGCAATCAAGATACAGAAACAAAATAATAAAAAAAAAAAACGATCTGAGCCCTAATTACAAGAGAACCCGTGAGGAACCAGTTCCCTAATTAACAAATATAACACTCCAGTACATACGATAAACGTAAAACAGTAGTTTATGTGCCAATAAACTCGGTGCCCTTAATTTTACGCCGTAAACTAATAATTATAAGTAGCGATATGTTAGGCGGTATCAAACCATCAATTTCGTTAGGGCTGCCACCACGGCAGGCTTTGTAAATTATTAGCTACCTCAGTATTTTTATGACGACTAACTTATGAATTTTCTAATTGGATAATTTTGTTACTTATTTCTAAAGGTTTTTTTTTAATGACCACTTACTAAGTAGTCATAGGCCTTCTCTCGATGAGAGAGAGTGGGTGGTAATCTACCACGCTGGCGAAGTGCGGGTTGGTAGATGTCACATGTCTTCAAAGTTTGTTATTATTGACAATTGAAATGACGGGTATTACGTTTAGTCGGTGAACTAAATCATACAGTGTTTTTGTTTACCTTTATTTAACTACCAAATTCAATGGATAGGCTATTTTGAACTTCAAAATTTACAATAAATTAATTTGATTCTAGGATTTGGGCCCCAGACCCATTCAAAAGAAAGAAAACCTTAGGAGGGGCCTTCCAAAAAGTAGTTTTGAGCCAACGTGGTAGATTACAGCCTGGCTAATTATGCCATTATAGTTATGTGTAGATGATATTGTACTTACTTACGTGGTGGCCTAGTGGTTAAAACACCAGCCTCTCAAGTATGAGTGTGCGGGTTCGATTCCAGGTCAAGCAAGTACCAATGTAACTTTTCTAAGTCATATGTACATTGTAAGTATATCTTGGACACCAATGACTGATTACAAGGTAAAGGGAAACATCTTCTGGAAATTTGGCCTTTAAGTCTGAAATCGCCAACCCGCATTGAGCAGGGGTGGTGATTACGCTCAATCCCTCTCTGTATGAGAGGAGACCTATGCCCAGTGCTGGGACGATAAAAAGGTTGATGATGATGTACTTATAGTAAAATAACTATACACAATATGCACTTAATCTTAGTCGACAACCCTGTCTCCACGTAGTATAATATTAAAGCTGATATCAAAGTTCCTGCCGGCGGCGTTTTTATATTGCTCCACAGTTGTCGCTACACGCTGATTGCTCTCAATTTATTGAGCATTAATTTACAAGGCTTGTTGTAATCTTGGGTTTATATATTATTCTTGTTTGTGCTTTTAATTATCTGGGAATGATGAAGTGAAGTGGGTGTAATGTGGAACAAGCAAACCTAGTTTATTTCTTGAATTGTTTCTACAATAATTGTTTTGTTTATTTCTTTTACTCTTTAGCCAGCTTTCATTCATCCCAGATTTGATTCTTCGCGCACTGGATTTTCGACGCCTTGCTTAGACGAAAACTCCAACGTAAGCTTCTACAAACCATGCTTTATAGATGCACAAAAAATATTTGTCGTTTTTTTGATAATTATGAACTAGTGCTTGACTGCAATCCCGCCTGAGGTTAAGCAGTGATGGTTAATCGTGCTAGTTTATTAATAGTTTATTCGCTCAGAAAAAAAAAAACTGAGTGAATAGAAAGAAGCCGGCAGTTGAGCGAGGTGATGCAATGTTATACCCAACAACACGACCAACGATGCTGCGCCAAAGGAAGACTGATCCCTCCACGACCAAACTCCCGACACAACAACATTTGGTGCATCGTACCCGGCACACATAGTATTTACAATTATTGGATAGATATGGGGGAGCCAACCTAGAATAGTAGACGTAAATATCCAGAAGATATTTAGGGTTAAACAACTATCATAGTATGTTATATGATATGGGATAGTTAGGTCAGAACAACTATCACAATCATGTTAAACACCAAACAAAAAACAGACAGACAAAATATTTAAATAAAATGTTTAATTAAGTATTTTTTTTTCGATTATACTTTCATATGCATTTGGTTTATAGCTATTATTTAGGTATTTCAAACAGACACTTAAATTTTGTGTATTTTTATAGTTTCTTTCAAACTGACAGTGGTGAAGGCTTCATTGTGATAAATTGGGGGCCTCTGCCAATTGTCTTTTAATAGCTGTCGTAAAGATGTTTATGGTTGTGAAGAATTTTGTGTTTGGCAAATATTTAAATTCGTCGATGGAAATTTATGGATAATTTATGGGGAGTCATAAATTGAAATTATTTTCAACTGAAGTACAAAGTGAGGATATTTTAACTGACTGGCATTCTCAGTTTTGTAAGTCATTCATAAACTGCCCCTTATTCACGTCAAACCGAAGGGATGCAAAGAATGGAAAATATGTAGTTTAACGCGCACAGTCAAAACGCACATTATAAATAAAAAATAAAGGAAATTACCTATAGTAAAAAAAAAAAAAAAAAAACATGTAAATACAACACAGCCGAAAGCCTCGTACTCAAGGATAGAAATTATTAACAATTTCGTCAATTGCTTGATGTCAGGGCTAGGATTAAAGACAACACACATTAATCTACATTCAAAATATAAATCCTTCCAGGTCGGATCATCAATGAAGAACTCTGCCGACATTTCTAATTATAATGATTTTAGAGTAGCGGTGGTCTAGTGGTAGTCTAGCCGCAACTTATCGTAAGTTTGAACCTCATCAGGAGCATTCCTTGTGTAAATTATTATATCACCACTGCTTTCAAAACGGTGAAAGAAAATCTCGTGAGGAAACCGGCATGTCCTAAAGCCAAAGCTTCGAAAACATGTGACCATCTACCAACCCGTACATGGTAGCTTAGGGCCTACTCCCTCTAACCGAGTGGAGGGCTGTGTCCCAATAGTGAGAACATTATAGGCAGATTATGTAAAATGTTTTTATTTTTAAATGAAGACTGTCTTTGAGCGCCTTCTACATTATTTATCGGTTTCAAGCAGTAAATCTTTGATAAATTAGAACTAGGAAGTAATCTCATGACCTATTATGTTACATTTTGTGGTTGTACGTGAATTCAATGATTGTTATAAGAGGATTATTATATCAAATCTTATACCAAAGACTTGGACCAAACTAATGTCCACTGCAGTCATTAATAGTGTTATAGCTAATATCAAAAGAGCAATTACCTATTTTTTAAGAACGTCTACATTCTACTAAATTAAGAACAGTAGAAGCTCTATCTGGATTAGAAAAATAGGGTGCAATATCTAGAAATCTGTAATCGCTAACCCGCATTGAGCAAGCGTTGTGATTACACTCAATGGCAGGAGACCTATGCCCAGCAGTGGGATGGTAAAAAAAAATGATAATGATGTTTTTTTTTTATAAGTTATAAACTAGCGCTTGACCGCAATCCCGCCTGATGGTAAGCAGTGATGCGATCATTGATGGTAAAGCGCGCTAGTTTATTAAGAGCCTTGCAGACCACTTGCAGAGCCACTCTAGCCTTGAAGACACTAAATTTTTAATGTGACGGAAACACCGTCGCTGGCAAATTGTTCCAGTCCCTCGATGATGATGATATGTGTACATATATTATACTAATAATTCAATACCTACCAGATTTAATAAATTTTCAGATATCATAAAACATTTCAATGTTACACAATTCAAATAAAATTAAAACAGGTATTAAGTGATATATATTATGTTATTATACGACTGATGAATTTCTGAATGACAAATACATGTAGACTAATTTATTTACTTGTTTTTTAATTAAGCATTGACTGGTGAAATAACAGTACATAATATATATTGTTACATTTGTAACTATTGTTTTTATTTATTTATCATCATTCAATTTCATTTTGACATAATCTAGTGAATATAATTTGTGTTTACGTCTAGCATGATTGATTAATATTCTTTATATTTTGCATGCAACCATGTATATTTGTATATAACTTGGCAGCCTATTTAAATAATTAGTTCATTACGTATACTACACAAATAAAGTGGATTTTGATTAATGAATAAATTACATAGGAGCCTGAAGCGCTAGTATTTTAAATCTTAGTTGCGTATAAGATCTCTAATTCAGTTCAATTTTCAATAAACTTCTGATGTTGATGCAATATCAATCACCTACGACTATATATTTTCGCTTATAAGTACAAGAATGCTCCCCGACCTCCCAATTGAAGAATAGAAAAAGATTTAGAATCATTTTTTTAATCTCTACAAAGAAATTATTAGTGTCTACAATGAACTGTCTGGTAATATTTCTCGCATGGTGATATATTAGACAGTTTCTCATGTTTAAAAAATCAATTGAAATTGAAGAATTACTGGTTATTCCTCAACTTCAATTGATTAGGACAGACACTTTAATTTATTTAATAAACATCATTACACACAATCACAGCGTCTATTTAAATTGCCAAGAAAACATATATTAATAACATCTATTAATTTAGCAGCAATAAACGGCGCTCCTAACATAAAAAAGTTAAAATATTACCGTCAATAAATACAGACGTTAATAATACATGAACGAGTAATTATTTAAACATAAACCTCATGGAAAGAATCGTTGTACAATCGTTAAACAGAATCGATTAAAAATAAATTGTGAATCTCTAAATGGAACATTAATTCAAATTCACGATGCATTTATAAAAGAAACAAAATTCTAAAATGGTACATCATAACATAATTCACGGCGATCTATTCACGAAGCATCATTATTTCGAATCGATTCATGGTATGTTTACAATCTATCGGTATTACCGGAATCGATGTTCGGTATGAGTATATTATTCTTGAGATTTATTGAGGCTATTCGAGTACAAATGTGATGTAATTGGTGGGGGGCGCGATAAGTAATTACCTGATCATGTGCGTCGGATTACGTGGATAGGTAGAAGCAATTAACTGTTAAATTGACTTTGGGATACGAGAAACAGTATTCCTTTGACTGTTTGATGTATAATCGTGATTAGTTTTAATAGAGATTTATAATACCTACGCTCTTGAGTATGAGTTGTTTAGACGTATCTTTACTAAGAGGCCATATATTATATTGGTTGATTCACATGTGATTATAACTTTATAAGTTTCCATTAAAAAAGGTCATGTTGTCATGAATTTTTAATACACGTTAAGTAAAAGTCGTGGCGGCCTAGTGGTTAAAACACCTGATTCCAAGTCAGGCAAGTTATATGTACTTTCTAAGTATGTCTTGGACACCAATGACTGATCAAAGGTGAAGGAAAACATCTTGAGAAAACCTGGACTTTAAGTCTGAAATCGCAAACTCGCATTGAGCAAGCGTGGTGATTACGTTCAATCCTTCTTTGTATGAGAGGAGACCTGTGATGATGAGTGAATGTTCCATAGAGAGCAGTGGTAGCCTGAGAGCAGTGATGGGCTAGTGATATCTGTCGCGACTTACCAGTTGTTGGTCGTAGGTACGAACCCCGTTAGGCGTTTTATTTTGTGTAAATTATTTTCATCACTAAGTACTGCTCTCAAAACGGTGAAACCGGCATGTCCTAGAGGCAAAACTTCGAAGACATGTGACATCTACCGATGTGCATTTGATTTTCCTCATGCTGTTATCCTTCACCGTTTTAAGAGTAGGTAGTAGCATAGAATAAAGAGGGGAAGTAGGTTATCTGCGACCCAATCCGCGATTTAATTGCCTACTGTCTTAGGGTTGACGACTGTCCGCGCTTCGTCGGTTACGGTTGTCGCCCAAACCGCTAACAAATATTTATAGACTAATGTGCGTATTCCAGAAGGAAACTCAAGCATTGATCTCTGCTTAAGCATTACTTAAAACTAGTTTCAACCAATCAAATGGCTTGAAAGGAGACTTAAGTAGAGCTTGAGTTTTGAGTGACGTTCTGTAATACGGACCTAAGAGCTTATGTTTAAATTATTTGCTTAGTATTTAGTTTACATATACCTACTAGTCAGTTTTTTTTTTTTGTAATTTTTATTTTTAGTTTTGTACACATAAAGAACCATATTTATTTTTATTTTTAATTAATACAAATATAAATAATACAAACATAACATCTATTGAATCACACATTTAATACAAAATTACAAATTAGCTACAGAAAAATACCTACTTTCTTCGGTTTCGACTATTACGAAACGCGTTGTTATTAAACTTTAATGTGTAATATATCCGTATCCTTGTAAATAACTTTTAGAAATATAATTTGAAAAATATAAGTCTTTTATTTGTTCATAAATAGACATACCAACTTATCAGTTTATGTGATCATTTTTTAAAAACTAATGTGCCGAAAAGCCGTGACGCGCGAACCTCGTTCCGTGCTAGCCGCGACTAGCGCAGTCATAGGCACTCTAATATTGTGTTTAGGTGTGCGTGCGGCGACGCATAGATACTATGGCGCACACATACAAGCCGCGCGCGGTTCGTTTGTATGAAGATAACGTACTTCCCTCTCTTTATTCTATGGTAGTAGTGCCTCGGAAAGCATGTTAAGCCGTTGGTCCCGGTTGCCATACACACATCTAATGGCAGTCGTTACGGGTTGTTGGAGCCTTCAAAAAGTCCAACAATAGGTCTAACTGCAATACTTCGATATCGTCATCGGGTTGTAGAGGTCAGACGGCAGTCGCTTCAAGCAAAATATAGAAGTTTGGCCAAACTCAGCAGTTAGACTGGTAAAGCGGATCCCAGACTCCAAAGCTGAAAAAGCTTCGAATGCGACTGGGATTAACACTGAGATGATGAGATGAGTGATGGTAATAAGAGTAAGTAAAGCACTTGATTGATTCGAACCTACGGCCCAAAATTTGTAAACGGGACTGTTACCCTCTGGGCACCACTCGCCAGGACAGGTATTTGTAGGTAAATAAATATTTGTTGTAAAAAGGCATGTTTTTGACATTGTTAGTGAACATAACAAAAGGCAGAGTTTATGAGCGCTTGTTTTGCACGAATAGGTAATAAAATTATAGCGGTGCCGACGCATCATACTGACGTCACACGAATTCTACATCTCGCAAGCGGAGTTTACCGTGCAATTACTATACATCAAACTTCCCAACTTCACCCGTTGGGCAAGTATTCGCCAGACATAACACTCGTCTGGTCGGAGGATCCTCCCTTGTTTTATGGAGGATGAGGGAACTATATACCCTGTTCTTCATGTCGCTACTAAATCATTACCAGAAACATGCTCAATAAATTATCGAAGAAAATCAATCTCAAACTATCTGATTGATGACCACAATCATATTCATCATTTTGCCTGTCTTATTAAAAGTATGTTGTGGTCAGCTTACAGTCTAACCAGGTAATGTGTAACCAAGTAATGGGTTTTAATTTGGCAGATCAAGAAAATTTATTGCGTTATTAACGTTGTTGAGCAGACATATTATTCGAGCACGTGGAGCAA
This sequence comes from Sesamia nonagrioides, assembly GCA_017933935.1. NCBI lineage: Eukaryota > Metazoa > Arthropoda > Insecta > Lepidoptera > Noctuidae > Sesamia > Sesamia nonagrioides. Next base: position 62,373 of record JADWQK010001071.1, read on the forward strand.
TGGATCAATATCTATGCTTCAAAATGATTCTAATTGATAGTATTAAATCAAATCAAATCAAATCATTTATTTCAAATAAACCAGTTACAGGCACTTTTGAATTGTCAGAAGGTCGGTCAGTCAATTAGATGAAGCTAGTCGCCCATTCCAAAGAGTAGGTACCTATGGAGAAGAACGGGCAAGAAACTCCATGGACACTCTTTTAAATTTTTAAGCTATTGTTACAAATATTTGATTACATCATTCATGTTGAAATCAACCGCGTGAGAACGATGCAGAAATATATTGTACGCTGAGAGCGTCCATTATGGAAAACATACAAAAATCAATTCAGAAATTAAAATACGCCGTGGCAGCTAAGAGATGACCAGTCCCCTCCGACGGCGTCCGTTCACGAACATGACGTATGGATCAGCATCATTCAGCTCAACCATATCGAAGGGAACCCAATGACCCAAAACACACGCCACCATCAGCGAGACATTTGAGTGAGCATGACATACTCTCAACAGCCAGAGCACCATTAAGTCAATAAAAAAGACTAACCCAACAAATAAATGCCTTACAGCACATTCGTACATTGTGCTCACACGTTTGCCATGCAATTATACAATACTAAGAAATTGAATCTACACAATGCTAAGATGGTTTTGTCCAAGGTTCAGCAGCTCCAACAGTGTTCCCGAATCTGTGGAAAGTTTAGCTCCTGTGCAGCTGTACAAGTGCCGAACACCTCTGTCAGCGATACAATTCCGTAACGTACAATATGCTTGGCTACATAGTGTGTAATACAGGCTTTGAATAAATAACATAAACAATTACATATTAAAACTACAAGAGGAAAAATCAAAGAACAATCATTGTATAGAAATCGGACGCAGCTCAAGCCCAAGCCTTTTTGTCCTCAATATAATCCTTCACACTATAAAATGCTTTCTGACACAACTTACGTTTAATGAAGGATTTGAATTTATTCAGGCTTAGATCTTGAACCACCTCTGGAAGTCCATTGTAAAAATGTATACATTGGCATCTGAAAGAGCCACCTATTTTCTTGAGCCTTGTTGTAGGTACAATAAATTTGTGCCTGTTCCTAGTATTTATATCATGGACATCACTGTATTTTTTAAACAATTTTATATTTTTATGAGCATACAAAAGATTTTCATAAATATATTGAGACGGCACGGTCAGTACATTAATCTCTTTAAATTTTTCTCTGAGAGAGTGTCTCGGACTTAATTTATAAATTGCACGAACAGCTCGTTTCTGCAAAACAAATATTGTTTGAATATCGGCGGCATTTCCCCACAACAGAATGCCGTACGACATTACGCTGTGGAAATAGCCAAAGTACACTAAACGGGCCGTCTCAACATCAGTCAAATTACGAATTGTTCTAACTGCGTATGCAGCAGAACTTAGCTTTTTTGACAATTTTTCTATATGTGAACCCCATTGAAGCTTAGCATCCAGAGTTATACCCAAGAACACTGTGCTGTCGTCAGATTTCAGTTCTTCGCCCTTTATCAACACTTTAGTTTCCACCTGCCTCACGTGAGGTAGAGTAAACTTAATGCATTTGGTTTTTTTCTCGTTTAAGAGTAAATTATTAACATTAAACCAATGGACTACTTTAGAGATCGCGCTATTTACATCATCAGTAACCTGCTGCTGACGTTTCAGTTTAAATAAAAGTGAAGTGTCATCTGCAAACAACACTATATCGTGGTTATCCTTTATTAGGTACGGCAGGTCATTGATGTAAATAAGAAACAAAAAAGGACCAAGAATTTACCCCTGTGGGACTCCCATTGTTACTATAGATCCGGAAGATCTTTTTCCATTAACGTCAACGCTTTGAATCCTACCACTCAAGTAAGATGTAATAAGATCCAGTGCAGAGTTCCGGATCCTATAGTGGCGGAGTTTCCTGATTAACGTATCGTGAAGAACGCAATCGAATGCCTTGGACAAATCACAAAAGATGCCCAAGGCATCGCATTTATCCTCCCATGCATTATATATATGACCTAGAAGTTCAACACCGGCATCAGTAGTTGAACGACCCCTTGTAAAACCGAACTGTTTGCTATGTAATAATTTATGTTTATTAAAAAAATTTAGCATTTGGTTTAAAATTAATTTCTCAAAAATTTTACTAAAGGTAGGTAGTACAGAAATAGGTCTATAATTTGTGGGGTCTGATGTACTACCAGATTTAAACAAAGGTATTATTTTACTATTTTTCATGAGATCAGGAAACTCTCCACAGTCAATACAAACATTAAAGATAACAGCTAGAGTGGGTGCCACAATATCAATAATAGACTTAGCAACTTCCACCGAATGACCCCATAGGTCAGCAGTCTTTTTTACATTTAGAGTGTGAAAGATTTTAATTATATCTCTACTGATAACATGTTCAAAATGAAACTCCGAATCACAAACATTAACATTTTCTTTAAGCAAAGACTCCGCAACAGAAGGTGATGAGTTTAGGGATTTAGTAGTTGAAACAGGAATATCCGAAAAGAAATTTTCAAATGCCTCAGAGACTTGCGAGTCTGATTTAATTATGTTGTCATTAATAGACAGGCTATAGTCAGTATTTCTATCACTGGACCTTCCCGTTTCACTATTAATAATTTTCCAAGTCGTTTTAATTACATTGCCACTGTTCTTTATCTTTGAACTCAAGTAACGTGACTTGGCCATATAACAAACTTGTTTGAATAATTTTGAATATTTTCTAACATATAAATTGAATTCAACAGTGTTAATATAAATCCTCTCATTGTACAATTCATAAAGCCGAGTTCTACTTTTATGAATACCGATGGTAGCCCAATCAGAGAAAGATGCTTTACTATTAACAGAGATAGTCTTGGGAACAAAGGTGGAATCAAATAGCTTACAGTATATTTAAAAAAAATTGTCATAGATATGATTAGGATCAGCATTAACAGCACTGGATAAGACTGGCAATTTATTGATGAGATCAAATCTAAAAACCTCCAAGCGGCTTTCAGTTTTAGGGTTAACAGTGATATCCTTTTTGGCCACTTTTTTACTATGGTTTGGAATAGTAATCCTTTGTCCGCAGTGATCAGAATCAAGTAAATTTAAAACTTCTTTGTGGCTTGGTATTATGTTTGTAAAAATATTATCTAGGCACGTGGCACAAGTAGGTGTTATTCTTGTGGGCTCCAAAAATAGGTTTACAAGATTGTAGGACTGAAATAGACTTATAATTTTATTACAATAACCAGAGTTCTCTAATAAATTAATATTAAAATCACCGCAAACGATAATGGCTTTGTTTGAAACACAAATCTTGTGTAAGACTTCATCCATTACCTTTTCAAAGCAGTCATACAATCCTGAAGGGGGTCTGTACACACTTAACACAATGAAGCCCTCCAACTCTACACAGGCAATTTCAGCTGTTCGTTCAACAGACAGGCCCACAATGTCTTTACGATTTTTAAATTTCAACAGTTTACTAATTTAGAATTAAACGAACTTACCTTGTGAAGTTCGATTCTAATTATACGAAGATCACGAACCGAAGATGATTACCAATTTACATGCAGCAGTACGTAGTATGGTGCCGTCCTTGTCACACTTTAAAGACTTTTCATAAAGAAAAGAAAAAAAAAATATTCAAATACCCGCTCATCGACCCCACTCCGGTCTCACTGTCCTATGTTCATTACGTTTTAGGGCTAGTCTAACCAAATAAGAAAAATATTGGGCTTTAGGGCCGGGAGGGTTGTGGTAATCATCTTCGGTTCGTGATCTTCGTATAATTAGAATCGAACTTCACAAGGTAAGTTCGTTTAATTCTAAATTATACTTCATATCACTCCCGAAGATGATTACCAATTTACATGCAGATGTTTAGAGTGTAATATAAAATTTATACAGATTTTTCTTTTTTGTTTCGAAATGGTAATGATTAAACAAATTTATAAACAATTGATTTGCAATATTTATTAGCAAACTGCAGTTTTTGTGTTAACAGTAAATAAGGATAAAGATTCATACAATTAAGTAAACAATGAATTTGGGAGGCGATTTCCTATCGATTCAATAGTTTCTCTATTATAATACGTTTGAAAAAAATTAGAGATATTACTCCAGCCCACAGCCCTTCGAACCGCCTGCAGACTGAACTGATGTACGCCGCGTGCCTTGTGCTATGTGCACCAACATTGACACGTCCACAGCGCTTCTTTGGAGAGTATCCTTTACCCTGTGGGATAAAGTTTGAAGGCCAATTTTCCTGTGAAGCTTACGAAAACTTATGAATAAATTATTTGTCTCAGTGTTTCTAATAGATCTTGTTTTATCTAAGTATGCTTTCGATGCGATGGCTGGACATATATTACGGTTCTCTTTAAAAAAGGCAGTCTGATCAGGGGTTGGTAAGCGCAGGGTCTTGACGATATAATTAAGTCAGTATTTTTTTTAATACAATTGAATCATTACTTTCAGTAATATTATTATTTTTGATTAAGCTAAGAGTTGAAATTCTCTGAGTTGACACAATGGCAATCAAAGCGACAGTTTTATATGATAAAGCATTAAGGCTCACATTATCATAAGGATAATAATCACTTAAATAATTTAAAACCACAGAGCTATCCCATGTTGTATCATATTTAGGAGTAGGAGGATTTAGTCTAAAAGAACCTTTCAATAATCTATTCACATAATCAGTTTTCATTATTGAATTACCCCGAACCAACGTTAAAGTGGATCTCGTGGTATTTAAAGTACTATAGCTAGCCCCAGCATTATGCCTATCTGACAAAAATGTTCTATTGCCAGACATACCGTCAATCCAGAAACTGCAATGTTTTTTGTTGATCAAACTCCAACCAAAATTTTAATGAGGAATTATACAGAGATAGTGTATTTTGGGCTAGCGAAGCCATGAGTAAATCTAGTGACGATACTGGTACGCCACGTTCAATCAACGACTGCCGGATAATATAGCTGCCACCAGGGTAAGGCTTATACAGTGAGTGTGCTTCTCTGAAAGGAGAATGCATTAGCTTAGTATTCGGCTCAAAAAATATTTCTTGTGACACAAGTAGTTTTCGATATAGCGGAATCCACGGCTGTGAGGGCCAGTAGGAAAACACAATAATGCCTTCGGCTTTATCATTTACGAATTTGTGAGGAACTTTTGTAATAAGGCAAAATGGTGAAAATGCGTAAAATTATATTATGTTTGTCCATTTAAACGTAAATGCATAAACTTCTTCTGACTGCGGATCAATCTTCCACGAAGCATACCTGTCACACATAAGATTCTGTATGCTTGCGAAGAGATCAAAATGGAGGGTGCTAAACTTAGCTCAAATTTCAGAAAACGCGTAGTCAGCTAGTTGCCACTCGGTATCGATGGACTATTAGTGTGAAGCGCGATCTGCATCAACATTATCGCTAGATTGAATATATCGCAAATATGAAAATTCTACACTTTTCAAAACACTTCCATATGTCGTGTAAGATCGTTTAAGCGAGTGTGTTGTATTCCTCCCAATTTATTAATGTAAGCAATGGATGTTGTATTATCTATTTTGAGAAGGAAATTCCAATTACTTAAATGAGAGCCAAACATTTTTATCGCATAAAAGGCAGCTTTTACTTCTAAGAAGTTAATATGATTTTTAATCTCTTTTGCACTCCAATTACCACCAGGTATTTCGCTGTTACATGGTACTCGCCAATCTGTACGAGATGCATCGCAAAATATTTCTAGTAAATAATCATTACTTTGAATAGATGAATAGCTTGTTTCAATATTGTCACTCCACCATTTAAAATCTGGCTGTAGACAGCTAGGCAAAACCATACGCTTATTATAATTATCAGAATAGTATAAAGCTAAGAATTTGTCGCGTTCTTTTTGCCTAGTATACACCCAACCGTACTGTACGGCTGGGCATGCTGATGTCAAAAGTCCTAGAAATTCCACAAGTTGTCTTATTCTGCACATTTTCGTTTGTGAAAAGACCTGACTGCGTTATTAATGCGAATTTTCGTGTCAACTGGTCCTTTTTTAAATTATTTATTAGGAGTCCAAATGATTCTAATATTTCTCTTGTAGCAGTAACATTCCAACGCACTCACTGTTAGAGCCAATACATAAAAAATCGTATAGTTAATTAACCGACATTTAGCCGTCCGAACGTAGAGATTGTAATTCAGGTTTTAGTAGCTTTGTGAAAACAAGTGGAGCAGTGCAAAGCTCAAATGGTATAACATTAAACTCATAAAGTTGTGAATTCCAATAAAAGCGTAGCTTTTTACGTTCTTCATTATTAATTGTTATCAAAAAGTGAGCCTAAGCATCCTTTAAATCAAATGTAGCCATAAATTACTTTTGGTCTAGGAGCTTTAGTGCAGTACGGTAATGCTCCATTTTAAAATGCTCCACTTTGATGAATTTATTTAGTTCCTTTAAATTTAGTATAAAATGATGTTCACCATTCGGTTTTAGAACTGTGAATACGGGCGACAAAAAACTGATCATCACAGGGGTTCCACAATGAAATATATTTTGGATCAAGATGTTTAAGTACAGATTCTTGGATTATTTTAGATTCACAAGAAGAAAATCGGTCATTTTTAGGTATTATTTTTTGTACGGGTTCCTCCTTAAAGGGAATTTTATAACCTTGACCCCAAGACAGAATATTGGAGTCATTCGTAATAGTACACCAATAATTATAATAAAACTGCAATCTGCCGACAATTGATGAGTGTACCTCTGGTTCTGAAGTCAGTTCCTCCTTGAGCGGTACCGTGTGTGGCTCCTGGTGTGCATCGGGTTGCGGTTGCGCGACAGCGGCTGTCGGGCCGTCTAGTGGGGCGGATACACTCGCGGCCCGGCGGTGGCAGTCCGCGACGCCCCCCTCGCGTTTAAAGCCCCTCGACGCGCTGATATGGATGGACCAGATTAGAGCGCGTGCTGTGTTTTAATGGCAGGTCGCACTGCTGGCATACGAGGGCGTAGTTCCATACTAGATTTTGATATAGTTTTGGACAATTTCAAGTGTTCGGCCAACTCTGAACCAAATATAAAAAATTGTCTATTTGCGTATTTCTTATAGTACGTCGGGTTTGCTTATTTAGAGTATTTATAGCGGCAAACCGTCTTGAGAGAGATTCTTTATAGTGTATATCACAAAAAAGTTTAGCTGCATCACTGAGTGGCTTTATGATATCTCGGAAATCTGTTTTATTTTTAGAGCTATATTGATCGCTTTTCCGAGTGCAGCCAGACCACTACCAAGCTGATTCTGGTGACTTTGGCTGTAAACATCTCTCTTATTAATTGTTTCTGTAAGCGCAGCTTTGATCTCGAGATTCTACGCCGGGTCTTTTAGGTGAGGACAGTTTTCTGGAGGCAAATATTCTTTTATTCGATCAGCTGGCTTTTCTTTACTTGTGTGCTCGCACCTGGATGCAATGTCTTCATGTAAGGTTTCACTAAAACTTTTATCCAAGGAAGGATCATCTCCTAACATATCAAGAATCTCTCTTTTATAGCAAATAGCAAGCAAAATCTTTATAATAACAATATTGGTAGCCATTCTAGTAATGCAACGCGATTAACGCGGATGTAAATAGGTAATCCAGGCTCAGACGCGATTTACGCAGAGCAAGCTATGCAAGCACTTTCCGTTCAGATGCGACTTATGCGAAGCAAGTTGGGATAAGTACTTTACGCTCAGACGCGATTTACGCGGAGCAAGGTATGCAAGTAATTTATGCTCGGACGCGATTTACGCGGAGCAAGGTATGCAAGTACTTTTTGCTCGGACGCGATTTACGCGGAGCAAGGTATACAAGTAGGCACTTTATGCTCAGACGCGATTGACGCGGAGCAAAGTATGCAAGTACTTTACGCTCAGACGCGATTTACGCGGAGCAAGGTGTGCAAGTACTTTACGCTCAGACACGCGATTTACGCGGAGCAAGGTGTGCAAGTACTTTACGCTCAGACACGATTTACGCGGAGCACATTAGGTAAGTACTTTTATAAGACTTAGGCGCAATATAAACGAAGTAAATAAAAAACAAAAAATAGGTAGGTCAACGCTCATAGGCGGTTTACACCGAGCGATGTTTATAGGTAACAATATCGCGATTTAATATAGACGTTACGTTACGTTCATACATTTAATACCTAGCTACTTATACGACTACAAATACATACATTTTATAGTTCGATTAATCTTTGCTTATTACCATCTAATAACTAGTTTAAATATACTTAGTACCAATAAAACTTGTTTCATGATTTACATAAAACTTTTGTTATATAAAGTTAATAAAAAGGTAGATAAAAAACAATTTTTAGCGGTGCTGTGACAGCGGCAACGCAGGATCGTACCGGTACCCGAGGCCGACAGAGTGGCGCCTGACGGGCGGCGCGTGGCGGCAGGCGCTTGCGCATTGTAGGTACCTACTAGACATCTATATTAGCAACTACAGATTAGGCTACTTACTTTCAATAACTTCCTCTTGGTGAGTATCACGCTTAACCTGATCACTTTAGGATGACGTTGAAGGCAATCTCAATCTAGATCTATGTTTCACTTTTTCCCTAATTTCTTTAATTTCTTAAATAAACCACTATAATCATCAATATCTTTCGAACGTGAACTTTTCTTCACCATGATTACGCAAAATCAGATTGGACAATCTGGAAACAACTTAGTCGCAACGGTAATTTTTTGCACAAAATGATGCGTGTGACTCGGACAGCACAAAAAAACGTAATGAACATAGGACAGTGAGACCGGAGTGGGGTCGATGAGCGGGTATTTGAATATTTTTTTTTTTTCTCTTCTTTATGAAAAGTCTTTAAAGTGTGACAAGGACGGCACCATACTACGTACTGCTGCATGTAAATTGGTAATCATCTTCGGGAGTGATATGAAGTATAACTAAAATTAATGAGCCACCATGTATAGCATTAATTCTGCTAAACGAACTACCAACCAAGCCACCTGCCGATGGATGCGGGCAGCACAAGACCGGTCATCGTGGAAAGCCTTGGGGGAGGCCTTTGTCCAGCAGTGGACATCTATAGGCTGAGGAAGAAGGAAGGAAGAAGGAACTACCAACCTGGTGATTCTTAAAATTAAACAAGAACTGGTGACTTTTTAGCCAATGTTCGGTTATGCAAAGAATATCAATACCATAATGGTTCATGAATAAATCTACCTCTAAATCTTTGTTCATAAATCCTTGAATATTTTGATGCACCAAATTAATATTATCTATTGACTTTAAATTTCCTCCCGAGTTACCCTTGTAATCCTGTATATTGTTATAGCTAGAGGTTGGCTCTATTGTCTTAATTTCTAATTTAAATTATTAATGATGTCAACTGATACCAAATTATTGGCAGAATTAATTTGAATGTCATTGCATTGCTCAAAAGAAGCAAGTTGTTTAGCCAAATTCTTGGCTGTAATAGAAAAAAAATATGATAGCGACACAGCTATCTGTCTTTTAAAGTAATTAGAAAGATAATACATCACATTGTTATGTCTATCTCTTGTCAAATACAAATTCATAAAATAATTATTAATGTCAATTAAATGTAATATTTTATTATTAAATGTCAAGTTGGACATTGTCATATTTAGTTCAAATCTAATCCTATTTTCTTCCTGTGGCAACTGGTCACTGTAAGGGAATGTAAACAAGACAACCTTTCCAATATTCAGATTGCTTAATGTTTCACAACTCTTAAGCAGTTCTCTTTTGCTCAAATTTCCCCTATTACCCACAAAAATTAACAATGTTGTATCCTGGGAAAAGTTACATTTAATAATTTTTTGCATAATTCCATATAAAGAACAACCAGGCATACAGTAGTTCAATATTGAGTGACCCGGACATTCATCAGTCAACAAGCGCCCCAAGCCCTTACCTATCTCATCACAGAACAACACAACATCATTAGTCAAGCTTTGTTTAAGACTATTAAGATCATTACAATCACGGCTATTGGCACTATTAGCAGAAGGAACTATGACATCAACATAGGGCTGTGGCAAGGTGGTATTACATGATGTCAACGAATGATCCGGTGTAAGCACATCTGATGTTAGGCCGCACTCACAGTTGGTTTTTTGTGAGTTAACCAGCTCATTCATCGCCAACACATATTCTCTCATTAGGTCTTCTGAGGTATTATACTTATTAGTCAATGAAATAAGTTTATCTTGCAGACGGTCAAGTTCAGATTGCAATGACTCCGTGTCTATGTCATACCTCCTATTACTTTGCTCTAAGTTATAAGAATACATATCTAACTGTTTCAGCAAATTGAATCTTTCCCTGTTCATCTTAACACTTTTTATAAAGTACCTTTGTCTTTTCACCATCTTTTGAGTTTTGACAATGTACTTATTAATTTTTATATATTTTTTTAATTTATTTTTGCTGGTTACTACCCTCACTGAATTTGATGACTTTGTATCATTGTCATCAGTCAAATCTATAGTGTAAGAGGGGTTTATTGCAGAAACCATTGTGGGGGCGATAGGCAACAACTCGCTAAATAGACTCTGATTCAGCGAGGCAGTGATGTTATTATTAGAAGTCTCTAGTTGTGTGATTTGACTTTGAGCCTCATGTAGCTGCTGTTTTAAGAGGTGTTTCTGACAAAGAACTTGTTCATACTCTAAGCAAAGTTATTAGTGTGTTAAGCAATAGGGTAGTTGACTAAAAAAAACTAATTAGTCCGTCAGACAGATTTCCAAAAAATGTAAGAGGGGTTTATTGCAGAAACCATTGTGGGGGCGATAGGCAACAACTCGCTAAATAGACTCTGATTCAGCGAGGCAGTGATGTTATTATTAGAAGTCTCTAGTTGTGTGATTTGACTTTGAGCCTCATGTAGCTGCTGTTTTAAGAGGTGTTTCTGACAAAGAACTTGTTCATACTCTAAGCAAAGTTATTAGTGTGTTAAGCAATAGGGTAGTTGACTAAAAAAAACTAATTAGTCCGTCAGACAGATTTCCAAAAAATACTAGACTCGTGTTTTTTCTTTTTTCATATAAACAAAAAATTGACAAATATAAAAGGCATCAAAGATCAGGAGTGGTGGCTGGTGATCACTGGTCGCTAAAAAGTGTAGCGTGCAGTGACGTCACACGAGTTTTCAACGCGCTGTGTCGTCATAATTTTTTGTTTATATGAAAAAAGAAAAAACACGTGTCTAGTATTTTTTGGAAATCTGTCTGACGGACTAATTAGTTTTTTTTTAGTCAAATACCCTATTAGGGTGCTGAATATTAGTATTTTACATGACTCATCACTCCTCCGAGAGAGAGTATGAGGGGGATGGGGTATCCCCTTTGGTATGGTTTCTCAAACTTTCTGTCTTCTGACGACAGTTTCTGTGAATGAATGCCAGGGCCAAAGTATTGAAGTGCTTTCCGAGGCACGGAGGGGTCTCGGTAGTAAGATAGTCACCCATCCACATAGTGACCTTAGGAAGCGTAGCTTAACGTGATCGATCGGCCTGCGTGGCTGTTATTATTTGCCCAAGGACCTCTCTGATTGATTACCACAAAAAATTTGATTAATTGACTTGTGTTCAAATCAATGCAAAAAACAAAATTATTAGTAATAAAACATTTAGATTTGTAAATGTTTAATGATAGGTATGTTTTATTTCCTATTTATTTATTACTAGTGGCGCTCTGCGGTATGCGCAGTGGTTAAGCCTGCTGCGCTGTGTGTCTTCGGTTCGATTCCGAACAAGTTGTTCCGGGTCTGACTGTTTGTGTATGTGAGTCATTGATTTATACTACTTTTTAAATCTATGATGTGAGTTTATATGTTTGTAAACGCACCCACGATACAGGAGAAAGTTCTAGTATGGGGCAACGTTTTTAAAAAAACTAACAAAAAAACAATGTGGGAATATAGGGAAAACCATCCCACATATACAATATGTTAAGAAAACCCTGTCCGACCCGTAAGGATAATAAAGGTTAGGTAAACACATGGCCAAATAAAATATGAAATTTTACATAATCATCATAGTAACAATATTATTGAATTTTGAAATTATCTTTTTTTCCCGCGAACTTCCCCAAAATTAGGTAAATTTTTAAAATGTGACAACACCATTTTCGGCGGTATCATCGTTTGATTTATTGTTGGATATTAAATGTATAAATTTATGTTCAATATTTGGCGGTCTCGTTTGTGATGCCGGCGCGCGGCGAGTTTGTCGGTGTCCTCAAAGGGAAAAAAAGTAGGTGAAACTAGGGATGTACTATTTTTTGCGTAATAACGTTTTTTATCGCTATTAATCGAAACTTGTATCTGGTTGAAGGATTTGTTGTAAAAACACAGATTACCCAATGGTAAAAGTACTTTTGTTTGTTTATCGATCAATTACTAATAACATTATAATAACACAAGTATTAGTAAACAGAAACGAGAAAGACTTATGAAACACAATTTTAGTAAAGTTTTACAAATATTTTATCGGTCAATATCATCGATATTGAGACAGAAACTGAAATTAAAACTGGCATGATTTTCATTTACAGCAGTGTACCTCGCTAATTTGAGTTTTGTAAAAGTTCTAAACAATTCCATGCGATGTTGAATCGAGAATAAGAATGAGAAACTACAATACTAAATCGATACCAAAAATAGACGAGTATCAATCGATAAAAAAAACAATATTTTGATTACTTACACATCTCTACCAAAGCGTGCCGGCGTAGGTACCTATTCATATAAAATAAAAATAATTTTTACTTTAAATTATTAGTTGCGCATAAACATTGCTGGTGTACACTATTCGTGTATTGTGTGATCATGTCGTTTTCTAACGTAGAGTAATGTAACATGCTGATGGAGGTAGTAACTGTAATTAGCTGTGTTGTGATCAGGTGTTAGACGATTTGGAAGTGGGTACTTATCGGTCAATGCACGAGGGTTCCAGCATGACGGTGCCTCACGATATTTTTGCCGACCTGTACGTGAGTACATTATCATTATTGTCCATTATCAGTTCGGCGAGCAGTGGATTGGTATGGGCCAACTGTGGCCAGCGCGGATTTGACACCACTTGATTTTTATTTGTGTGCATGTCCGTGCTAATCTCGTGCGACGAAATATGGAACATCTCCACCACAGCAATTGTGCTCATCCAATGAAATGATACATTTGGAGAGTCAGACGACCTTCCTACTTAAAAAAAATTCTTTTCTCGAGCTGCTTAAGTATCATTGTTTCTTTCGAGAGTCGATAAACGTGAACGAGCTACCTATACCTACAAGCATGAGGTTAACTGCGGCCATGACCTGTGCCTGTGTTGCCATGAAATTACCTATTTATTTTATTTAAGTTATTTATTTTTTAGAGGGTATTTTTTTTTAAGTTTAGCCAGGTTTTGCAGGCATTAGTAGAATCAGTTATCGATACCTAACAATACCTTCACGGATCGGACAGGGTTTTCTTAACATATTGTATGTTAATCCTGATAATAAACCATGTGTGTGAAAAACATCATTCATTTTCACGTTATATTCACCTATAAGTATTTAATGTAAATAACATAGCTTAAAATTGTGTATTGTTATTTTGTTATATTTATTTTTATTATAATGATTATTTTAATTTAGTCCCTCATTATGGGCCTCATAAGAAAGCTCAAGGACGCACACAGAGCTATGTTATGGAGAGGGCTATGCTAGGTGTTTCTCTACATGATCGAATCAGGAATGGGGAGATTCGTAGAAGAACGAAAGTCACCGTCATAGCCGATGGGGCAGAAAGGCTCTTGAATGGCGACCACGTACCGGCAAACGTAGCGTCGGACACCCACCGACTAGGTGGTCGGATGACCTAACCAAAATAGCAGGGAAGTGCAGGCCGCGTCCAAACGTTATTTTTAGAAATCATTTCGGGAGGCTTATGTCCAGCAGTGGACTACATGTGGTTGAAGGATGAAGAATTATTTTTATACTCTCGGCTGTGCCCTACAAGGTGCATAATTAAATCTTAGCTTTGAGCCATTGTAACATCTCTACAACATTAAGGCAAAAAATGTATGAATATAACTTGTTTTAAAATCATCACACAGCCAAACAAAACACAACAGATGACATTTATCCCCAGGTTGAAACCCTAACCGCAGGTTATCATCTCAAAAATTATATGTGTTCTGCTAATACCTTCGGAGGTACAATCAAGGTTCATTATAATCGTGATTAGTAAGGCATGAACAGCGAACCGTAGTATTATGTGTAGTTAGAGCACATTATGCGCAAGAGTGGCTGGTGTTCAATTTTGTGTATCTCGCCGTCTGTGGTGTGAGGTAAGCATGATTTTGAGTCGTGAATGTTGTGGACGATTCTGGAAGGTTTTTTTTATAATTATAAATTAGTGCTTGACCGCAATTTCGCCTGATGGTAAGCAGTGATGCAATCGTTGATGGTAAATCGTGCTAGTTAATTAAGAGTCTATACACTAAATAAAACTGAATTAATAGGAAGGAAGACAGCAGTTGAGCGAGGTGATGCAATGTTAAACCCAACAACAGGACCAACGATGTTGCGCCAGAGGGAGATTGATCTGGAGGCTCTCCACGACCAAACTCCTGACACAACAACATTTGGCGCATCGCACCCGGCACACATCGCAACATAACTGCTCAGACCCGGCCTTCGTACGGCTTCACCAGACACCAGGTTCATAGTAAAACATTTTACGTTATAATAATATATAAGTTCAGGGTAGTGCTTGAGTGGTATTATTAAAAATGGTATTCGTAGTGTTCCTTGATTACTCATCTCCAAAAGAAATAACCAATAAGTCCTAGTTAAACCAAGCGTCAGAATACGTTATCAAGTGTATTAGTGTAGTAGTGGTAGTGTGTAGTATTTTTGGGTTATTCCAAACACCAATAAGCTAAATCATCATCATATAACTTTTCTACTTTTAAGAAAACTATATAAGATCCACACCAACTGCAACTCCATGACGTAAGAGCAGAAATTATTTATATAAGTAAAACCGTGACTAAAAATAACAATACTAACAAAGCCGCTAATGATGTACAAGAAGTTGCTAAATATTAAATGAACATGTTCCAATAACCTTTGATTAGACTGTATAGCTAGCTTCAAAATAAATTACAGAGTCGGCATTATTATTATATTACGGCTTATGCAACATTAGCAGGTGAGTTTGAGTTCATAGAAGGACTAGATAGCCCGGAGCTTCAGCGTTGTTAAATGTGATAAGAAAATGAAGGCGTAGATGCTATGAAATAAAAAAATATGGTTAATGATGAAAAAAAGGTACATAAGAGCACAGGCGTGGAGTAGCCAGCCTTTCGGTGTTCTGTAGGATGCATTTTGGTGAATGTACGAGGGAATTGTACGATTTAATTCCCCCATCTCTGTTCCACCATCGCAAGACCCGTTGTACGGCGAGTTTCCACCCTTACATTATTAACACCACTACGATCCGGACAACGCATTTTGCCTCCTCTTTAATACCGCGTACATAGAAGAACTGGAACAATTTGCCAGTGGCGGTATTTCCGTCGAACTTCAATTTGAGTGTTTTCAAGGCTAGAGTGAATGGGCTCTTAATAAACTAGTGCGCTTTACCATCTACGATTGCGTCACAGCTTACTACCAGGCGGGATTGCAAGCTAGTAAAAGTAGAAGTCAAGCGCTAGTTTATAATTTATATAACAAAAAAAGAAGTTGAAGATAGTTTTTAGCCACAGCCGACGCCGACGTAATGAAGGGACTACGTCCGTACGTTTATGTTTAAGGAATATTTTTGAAAAATAATTAAAATTATAACTAACAGTCGGATTGTAGAAACTAGTGGGTCGGTGTACATGTAACGGACGGAATCGTGGGCAGATACAATATAAAGAAATCGTCATCTGCCCAGCCTAACTAAGTTATAATAAGGTTTTTTTTTTTTGTTTACCTTTAGTTAACTACGTAATCTGATGGAGAATAGTAGTAAGCTTAGTTACCTACGTTACAATTGTACTATTCAATTTTGCAAGGTTACAATATTGGAATCATCATTTCAGCCGAAAGACGTCCATTGCTGGACATAGGCCTCCCCCAAGGTTCTCCACGACGACCGGTCCTGCGCCTCCCGCATCCAGCGGTTTCCCGCGACCTTCACCAGGTCGTCGGTCCACCTTGTCGGGGGCCTACCCACGCTACGTCTTCCGGTGCGGAAGAATTGGAATCATAACGTTCCTTAATTTTAAGATCACAACTGTGACATATAACAACAACTGAAGTGACTGGTATAACTTTTAGTCGATTTACTAAGTCACGTGGTTTTCTGTTTACAATTAGTTAACTACTTAAACGGTTTAAGTATAATGATGATCACATCCTAAACTATGTTTATTAATCCGTGAGCAGCCTTTTCATCTTTAATAAGGTGACCCCTTGGTTCAGTACCTCTAGCAGATGTTGTAGGTAAATTATACATCCCCCAAGTAAATCAAATATCATGCTCTAAGCCTCACAACAAAGGTGATGAAATGCAATTGAGTTGTGCCAATCCCAGGATGGATTTAATCCTTTGAAGGCAAACAATAATAAACAGGGAATATAAAGTTATCGATAGACCCCTTTCGAACGCACTCAACGAGACTGACTGCAAACATTTATTCAAATGCTTTCATTGTTTTGTCAAAACAAATGCAAAGCGACTCCATCGGAATAGAAGAATTTAATGACTTACCGAATTCAAGTCGTTTCTAAATATTTGATGACGTATAATTTGTTTGAACTCACAATATTTATATTTCTTCATTTTTAATGGAGTGTAAATTGCATCCGCGTGTTTACCATACAATTCATTAATTGCTTTGTTTCTGTGCTGGCTGATTTTTATTTATGGAGTGAGATCACCTGTGATTTAGTTTTTTAACCGACTTCAAAAAGGAGGAGGTTACTCAATTCGACCGTATATATGCTTTTTTTTTTATGTTTGTTCGCGCATAACTTCGTCGTTTATGAACCGATTTTGATAATTCTTTTTTTGTTGGAAAGAAGACATTCCCAAGGTGGTCCCATGATAAGGACATCAGGGTCTGATGATGGAAGACCAGAGAATTCAAGGGAAACTTTCAAAAATCGTAGGGGCGATTAGTGCATTTCTTAGTATTTTCATTAAGTATTTAAAGCACTACAATTTGATAAAGGTCTG
This sequence comes from Sesamia nonagrioides, assembly GCA_017933935.1. NCBI lineage: Eukaryota > Metazoa > Arthropoda > Insecta > Lepidoptera > Noctuidae > Sesamia > Sesamia nonagrioides. Next base: position 79,641 of record JADWQK010001071.1, read on the forward strand.
GAGTAGATCTGATGATGGAGCCGGAAGACAGTCAAAGGAACTCCTCAACAATTCACAGCAGCTACCTTGTGTTTGGGCTTGATTAATTTGTATTGATAAGAACTTTACACCTAGATGGGTTGTGACTGTCATAAGAGCTCTGATGATGAAGACAAAGGCCAGTTCCGGGAACTCCTCAACGGTTTGCAGTAGCTATTTTGTGTTTGGTTTTAATTCATTTATATTGATGAGAACTTTGCACCCATTGGGTTAAAATAATGGTCTGCAGTACCTAAATCTGATGATTAACACCATAGGCAGTCGAGAGAATTCTTCAAAATTACGGGTAAAAATTAAAGTAAACAAAATTACGTCATTTCCTAACTATATTTGCGTCAGCTTCCAGTCTGACCAGATGTAACTGAATACATAGTACCTACTTTTCACAACTAAAAAGTGTAAAATAAAAACTTTTTTTACAAAAAAACAACCGACTTCTAAAAACCACTACAAAGTGAAAAATAACTAATTTCGGAAGTCGGTGTCAAAAACTAATACCTATACAAAAAACAAAGACACCGACTTCCAAAATTAGTTATTTTTCACTTTGTAGTGGTTTTTAGAAGTCGGTTGTTTTATTTATTTTCTTTTGGTTTACATGTATTTTGATTGGTTCCTGGGTTTGATTTTAAAGAATTATTGGCGCATGTTCAAAGGGACAATAAAACAATAGCTATAAACTTCAGTGTACATCAAGAATACAAATGAAATAGTGTATTAGAAGGGTCATATATTACATAGCTGATATACTTAATATACAAAATGAAGGTGTAGAGAAAGTTAAATAAATTGCTTATAAAATGAATACCAGTAGCAGAAGATGTAACAGGAAATGTTGAACAAGTCCAAATCCGCAATAATTTACGTTATGAATGTCGAAAACAAATTAAGAGGATTAATTAAAAATTAATAGATACTCGTAACATTAATTCTGAAGTCGAGTAATGGTTCTCTCACCCTAAATTTGGAGAAAGCTTTAAGTAAAATATGGACGAAAGTAGTTAGTTAAGAAGTCATTATGGATGTAATAGGTAAAAGAATGGGCGATGCTATTACTAATGATTTAGCAAGGCCAACATTGGTTTTTTACAATTTAAATCGACAATCTAGAATTTTTTCATTGTTTTATTATACAGAAATGACAAATAGAATGATATACAAGACAAAACCGGGTTAGAATTAATAATAGTGGATATTTATGCATTTGTTTATTCTTTAAAGTATTTGAAAAATACAACAAACTGTTATTAGTTAAATGTTATGATGAAACCACTTAACGTTTGTTATTAATACCCAGATAATGTTCGATAGGTGCAACGTCAAACTCTCATTGAATGAGTATAAAAGCAGACACAATATTAAGGTGTCTGATTTACAAAACAAATAACTCTTTTTCAAATCATAACATGTCTCAATACATAGAGCAAAAATTCAATTAATAATAATTCGGTTTATTCATGGATTAATAACAAACGGAAAGTGTTCTCACACTTTACTCAGAATTAACACATAAAAACAACCCAACTCATTTGCTTTACAAATATTATAACCACCCACCAGTTCATTTTATTAAGTTAATCAACTCCACAAAGTTATGACTCGAATAAAAAAAAAACAACAAAGACGACACTTTGATATTTATTTTATTCGAACGCGGATTTTATGCGAAATACCATGAATCACTGGAAAACGTACTGAATTATTCTTTTCATAATTCAGCTGAAATTCTTCAAAGGGATGTCGAATGAAATAAACAAGTGAATCGTCTGTCACAGATTTTTTAGTTCTTTTTTTTATTATTCATCAATTTGCTGTCTGAGCTCACATTCTTTTGTAATGTTTTTTGAAGAGTTGAACACTGTGATGGAAGCTGGAAGTGGTACGGGTATTATAAATTAAAGCTTGGGTTCGGGTAGTTTAAATTTTGAATATAGTGTTTAAATGATGGAACATCGACCTGAAGAATTTCAGGTATGGACTGAAGCGGAAAGCAAAGGACGGAGTTTTGCGGCGAAACCTAGGAGATACTTATGTCAGTAGTAGTGAACTACAATAGGTTGAGGTTCATGGATTGATAGTGTTTGTAGAAATCAAGACAGGCCTAGTACTGTAATTGCCGCATCTTGGTTAGCATGAAACTAAATCTGAAATGAAGGACATTGTCGCAAATTAAACAAAAAGTTGTGGTGGCCTAGTGGTTAAAACACCAGCGTCTCAAGTATAAGTGTGGGGGTCGATTCCAGGTCAGGCAAGTACCAATGTAACTTTTGTAAAGTTATATGTACTTTTTAGGTATATCTTGGACACCAATGACTGAAGGCAAAGGAAAACATCTTGAGGAAACCTGGACTTTATAAGTCTGAAATCGCCAACCCGCATTGAGCAAGCGTGGTGATTACGCTCAATCCTTCTCTGAATGAGAGTAGACTTGTGCCCAGTAGTGGGACGATAAAAGGTTGATGATGATGAAACAAAAAGTGTGAGCAGGCCAAATCAGTAAGATACAAGATGAAAACAAATTAGAAAATTAAATCATTTGGATAAAACAACTAAAGCAAATTGAAGAAGATTAGTCTAAAAATATGTTTTTGTTAGTAAAGCATAAACTAACTAAAAATTGCGTCATAGCTTTGAACTAAAGTTTCCGGCGGTGACGCAATAGTAATTTTTCAAAACTTAATTTAAATGTCTGCTCGAATTTTTTGCATGATAATCCAAAAAATATTACAGCATCTTAATAATATCTATAACATAATATCAGTCTTCATCTTCAAGCATGAAGCATCTTCTACCTATAATTACCTCCCAGATGGAACATTGTAAATTACTATTGGAATCACTTCTACGTCAACCATTTTCTTGATAATTTCATCAGATAGTTTAAATTCTGTGAATTTATTGTACAGATGAACAGTTCCAATGATTTGTAAATAAGTGAGAATAAACGATTACCCGACTTTACATTTATAGTGAACGTAACAGTGTTTCTTTGATGTCACTTTTTTCTTTGCAATAAATTTTTCAACGAAATATAAAAAGAGCTCCACGCGTTATTAAACATGGAAATCGCTTTGAGACACACAGCCGAGAGAGTTTGGGCTGCGCGATCATTTCTAATTTTGATAAGTTACTAGAGAAGCACAATCTTTTATTGATACCGAAATTGTCGTAACGGAAACTAAGTAAGTATGAATATCTCAAAATATTATATGGTGAAGGATCAAAAAACAACGCGAACAGCGAATTTTGTGTTCCGTGGGGCTTGTAAAAATTTCAAGTTATTGAAGAAAAAAAACGATGACAAAGACATAAATTATAATAAAATACAGTCCGAACATGAAAAGACAACAGCTGTCATAATAATTCTAGTACAATACAAACCGAACTAGAAACAATACACTTCCAAGAAGTTAAGCCATAAATTCAAGTCCAGTTAGACAAACATGCATAATAAAACACACAAAACATAAACTTCACGCAGACAACGATTTGTCATGAAATTCACTATGCGTTTGAAGTTGGTTCGTTTTCCCACATGTCCGTGAGTCTCAATGGCTTCACACGTCGCCTCTTCAAGTATAAATCTGCCTTTACAACTGCATAAATTTGTCGATAGAGAGATTTTCGTATCCGGTCCGCCTTTATTCGCCTCGCATCCTGTTTGCTATGTAACGACAATTTTCTAGGAAACTTTGGCATCGATAAATAAAAGTGAAGTCTATTTCGCTCGTAAAAAGTCAATAGTATCAGTTGAAATTTCACGATTCAAATGATCGATATTTTAGTTGGTTTCAACTGTATCGGGCGCCTTTGAGGATTGATGCTCTGTGTTTGATGGGCTGAATTTGCATTTGAGCATCTGTGCGAAATGAGTTTTGTGGTTATATAATCAAATATCCTAGTATTGAATATTAATGACATAGTTTTTGCGATGCGTATCAGACTAGTAGCTCTTTGTTACTGTCAGTTTAATATGTAGGTAAGCCTTTCATATTTTGAGTTTGAAACTCAGCATTAAAAATCTTACTTCCAACCAATATTATAAATGCAAAAGATTGTACAGTTAGATTTATTACTCTTTCATGCAAAAACGACTAAAGTGGAAATTGGTAAAAAAAAATTGGATTGGTGCACAGATAGTACATACATAACATATGTAAGCATGGGGTACTTTTTATCCAGCCATTTCTAATTGATCGAAACATATGTATACGGGTGAGACAGGCGCGGGGTACCTACAGCTTGTATGACAATCATTTTATGAAGCATTTAATGGATCTTATTTTGCAAAGGTATGCAGTTATCCTAACATCACTTCAGCACAGAATAATGAGTCTGTCACTTGTAACATTATACTTAAATTCTTTTTCTATTTCTTATATTTAAACATATTAATATTCAAGTCTCGACCAGACTTTTTAATCAAAGCCCATGACTCCAATAAACCTCACATATCATACATCAAACACGACATCTTATTTTGACACATCATTCAAAGAAACTCCCGAGTCATTATCGCATAGAACCAAACTTTACTTGCAGTCGCTAATCGCATTAGTCTTGACAGTGATGGGTTCGACATGGAGGGTAGAACAGAGGTGGAAACTGATCCCATTATAGTTAGAAGAGGTGGGAATGTGAATGGAGAAGATGGATGACGGTTAGTAAGGGTAGAAAAGGCAATAATAATTATTGTAGAGCATATTGGTTTGGAAAGTATTGAATAAAAGTAGAAATAAGTAAAAGATTAGAATAGTCAGTCGTCTTTTAGTTGAAGTTGTCGGGGCTAAAAGTGAATGTAAAATATTGCAACTGACTTTATATAAGGCTAATGCTCCGAGCTGAACACTGAAAATATAACTGTGTGCTTTTATTAGTCAATATACATATTTAGATGTCACATATTAGTGAAAATGGGCATGAGCTAATTATGACGCTGTTCTATTGTCGTTGTGTATTCTGTTACTGTTCCATCTCATTTTACTTCAACAGTTTTATTTTCTTTTTTATTTTCTTTGACCTTTAATTCAGCTACGTCATAGACACATTTTCTTGATAACCTTTTAAATAAAACATCAGCCTTACCGCCTCCGAATTTCCTCGCTCTTTCACCTTGACGTCATAGACATTTTTTGATTAACGATCCGTCTCGGGTCAGATCTCCATTGTGCCCCTTTGAAATTCCGACACTCATTTATCAAGCTTACTGTTCGTTCTGAAAATTAATGCGCTGGTACAATTTATAGACTCCTGATGTGGGACATGACTTTCATATTAATATTTTTGGATATATCAATCATCTATACCACGATATCTAACCACGATATAGTGTTGTTTGCAGATGACACTTCACTTTTATTTAAACTGAAACGTCAGCAGCAGGTTACTGATGATGTAAATAGCGCGATCTCCAAAGTAGTCCATTGGTTTAATGTTAATAATTTACTCTTAAACGAGAAAAAAACCAAATGCATTAAGTTTACTCTACCTAACGTGAGGCAGGTGGAAACTAAAGTGTTGATAAAGGGCGAAGAATTGAAATCTGACGACAGCACAGTATTCTTGGGTATAACTCTGGATGCTAAGCTTCAATGGGGTTCACATATAGAAAAATTGTCAAAAAAGCTAAGTTCTGCTGCATACGCAGTTAGAACAATTCGTAATTTGACTGATGTTGAGACGGCCCGTTTAGTGTACTTTGGCTATTTCCACAGCGTAATGTCGTACGGCATTCTGTTGTGGGGAAATGCCGCCGATATTCAAACAATATTTGTTTTGCAGAAACGAGCTGTTCGTGCAATTTATAAATTAAGTCCGAGACACTCTCTCAGAGAAAAATTTAAAGAGATTAATGTACTGACCGTGCCGTCTCAATATATTTATGAAAATCTTTTGTATGCTCATAAAAATATAAAATTGTTTAAAAAATACAGTGATGTCCATGATATAAATACTAGGAACAGGCACAAATTTATTGTACCTACAACAAGGCTTAAGAAAATAGGTGGCTCTTTCAGATGCCAATGTATACATTTTTACAATGGACTTCCAGAGGTGGTTCAAGATCTGAGCCTGAATAAATTCAAATCCTTCATTAAACGTAAGTTGTGTCAGAAAGCATTTTATAGTGTGAAGGATTATATTGAGGACAAAAAGGCTTGGGCTTGAGCTGCGTCCGATTTCTATACAATGATTGTTCTTTGATTTTTCCTCTTGTAGTTTTAATATGTAATTGTTTATGTTATTTAGTCAAAGCCTGTATTACACACTATGTAGCCAAGCATATTGTACGTTACGGAATTGTATCGCTGACAGAGGTGTTCGGCACTTGTGCAGCTGCAGCTGCACAGGAGTTAAACTTTCCACAGATTCGGGAACACTGTTGGAGCTGCTGAACCTTGGACAAAACTATCTTAGCATTGTGTAGATTCAATTTCTTAGTATTGTATAATTGCATGGCAAACGTGTGAGCACAATGTACGAATGTGCTGTAAGGCATTTATTTGTTGGGTTAGTCTTTTTTATTGACTTAATTGTGCTCTGGCTGTTGAGAGTATGTCATGCTCACTCAAATGTCTCGCTGATGGTGGCGTGTGTTTTGGGTCATTGGGTTCCCTTCGATATGGTTGAGCTGAATGATGCTGATCCATACGTCATGTTCGTGAACGGACGCCGTCGGAGGGGACTGGTCATCTCTTAGCTGCCACGGCGTATTTTAATTTCTGAATTGATTTTTGTATGTTATCCATAATGGACGCTCTCAGCGTACAATATATTTCTGCATCGTTCTCACGCGGTTGATTTCAACATGAATGATGTAATCAAATATTTGTAACAATAGCTTAAAAATTTAAAAGAGTGTCCATGGAGTTTCTTGCCCGTTCTTCTCCATAGGTACCTACTCTTTGGAATGGGCGACTAGCTTCATCTTATTGACTGACCGACCTTCTGACAATTCAAAAGTGCCTGTAACTGGTTTATTTGAAATAAATGATTTGATTTGATTTGATTTGATTTGATCTTGGCGCAATATAAAATTTTATGGAGCCAACGTTTTATAAGGAATTTGCGAACAATTTAATTGTATATTGGTTTATCAAGACTATCAAGAGCAAGCATATTTAACAAACTTCAAAAAAAAAAAAATTAGTACAGGTCTTTCAATATCTTGCGCAATATCTAAATGTTTACTGATGTTTTAAGTGCTATGCTAGTTCCCAGATTTTAGCATAGTAAAAAACATTACTACCTAATACAAAATCTTCAAGGAAGAGGTCTTCAAAGTAATGTTTTTTAACTAGTGCTTGACCGCAATCTCGCCTGATGGTGAACAGTGATGCAATCGTTGATGATAAAGCGCGCTAGTTTATTAAGAGCCTACTCAGTTTTTTTTATTGAATAGGTAGGAAGACGGCAGTTCAGCGAGGTGATACAATGTCAAACTGATCGATCAACGATGCTGTGTCAGAATCAGAATGATCTGGAGACCCACCAGGATCAAACTCCCGACACAATAACATTTGGAGCATCGTGTTAGGGTTCTTCATCCTCCAGGCTTACCCCAAAAATGTAACACTACTTCCTTGTGTAATCCCTAATAATATGTATTGTACTTTACAGTGTTAGAGCTATTAAGGCAATTGGGGTTACAACCTTTATTGTGGTTAATATTGTGTGTTATACCGTATACAACTGTTATTACTCGTGTACTAGACTTCTGACTTTCGACCTTAATTCATTATACACGTGGATTAAAGTGACAATAACGGCCATTTATTTTGCTAATAAAGTATGCTGGAATTATTCTTTTTTGCCACCCAAGGGTCAAAGAACTTAGTCAAAGTGACCTTGTTCGTTCATAATTCACTGCATTTCCAGTTTTATGTGATATAGTTACAGTATGAACTTTAAACGTTTTAATAACCTTAAGTGTTTGACGGATGATTATTTATGGTTTATACGAGTATAATAACATGCTATTACCAACCCCATATATTTAATTTTGACTAAGACTGTGATTTGAAAGTAGTTTTAACCATATTTCTGTCAAATTGTCTAAATAGTGTTGTGTATTATTATTATAAGTATATACCCACAATAATGTTTAGATATATATATGCGTAATTCAAAGTAATAGTCCAATTTACAAAGCTTCCCTGAATATTTTCTGAAAATCGCTTCTCCCGCAGCCTTGAGTCGATAACTTAAAACCACCTTGAATGGTGTGCGGCGTCGAGCGGAATTTACACGAACACTGATTTTGACGTATCGCCTTATGGGGTGGTTTTCATGAAAAATGATTTACCGGTGCCAGGGAGAACTCTGTTCTTGATTTTTGAAAGAGATTTAAATGCTTTAGCAATTATCACTGAGACTGGTTTCTTTAGTTCTATGAAATAACTATTAATTTGATTTCGGCTTTCAAATGTTTTTGATGATTTATATTAAGAAATTCAACTCAGATTTAGTAACCGCAGATTTCTAATAACATAATTAATAATAATTCGTTTAAAAAAAATATCATTCAGGAATTGTGCATACAATTTAAATTCATATAGTGCATTCTTAGGTAAAATTTATTGAACTTTCTGTTAGATCTTTTAGTCATTAATCCCATAAATGTTGGTTTGTATGACTGCATACAAACCAACATTTTTGATTAATTTACCTGTTGTCAAAATCAATGTATTCCTAGTCATATCAAAAGTTACCTAAAAATCAGGAGCTTTTCACTCTCCCACAATTTCCTACCCATACCTGCGTCAATAATTGCTTCCACCGTCTTGGCGTGTTTGAAAACCACACATCGAAACGTCCATCCGACTTCGAAGTAAAGTCTATCAGAACATGCGTCCATTCATTACCAGTCAACTCCCAAGGCACGAGAAACATCGAAGGCAGGTCAGGCCTGAATTAATCAACTCACGCTTGCTCGGTGTCACTTGACAACCGCCTGTCCAGACCAACAAGTCGCCCACAAAGTGGATAGGAACCTTAAGAATATTGAAATAAGAGTGCATTTAGGTTGGAGTACCCATTGAGTACAACCAGGAGCTGGTTGTACTCAATGTGTACTGTCACGGAAATGTTAGGTAGCATGTTAGTAAACAATTGTATGAGACAGTTCCGCTTGATTGATATGGTGTGCGTATAAGGAAATTTATTTTGCGGATTTAATGAAGCATCTGGATGTAAGCTTGGCATTTTTTTTTTCAACTCAAATCATTTATTTGTTATCAAACATGGGGAACTTGAAAAGAAAACTAGCATTGAATGTATTAAACAATTTACCCTACTTATGTTTTGCATACATTTTTCAGTTTTTGTTCTTTGTCATAGTCGTTTAGAAAATAGTTAATAATCACACTAAATTAGTCTTAGACCAATTAATTATGATCGTTTCCTATAAAACGTACAACAAAAATCTAATAACCACGATAGCCATTAAAGTAATCAACCCGCAATGACAACGCTAAAACTCACCCCCGAAGTGTTCGCATTACGGGCCCGTCTCAAAATAAACCAAACAGTATTAATCATATTTCCCCCTCCCCCCACTCCTAGCGCGTACACGATAATGATATATGCGATATTTGATGATAAACAATCAGGGTCATTTATTATCTGTCCGTTATTTGACAGGCGGTAGGCAGATGTCATTTGTCATTTTCCACGATCCGTGGGTCCCTTCGTTACGCCGCCGCCGCCTCCGACAGTGGTTAGCTACCAACAGATATAGTTCAACACCGTCAAGCAAAAATTATATCTAAAACAACACAGATTGAGTCTGATTTAGAGTGGGGAAAAAATCAATCTTGATTGTTTTCAGCATGAACGATTATGATAGATGAAAGAGTTAGCGCACACACAAAGCCGATAAAATTGTATCGACTGTTGAACTTTAGGCTCATGTGTTTAAGGTTCGTTTTTCTAAAAACAATCAACGAGTAGTCCCTGCTTCAGAGAAACGTGTTATTGAAGATGAAACAGTAATGGATGGGGATACGGAATGCGTGAACGCTGTCGGAGATGTATTGTTATCTGCCTTGTTTATCGCTATACGAAGATCGTTTCTTTAAATAATTACCTTTTAAAAAGTATATCCCGTCCGTGCTACTGGTAATATATTCATTATATCTGACATCTTACAAAGCGCCATTGAAATAAATAAAAATATTTTATAGCTGGACAGAGATCTCGATAGGATCTTTTCTTTAAGAAGACATATTTGGAATTTTGACTCAATCATTAACGTCTGAATCATTAAGGATCGTTTTAATTTGTTGTTGAAAACATTCTGAAGTTTTATGGCTTGCTCCTCAACCCACGCTTGCGGTAAACATTCTCGCGTAAATACCAATTAAGATTTTAAATATAGTGTTAAAGGTGGCATAAAATGTTTTGACAAGACATGCGAGATTCTGTGGCCAATAACTCAGACAGTTTCGTAATGCGAAATGCTTGTTGAACATTTTTAAAAGGAAAATGTATGTGAATAAATTTAGGGTCGTTCCCACGGGATGTCACGTCGTCTGCGGATGTGTCTAGTAAATCAAATGTTTAATTTCCACAGTGAAACAACGAGCATTGTGTGGTTCACCCCTTTTTAAAAGGATGTTCGCTCGTTCATGGTTTAGTCTTTCCGTTTTATATATTGCGGCGAAAAATTTTATAACCCTTGCTTAACCAAAATTTATCGACGAACTTTTTGAATTTGTAATTACATATACATAAAGGTACTTTAAGGTTTTCATTGAAAGTGATTTATTTTAAAAGATGTCTATCTACTAGTGTCGTGACTACGTCTGCGTTTTTATACCCATAACAATCGCATTATAAAAATTTATCACATTGCAATTTTAACAAAACTATAATTTATTTACAACGCCATCAAAGCAGACACCCAAATCAAATCCATTATTTGCATTACTAAAGCATCTATTATGTGAAGCAGCATCTTCCCTATCGCCAATTCTAGCTCTTAATTCCCAAAACGGGTGCCCTCTTTTAAAATATTCAATACAATGTGCCGTGGATGCTGCTTCGCTGTCAAACGCATTACTTACTTCATTACTTGCACCTTGACGTGCCTGTTAATCTTTCATTGTGTTTGGATAAAAAGAAGCTTAAACGTGTTTTGTATTGAATTTTTTTTAAAGCTTTCCTTTTAATGGTATTGTGTGAGTTGCGCGTTTGTATTGATGGGGAAGACGTTTGTTACGCTTAACTTGGTAATAAGTTAGTGGTAGATAATGAAATAGTTAATCGCTTTGAAAGCTGATGAGAAATTGTATAATACAATGATAGGGATTGATAAGATAGGAACAAAAAATGGTTATAATAGTTTGTATATTGTTACAACTTCAATAATTATTTTGAACAAGCAGCGCCCCGTGGTTTTTTCGATCCCGTCGATTTTTTTTTTTAAGTTGCCCCCCACTAGAAATTTCTCCTGTATCGTGGGTGGGTTTACAAACATACAAACTCACACAACTATATGTACATAGGTCATACAAATATTGTAGTAGTAATTTGATCTTCTGTTAATCCTGGTTATAGTTATAAAAACTATCTGTGTGTAAAATTTCATTCGAATTCTTTCAGTAGTTTTTTTTTTGTATGAAAGAGTTACAAACACCCATCAATTCAGAAAAACTTTCGCTCTTATATTATTTATTAATGGATTGGATTAAAACCAATACATAAGTTAACAAATATATAATTTGAATTGCAAAAGTGCCTTTTAAATTCCTATTTGAATAATAAACGAGTTAATTTTGACTGTGAATATATAAGTATTAGCACAAAAGAAACTGTCAAAAGAGAATAATTTACTAATCCTAATATAGTACTAAGACAATTCAAATGGAAACGCATATATGGAATGTATAACATATATAAACAATAGTCTTTCTCATCTCTGTCTTCTAGCATCAAAAGTATGTAATCTTGTTCCTTTCACAAATATAGCGAAGGTCTCTAAACGCGCAGGCAATTTTTCGAAAGCACCTGACAGTGTCGATCCATCGTACAGAGGCTGTATAAAAACGTCAGACAGTGCCGACACTGACTATGATCAAGTATGTCTGTTTACTACTAGGGTTAGCCGAAGAATTTTGTTCAGTTTCAGGGAATATCTTAATAGTGCAAATAATTCAGCAAAAAACAAGGAGTAAAAATAAACAATCATTAGAAAGTTGTATGAATTAATTCGTTCGTTATGATGTTTGGGCACAATATTCACAATAACTAAAATTGAATGTTGTTTATAATAGTTCATAATATTTAAAATCCAATTTTAAATAAATTTATAGAACAGTAAACATGACTATAAATTAAAACATTTTAATTTACCAAAGTAATTTCGCAAAACGATAAATTATTCAACATCATTAACATTATCTATAAAAACAAAACTTTACAACTGAATATTAACAAAATTTCTAAATCTGAATGATAAATGCATCAAATAAATTATAATAAAATTTAAATAATGTCTGTTGATTCTTTAATAGGATGGAAACGTGTAATTAATTAACAGTGTCGCTAACAAATTTTGTCTCCAGCTGACAGTCGGACAAAAACGGGACATAATTTATGTGTGTAGCAGCCCTGTTCCAGCGCCCTCCCCGCGCCCCTCGCCGGCAGGTTGAAAGAGTCACGGCGCGTGATTGATGACGGGCCCTCCACGCCCACGCGCCCTAACAACCGCCTAGAACTGACAAACTATCGCATTGTTGGCCGCAGGAAATCATAAGGCGATTGGCTTCGAATTTATTGCCTTGTTGGTACCATGCGTTTAGCTACGACCGCTGAACGTGAGGGACGGCCGGTCATAATCTCGAACACGATGATAACTCGTACTTTAATAAAAACATTAAGTAATTAAATAAATGATGTATCTATCGAACTTGGCAAACTTCGAAAGTTCTCAATTACATTAAGTAAGATTTAGTAGACATAGTGATTAAATCTGGTCTAAAGCTTCTAAATTCTATACCGACACCCTAATAGAAAACAGTGTGATGACGAGCATGTTTTGTGTCAAATCATTGCATAATGAAAAATATGAATCAGTCGAGGGTCCCGACCGCATTAATCTCAGGTTGTCCACACGAAATTCGTTTCTGGACATTTAAATACAAAGGTCGATAGAGTGATAAATTATGAATGAAATAACAATTCACATTTCAATAGCATCAGTTCGTGTTTGAAGTTGAACAACAAAAAGCGCTTGTGTGTACAACAATAGAACTATAAATACGGGTTTCTGTTGCGTTGTGCTTTAAGTTCGGTTCGCCTTCCGCCCGATACGGCTCAACAACGTTTTTATCTTCTTTGTTATCGAGAAATATATTAATTGCCATTGCTGTCTAAGGCGGTACAACCCTGAGTGAAATTTCACTGTGAGCAATAATTTATACATTTGAAGCGGACTCAGGCACGCCGCCAGCCCGCGATAGACCGCTCCGCGTTATATCTCTAAATGCATCTGACACAGTTAATCCATATAAAGTTATTATTGCCTCGCCTTTCAAGCGACTTAATTGGCCGCTACCGGCTAGTGTAAACTCATGTGTTAACGATAAAGTAACTGAATAAATTGTGGTTTTAAATACTGTTCACGTTCGTTGCTCACGAATACGAATTGCACGCCCGCTTGTTTTTATTGCTCTCGTGTTTACCTAAACGATTTTTCCTTCGCAACACTCGTAAATATGGAATACAAAGGACGCACGTTCTTTATGCGATCTTGATAATATTGTTCTCGGTTACTCGAGATGAAATTTTAATTTGTCAGAAAATTTTAAGCCAAGTTTAATCTTCTTACGTCGGGTGCCGTCCGATGTCCCGAATTAGCTCGCCGAGGCGTGTAGACCATAGATTAAGTCAGATCTCGCGTTGAGACCGTTGCCAACGTCTCAATAAGCCGCTCTACATTTTTACGGCCCCTATATCCGTTTCGCTGCGTAAATACACTTAATGACCGACATTTCGTGAACGCTTTTATTGTGAAGTTTTTATTATCGAGAAAATCATTTGTTTAGTCTACGTACGGTTATTGCGAGGCAGCTCAGTGCGTTTCGGGGTTTATTAGGGTTACTTTATTACCCTTTTATACTGGGTCTTTAATACAGAAACATAGCCTGCGAGCTTTAAACGGTCTGAGCGGCCGGATGACGATAATTAAATTTGATTTTGATCTGCGAATATGATTACATGTTCTGTTATTACGTTGCAGGCTCAGAAGCCTTTTTTTAATACCAAAAAGAGTTACGAGCGAATCATGAATGTTGATCGCTGATTATTTCCCTAATGGTTCTCGATTAGAATTTTTTATCAGTGGCGTAGTTAGAATGATCTAACGAGCGATATCTCAACGCGTGAAACTAAATCTGTATAAGTAATTTAAGCCCATGGAATTTCCGTCCAATACACAAATTAATGTATTCGAGCAAAAAGTCAACACCGTAATCTTGGCGGCCATAAAGCAGTGTCAGAGCACTATAATAATTTAGAAACAGTCTATTAAGTGAATCTTTATGATAATGTTGGAACAGAAGTCGCGGCCGCGAACGGGCTGCCTGTTATTTTGATACATTATCATATTTAAACAATTCAGATGATAATAGACACGTCGGGCGAAACCCTTTGGTAATATAAATGGTTGTATTATTATTTATTTATGGGTTTCCTTCCTCTGGGCCGGGGGCGATGTGGCATATTTCATTGAGCGAAAAAATGCTTCGAGTCGTGAGTTTATACTGGCTGGGATCCGGTTTGAGTACCTGAAACGACTGACTATAAGCTTGTTGCCGCAATAATAAAGATTTATGCGACATTCGGCGGTAGCGTGTTTTGTTCTGTTACGAGCCGATTCGCTTTCTGAAAGATCAATAGCACTCTTTATTGTATGCGGTGAATTATCGTCATCGACCGTTCTTTTAGCCTTTACTATAAATTCTTTGGCCAGATTCGATATCTTATTATCGCCTCTTACATCTTCACCGTCTTTACGATTGGCGTTTTGTTTCACTTCAATAGCGTTAAGTTCATGTTTTACGGTTGTTACTTCTTAACAGTTCGTGTCTTTTATCTTTTATTTGTTTTTGATTGCAAAACTGGTCCAGGTGATTTGGATAATCTTTGTCTTGAAAGCTATTGTGTATTAATTTGCATAATTGTTTTTCGATTGTGGTATTTTTTTCGTCTTTTATTGGCATCCATTAAATATTTTTCTTTTATTAGTTTTTATTTAACAAAAAAACATTCATTATTACTTTCATAAAATATCAAATAATCTTCTTCAAAAATCAACTATCTTCAGTTCAAATCAAAAGTCTTAGAAAACATATTCCGCCTCCACACATAGAAACAAACAATTCGATTTGCATGAAACTCCCAACAATTACTCGCAATAAGAGTATCATCAGTGTTGTAATCCTCTAGACTATCATTCTCATGTGGACTAGTGCGCTGTGTAATTTTTTCAAGTAATCTCATTATTACGTACTACACACCACGGTGATTAACCACTTGATTTATGGCATATGCAATTTGCATCGGACTCGATGCTATGGCTTTTTGCTCCGAAGCCGATGATTATCGTCCGTATCGTGTCGGTCTTAATGATAGTTATTTCATGACCCGCCAAACTCGCTCGGGGACGTTTCATTAAAACCCTTTACATACATTATTTCGACGAATGTCTGATTATGTTAATGCCTTCCTTTGCTCGGTATAGTGTAATGGATTGTTTGGTTTTTGTGTAGTTAATTACCTATGACGATTTATTAATTGAGTGTAGGCAGTAGGTAGCTTTCTTGCTTCTTACTTTTTTTTTTACTATGTTCCTATATCAACAAGTGTACCATTGTTAACGCATGGGAGAACGTGACAGTAGCGTGTTTGTTCGAAAAATGTAATGTTAGACAGTGTACTAACAGTTAGTATTACGTGCAGAAACGTCAGACATGACAGCCCGTTTCCTTGCTAACGTCCAACTTGCAATGGATATGTTGCACTTACACTTTTCCTTTTGTTCGTTTCAGACAGAGAAGTGACATGTGTGTAATGTGCGTATGTTAAAAAATAATTGTCATAAAAGGGTATTAAGTGATAATAAAGTGATAAAATGAAAATGTTATAGTGACTTCCTTCCATTGTTAGTTATTGTTCCTTGCACTTAATATGATGCGTTAAAAAAATGTTATAGCAAGTTTCTACGTATATAGTTCATATTTACTAACTTAGTTGATAATGATGATAAGTTTAACATTATCAGCCGCAATCTTTAACGTCATATACAATCTCTCTTCATACACTCCATTTAACTCGGTTTTTCGACACCTCTAAACCAGCTGCTACTTACCAACTACGCTCCGCCTAGACTGAAGGCGTTCTACCTAACATTTGCCGATTATAGTAGTCCACACGACACATGCCTACATCATCGGTTCAACTGCTTTACGACTTGTCCTCTATAGCTATATCAAGAATATGTTTCTCTACTGTATCATCTACTTAACATCTGAACAAAATATTATTAGTATTTGTTGTGATATTTTTATACAACGTGTAACAAAAAGGGTATATACATACCAAGGGTATGGCATCTTTAGATTATATTAAACGATATCGGAAGGGTTTCAACTCAAAATAAAATACTCCAAAAATTGGTACCAAATTTTCGGTTTCGTGTGTTTCTTAAAATCAAATCATAACAAACGTGGCAGCACACTACATACGTTAATAACTAGTCGTTACCCGTCACGTTACTTGCCAAAATCCGATAAATGTCTTCAATATCTCTGTGCGACTAGTATGATAGTAGCCTATCACAGGCGGTGTTTTTCCTCATAACTTCCTAACATAAAGAGATAGGATTAAAAAAACCCTTCCAATATCGTTTGATATCTTGTAAAGATGCCGTGCCTTTGTTATGTATATACCCTTTATGTTACACGTTGTATATTAGTTTATAAGTATTTTTATGTTATAGTTTGTATTGTATTTACTATGGGCCTTAGTGGCTTGAATTAAATGAATAAATTAATAACTTAAAATCACGGCGGATCAACAGCAGCATTTACTAATCCATACTAATATTATAAATGCGAAAGTAACTCTGTCTGTCTGTCTGTCTGTCGGTCTGTCTGTCTGTTTGTCTGTCTGTCTGTCTGTCTGTCTGTCTGTCTGTCTGTTACGCTTTCCCGCTTAAACCTCTCAACCGATTTTGATGAAATTTGGAATAGACGATCTTTGGACCCTGAGAAAGAACATAGGCTACCTTTTATCCCGGAAAAATATGATGTTCCCGAGGGAAATCTAAAAAGCGCGATATAACCGAACTCCACGCGGGCGAAGCCGCGGGCGGAAAGCTAGTACCACTATAATAATCTATTTATTTACTATTCTCTTACGCCTGTCTGTACGTAACAGATCACCCTTGTTATCCTGTCACGGACATCGGTAAATTGCACGTCAACGGCCATCCCACATTTCTGCCCATGCAGATCCAATATTTCTACCAGTCTGGGTAAAATTCCAGAAACATAATTTTCCTCCATTGTCTTGCAACGTGTTACACAATACGTGTTAGCCAAGAGCGTGACAACTTCAGTGCGTGCACATAGATAATATCGTACATAAAACAAAATGGCGCGATGCTAAATTTATGAATCGGCTGGAGCTGCCTTCCACACAAAAGTTGTTTATTACAACTTAGGGTTGCTAGTTCTTTTATATATTTGGGCAAGGATTCTTTACGTCTTCATTTTACTCTATAGACTGGAAAGGAAGTTTATGAAGGTTACCAAATTTAATTATCATATTCTACGATATGGCCGTTTCCAATATTATCAAAGAAAGAAATCATCAAAAAGAATCCTCAAGAAGTAAACCAGAATTCCTCTTCCGTTTCAATCTTGGATTGGAGGCAACAGACTCCAAAATTTCATTAACTCTAAGCAGCGGTAGAGACAGCTGCTTCCACCCGTATCTACAGATCCCTTCCATCCTCCATCGACAGCAGGAGTAACTTGTGCCATTGGCAACAACCCACTAGTATAAATGAGCACTCGTTTAAAGTTTATGGTTTTTGCAGTATTTTTGTGCTGCAAGTGAGTATCTTCGTAATAATTATTACAGTTTTTATTGCGACATGCAATTCCAACTCGATACCCCTTAGCTATAAGTTTATTGATACTTCACAACACAACGGACATCATAATTTATTTTATATTATTAGAGCAACCTTAATGGCGATATGAATTATATGGAAAAAAGTACCCCGTAGAGACCGCGGCCCTTTAAATCGCTATTATTTATATCGTTTACCGATACAATCGATTTAAATCGACTAAATGCAATATCGATATAAAATCTTCATCGCTCCTACGGGATGATTAATTGATATTTCTGTTAATTTGGTTCGTGATCTTTTAGAAATTTGAATGTGTTATCGTGACTAGTTGTAACGATTTTTATCGATTGATATTCGAGTTTTATCGATGTGGGATCGATCAATCATTCGTAAATATTATTAATGGTAACTGTCATGTGTTAAGCTTTGTATCGCTCATCGTAAGTTTGTTGGGCGCATTAATTTCGGTTCGGACGTGATTTGTGTTTAATTTATTTATAAGATGTGTTCGGTTGTTGATTTATCAATATATCCCACCTACGGAGTTTGGGTCAGTGTTCCTGCAGGGTGAGAGATTTAGTTTACATACAGTAATATAATATTGCAATATATGTGCACCAAGCCATGTTTTCTACGAAAGTTTAACTTAAAATAGTTTAAGGGGAGACTGAAAAACACAATGAAAATAATTTGATGAATATAAATAGCAAGAAATGAAGATATGAAAACTTAAAAGAAGGCATAGTAGGTAAATATAATGACTGCATAGTCATGATGCCGTAAGATTGACACTGTCTGGTGACAGACATCTTAATAGAGCCTCTCGCAACCATTGTTGCAGGGCGGCTATAGAACTGCCATTGGACCAATTCCACGTAGAACTGCAGGCTACTCTAGTACTGTTGGCAGAATTTGCTGAACCGCTAACCCAATAACTATGTCTGGTCAAAGCTACCTGCCTCATTATATACATAATTATGCTTCATCGTAATAATTTACGACTTGCTTTAAGCTAACAGAAAAGAGATTTTAGTATCATCTTTACAATAAATCATTCGCACATCTGTTGATTTTATTAATTTGAACGTCAATAGCTGTAACCTCCAAATTATTTCTCAATGCAACAAGATAAAGTGAATATACGTCTCCCAATATATCTGACGTCAGATTAATGAAGATAAAATATCATCATCCTGCTTACACTCAGTCGAGATAAGCTCCTGTGTAGTTTCTTAAGCAAATGACCGTAATCATGATAAATAACTCAACACACAAATAGTTTACTGTAGAAAAACAAATTTCTATCAATTAAGATGATATATAACATAAAAATTCTCACTAATTTTAGAATACTGTACCAAGGTCCGCCTCACAGCTAGCTGGGTCGATAATACTAACCAGCGGGTCGTAATTAGATACTTGAGACTAGGCTGACACTGCAACAAAATATTATAAAAATCCATATAAGCTTTCAAACACATTGAAGTATCACTATTCCATTTCTAAGAAGAGTAGGACGAAGAACAAATCACTTATCTACTTAAAGTGATTTGTGATCATCTATGTTAACAATAAAACAATATTATAAAATAAGGCAAACCCACGCTAAATTCAACCGTGACACGTGTGGGTGTCATCAGTACCTATGTTAATCTCTACAGCAATATCTTGAATATATTACACTATATCTATTCAAATTAATATGAAAGTTTTCTAATCGCTCGTTTAATCTCATTAAGAAATAGTTATTATCTTATCTTCTGGTAATGTGTCTACGTCAGATGATTATAAATTTTCAATCAAAGATTATATTGACTTGTCTATATAGAGATTGTCAGCATTAACGCTTAAGGTTGTTGATTGGTCTGCTTTTAAGTAATTTGCTTTTGATATGGTATGATTTTGATCTGGAATTTCATATTGTGAAAACCATTGTATTTTTTTGAGTATTTCTTTGTAGTTGTAATTAACCTTGAAGAAAAAGTATCTTATTATTATTATTTGTGAAAAGTGATAACGTATATCGCTTATACCGATCATGTTATATTTCATCGTCAATAAAAATCGATTTACCTACGGTGTTACCCATATTTTTAAATGAAGAAATACTAAGTATATTTCTGCGTAAATTTATAATAATGATTGCCTATTCGTTTTACAGAATGACATAATTGCCAAAATATTAACATATTTTTTAAATTAACACTCTGAAGCTAATTTAAAAAACATCTTATCAACATTAATTAAAATTTTACATTTAAATTCAATAAAATATCTCAAACAAATTACTCTATTTGCATTTGATTAAGAATACATTAATTATTAAGAGAAACGTATTACTGATGGCAGTAAAATTCCTCTAGAAGCTCATAATTAACTTTAAAAGCTTTCTTGTCATTGCGATTATATTGAAAAAACTTAATGATTCAATCATGAAAGAGCCACAAATATAGAACAGTAAGGAAGGACCAATAAAACTTGCCATCCCTATGATTTCAATATCAGAGCAGAACAAATATCAAGAATATGAAATACACCCTACGTTCAACCCTGCCGCCGGCGGCGAGACATTAATACAAGTTGAAATATGGCCCACTAAAGACTATATAACGTAAAATTTACAATTCATAAAACGGAATGATATATGTAGTGTAGGATGGTTGTACTGAAGTTTACCGCGGCTGTAGTCAACGCAGAATATTCCAGTGTTGATAAACTTATTGCATTACACAAAGTTAATTTTGCTTTCGAAAAAAAAAAACCTAAATTGGAAGACATATTTATTATATGTTGGAGAGTTAGTTTTGTTTGCGAAAGAGCAAAAATTTTAAGTATGAATTTGAAATTTTAGGCCAATGGCAATGTCAAAGTCAATGTTTACAAAATTGAGGGACTTACATAGTTATACATCCCCAAGCCGGTAAGATCAAGAGAAAGATAAATTTTGTCGTTGAATCACATCAGTTCAGTACAATAGCTATTGTTAAATTATTATCAACCATTTTAATGCTGATTTTGAAATGTAGAAAGCGCAAATATCAAAGCATCCAGCCCCCTAATCAGCGAACACATTTTTGTCAAATGGTTGTGACTAGTTGGGATCGTTTGGACCGAATGAACCAATGGGCGGCCCGAACTATACCAACTGATCCCAACTAGTCGCAATCATTTGACAAAAATGTGTTCGCCGATTAGGGGGCTGGTTTGGTAAAAGCCCTTGACAAACTAAAATCACTAAGAAATACCAACAAACACAACATTTGTACAAGATGCATGTACAGATAAAAACTAACATTAATCAACAACGCAGACACATCAAGACTAACATATAAAGTAGACAGGCACGATCTTTTAATCTAGATCGACACAGCGACATCTAATGAAATGCAGCGCCATTTGGAATCAAGGAAAACTAACGACACGACATGCTGTGCCGCGACAGACGACATTGGGAGCGTTCTTACACCTGCATCAGATGGGTTGAGTACTGAGTGCAAACAAGGATGAAAGAACAAGTGATTTAGAGGATATTTAATTTAGTCCCACATTTAAACCATAATTTAACAGCAAAATAGTATAAATAAACATGACATTTTTAATTATGAATGAGTCTATAACGGTTGGTCTTGAAGAAGGATGCTACCGATAACGATTGGGGCTATTTAAACACGATAAAATAATTGCTTTTACCATCACTCAGAATGAGATAAAGGTTTTTATTTCCAGCTGAAAAACACCAAAGGTGCGTACTAAAACTATATATGCTCTTGGGAATTTTAGGATGCTTTCAGATAATTACTCTACTATTACACTAAAAAAAGAAAATTGATTATGTACATTAGCCCTTACTTACGTTATTGGTCTGGTAACAGTTATACGTTCAACCAAATAATTATTTCAACGTAATTACCGTTCCTTGTTCGGAACGTGGCGTGAAACTATGTGTAGATACGTTTATGTAATTATTTCCATGTGGCGTCGACGTGGGAACAAAAAGAAACCGTATCAACTACTTGTAGTAATTTCGAAGAACATTTGAAGAGATGAGAGATTACTAAATGATTAAATACTAGTTATGGATTATTATATGCTTTATCATCATCATCATTATTGAAGCTGCCGTTGCTGCTATGTCATCATCTACCTAGTCTTTCCCCAGCTATGTCATTATGGAGCGACTGCCCATCTGTTCTAACAACTCAGTTTCTGGATATATGGTACCCCTTGGTAGGATTGGTCATACTTTTGTACCCGAAACGACTGTTACCAACAGCTGACTAAGATTCTCATTCATAGAACTATCCACTGACAAACCGCGGCAAGCACAGCTTACCCCAATCGATTGACCTGTGCGACTGTTAATATTCCCGTTGCTGCTAGAAGTAGCTTCCAGAAACAGAAACTGCTAATGTGAGATCAATTTAGGGAGAAAAGAAAGTGTCTGTTTGAGGATGAATTATTTAATTCAATATGCAGGTTCGTACCATCACTTTTACACGTCAATTATATATTTTTAGCTTGATGAGTATGGGGTTTCCTACCTAAATCCTCTGAGAAGAAAAACCCAAACATCAGAGGTCTCTTTCAAACTCCAGAAATAATCCTGATTTGGACTCTTGGAGGTCTTGGAATTCTATTCTGTAATAATTAACAGAATAACATATTACGACCAAGACGTTGAACAGAGTAATTAACAAACCAAAAAGTGGACAAGTTCTGGTTCTCTCTGAACTCCAGAACTAGCAAAATCATCAAAGCCGTTATAGTTTTCTTTCGAATTGCATTTTTTTGGTTAAAATGATCCACTGTATGCATGTAGCATACAGTGAATCATTTTAACCAAAAACGTGTGCTTTAAAATTGAATATCTCGCAAACGGATACCTAAAAAAGTACTGGAGCACTCACACTAAAAACCTCTCAGTGTTTTTAACAGACCTATCTTATAATACTCCAAACTATGTAAAAATAAAAATAACATTTCCGCTATGTGTTTATGGAAGGTAACCCAAAGATATATTTTAGGGAACTTCATTTTATTATAATATTTTTTGACATGGTAAGTAAATACCCAAGTCCACGCACAGTTTCATCTTTCTTGCACTAAAGCCGAGAATGGAACGATGGATGGACATGACGACACTTCAAGTAGGATTCCGAGTTGTCAACTAAGGAATCCTAAAGAGTGACACACATACATGTCCTACATTCAGGTACTTATTGCTGTTACTTGGCCAGACTATCCCCTCTTTAAGTGGTCATAAAGATATTAGACATTGGTTGTTACCAATGTAAAACATAACTTAGAAATGTATAAACCAATCAAAAAGGAATTCACATATTTGCTCAATAATGTTGCCACCGCTGCTGTCTGTACCACCGGGTGGTTGCGGGGTGTGGGTCGAGGTACAGAGGGCGGAGCTCGGAAGTAATAAATCAGGTGGTAACGTCGACGCGGCACGCCATCACTCATACTGCTGACAACCGTTCGGTCACGTCATACAACGGTACCTGGATAGGGTTGCCGAGTGTGATATTTTAATATTAGTTGGTATTTGCGGGCAGTGGAAGCTACAGATGTGTGAGTCTTAGACTTAAGGCTAGAGTTAAAATAAGTATACTGAAATTCCGTTTCTTTCACATTCAGTTCATAATAAATAATTTTAACAAATTACAAAAGTACGTGTAGGTGCAATCACACCTTATGTCAAAATAGTGTCTAAGGATTACTCATAGTGTAAATGTGTCCCACTGGACACATTTACACTCAAAAAAAAAAGAAGAAAAGTGAAAAAAAAAACAAAAAGTTAAGTGTAAGTTTACATACCACTGTATGTAAACTTACACTTAACTTTTACCAAAACCATAGATTGATTGAGTAGAAGCATATAAAGAGCTAAATTAAGGTATTAAGAAGAGAAAGAGATAAAGATTTAAATATTTCTGTTACGCATTTCTAAGTACAGTTATTTGCGAAACACACTGAACCCAGAAGCACAAGATAAGTTCCTGTGATTGCGTGCATTTATAACAAAAAAAAACATGAGGAAAACACAGCAACGTGCATAATGAAATCGAAAAGCCAACCCAGAAAAATCCAAAGGGAGATTCAAATAAAACAACTCGAACACATGCCAACCCTAAGGCTGCTGTAACTAGTGTGAATCATGAACTCAAAAAGGAGTGGACTCGTCTTTGATAGGACAGCCGACGACACGACATGTCTGTACATTCATGTTTAATTAGCTGACTTGAAGAAATGATACATAAACATCAGGTACTAATTGGTGAGGTAGCCATGATATGATGGTAATAGTGAACACTGTAAGAGTAGATATTCCTCAGAGACCACACTTCGATAGTTTACTCATAGTCCCGCGTTTCCTGATCTACAGGATTTTTTTTTATGTGAAAGGGAAATTAACGCAAGCAGTTTTGTTTAAGCCACAATGGCTTCATCTCATGAGCTCTAGAGAAAAGGCTTGAGTAAGCCTTGAAATTGAAGGTGTCGAAGTAAAAATATTAGTCATTCATAAAGATAGGATTTAATGCTAGCAACAAGATTAATCATTCAAGTCTTCCTATGCACCCCAATCTCTGTGTGGGAGTGGCTTTATTAGCCTAATGTTGCATTGGCACACATACGCTTGGTTGAGGGTTCCTTCATTTATCTGTGCCAGGAGCCATGGGTATATGTTTCCAAAAATGCGTGGACCAAGCGGATGATCGTCATTATATGCTGATATTTCCTTAAAGCTCGCGTGGAACAAAACGCACCGTTCACTTGGTAGTGGTCTTACCAGAATACCTTGTAGAACGTTTCTTTCGACGCAATGCCTTGAGCTAGCTTAGTCTCTGTTGCCTATCTACTCATGTGGTGTTCATGTCCAGATAAATTTCTGAATTGATACTGTACTTGGCAAAAGAACGTGCAGGAGAAATTCTTATTTAGCTGCTGATCTTATTTCCTTAGGTGGTAGATGATGGGAAAGGCAGGTATATTTACGAGGCTATTTTTAGAATGTTCTTGGTGAAATGCTTGAAGATGTGAAAATGGTGGTTCTGTCATCATCATCTGCCCAGCCTTTTCCCAACTATGTTGAAGTTGTTATTCAGTCTAACCAGAGGCAGTAGATACTAGTATTTTACACTGAGAGACTGCCTCCATATCACAACACAACAGTTAATACGATACCCTTGGTAAGATTGGTAACACTTTCGAGCTTCTGTCCACTAGTAATGACTGTTAAATGACTGCGTATGATAGCCGGCACCAACGGATAAGCCAGGCTTATGACGAAGGAAAATCTATACTAATCTATTATAAAGCTGAAGAGTTTGTTTGTTTGTTTGAACATGCTAATCTCAGGAACTACTGGTCCGATTAGAAAAATTCTTTTTGCGTTAGATAGCCCATTAATCCATAAAGGCTTTACTATATAACATCACGCTGCGACCAATAGGAGTAGAGAGAGATAACTAACTCCACGCGAACGAAGTCGCTGGCGGCCGCTCATACCTATTTGATATATCTGTCGCTTGACTTTCCTGAAGTGTAATCCTGAGATTGTCTGTCCTAGGACTATTGGGATATAAGGAAAAAAAGAACAGGTAACCCTGTATCTGTTCTTATTTTTCTTTGCTTGCCTGTGCGCCAGGTGCCACGAACAACCTATGCACCTTAAGTGATTTGCGATTTATTCCTAAAATAAATTAATCCCTTACTCTAACTGCGCTGGATGTCACTAAAACAGTTACTTATTTTTTAAATTTAAATATCATTTAAATTTCAAGGTTATTTTATATTCATATCAATATTATTGTTCCGTTTTCATGTTTGTTTTTTATAGAATATAAAAAACAAACATGAAAACGGAACAACAAACAAAAAATATGAACTTCCTAAAATACAATAACCCTAATTTTTGTGACGCCGTTATTCCACGTCACGAGATCACGTGACCGCGTGACAGCGTGTCACGGCAACACGTCGCGTGACACGTTAAATTATTTATCCGTCCACCGACCAACTAATTGGTCACATTAATAACTAGGGATGTACTCGGCTATTTTGTGGTAGTAATGATCTTGTTTATTGAGCACCTACGAAATTATACAGAATGGTGTTTTTAGCAGGTGGAATTAATTTCACTATTTAATTTGATACATATGTTCTGATACAAGATTAGTGTTTTAGGATTTAAAGCTAATTGCTTATTGTTTATTATTGACCTACCATACCTAATTGACTTGCAACACTAAAGTGGCAGTGGGCCGGGCACATTACCCGTAGTACCGATGCTCGATGGGGCCGTCGGGTTCTCTAGTGGCGATAACGTACCGGAAGACTCAGCCTGGATAGGCCCCCGACAAGGGGGACCTGGTGAAGGTCGCGGTAAACCGCTGGATGCGGGAGGCGCAGGACCGGTCGTCGTGGAGAACCTTGGGGGAGGTCTAAGTCCAGGAGTGGACGTCTTTCGGCTGAAATGATGATGATGATACCAATTTGATTATTTCTATGAATTAATATTAACCAGGAAAAATAATGTAGTGACGCACAAAGTTGCCGTTCATTACCATTGAGAACAAGACAAGTGCTGTTATTAGCTATTTTAAAATGTCTACCACGATAAAAGAAATACCGCAATACATAGATAGGTACATATTCAACTGAATCGCAGGATTAAAAGATTATGTTGATATTTTTACACTAACTAGGATAAATTATTTTGGTATGCATAATTTGAGTTGATACAAAAGTATATAAATATTAATAAATTGTGGGCAATAAATTATGATGTAGGTTTTACCCGTTCAGTAAGTAACCTTGGCTTTTTGTTTCGAGGTCCTTAGTCATAATTATTTTGAGTGTTAACTTATTATTGCCTTAATAAATTTTAATTATTAAAATAATGTTTATGTTTTTACCTCTATTTTTAATTATGGGTGTGATGAAAAATAATAAATCAAGTTTTTAATATTTATTACTAAACTTCTATTGTGAGGATGCAGAAATTAAAATAATGTGACTCCCACACTGGCTCCTAATGTTTATTTAAATGTCGTGGCATGATGCAATTTTTAAAACAATAAATTAAAGGCTAAGCATACCGTATAACGGATGATATTATAATATTTTATTAACAGAATTCTATTATTAAAAAACAACAAATTATATAGAAAACGGTCAAGTGCGATTCGAACTTGCAAACAAAGGGCTCCGTACAAAATATTTATTTAGTTATTTATATCACCCACCTTTTTATTTTCCCACTTCTGGGCACATGTGTTAGTATTTATATATAAGTACTTTAATGTACGTACACCAAAAACACATATTGATTATAAAATAAATTCAACACTACAAAATGTACAATGGGCTTATCGCTAATGCAATCTGTTCCAGCAACCAGCCCCCTAATCGGCGAACACATTTTTGTCAAATGATTGCCACTAGTTGGGATCGTTTGGACAGAACGGACCAATGGGCGATTCGAACGAACCCAACTGATGCCAACTAGTCGTAATCATTTGACAAAAATGTGTTCGCCGATTAGGGGCTGGTTGCGTAAAATAAATAGTATTACCATTAAATGGAATAATTTTGAAGCAAATATCTAGTCCATTGATTCCTAAGTTCGAATAATTTATTTGCTCAACAACATAAACCCGCAATGAATGTATTAGAAGTGTCAAAATGATACCCATTGCTACTGATAGTTTGTAACACACTGCTTACTTACTGCTGGCAACCTTAGAATGGACAGAGTATTTCCTGAACATTAAATGGGACTGTCGTTGGTGCAAATATATAATATACGAAAATAGATATACAAATACATATTTTTTAAATTATACATACATACGGTAAGCAAAGTAATTAGGCAAAAATGAGTTCGTTCAACAAGATCATAACGATAAGTAGAGTTCCTTGACGACTTTTTTTTAAAATAGGCATGCAAATATGTAGTATTAATCTTTTTTTGTAATAATAAAATTTCAATTGTACGGGCTTTAGATATTACCATTTGCTTCTTCCTAAATTTATTGATTCCATGTCAAAAACCTATAGGTTTTTATTTCGGAAAATAAACGCCTGTAACTTTTCGTTGCGTTTAGAAGATTAATATTTTCTCTGCTTCTAGAGATTGCAGCCTTTTAACCGATAACTCCACGCATTCTTAAGAAAAAAAAAGGGGTTTGACTGACGGACAGACAAATGCATAATACAGAAAGACATTATATTCAAATATTGATACATTACAATGTTTCATTATTGTTTTTAAACTACATATTTTTCACAAATGAATAACTTCAGCCGGCTTTTTCCACATGGAAAATACATAATGATTGAAATTGAACGAAATTGAGAAGTCTCGTCAGTAATTTATTAGTCCGACTTCAAAATATTTACATCACTAATAGACATAAGCATGTAATTATGATAATTTGTAAAACAATAAAGAAACAAAAAAAAATGTCTTGCCATTAATACAATCTGTTTTAATTATGTCCAACAGATTTTTTCATCAGACCGCAACAATTATGAACAATCACGGTCAATAAATTAAAATAGCAATCACATTGAATGTTAAAAAGTGTTCGTGTATTAATTTATATTAAGACATGCTATCTATTACTAATTATCACACGCAACTTGTTACAGTTCGGGGAAACGTCAGTTATAAGAGTTCCAAATACTGATGATACTGAGAGTCGATGTATTTCTGATGATTGTTTTTGTATTTATCATACCTGTTTTGGCGTATTTTGAGAGAAAACATCGCTAAAGCGTTAAGACTTAAGATTGATTGGAAATATTTTACAGTTTTGGGTAGTTTTTTTAGTCAATCATATTTTTTTAAACTATATGAGTTCTGCGTTTCTACTCTGACATAAAAGGCTGACATAAATTTAAAAACTTTCACGTCCATTTTCAGTTTCTAACTACCCATAATCGTAACCCGTCACACATCGAAGTGACCTCTGCAATAATTGATTGCCCCATACAGTAGCCATAAGTCACTTGCCTCCTCATCAATCATACTGTATCTAGAAGTTGGAACAAAATCATCTCACACCATTACACAATACTTCACACATTGGCTCCAACGTTGGTCCAACTAGGGCGTCGCCATGACAGTTGACAAGCGTGACACTTATGACAGATTGCGGCCGAGCGCAGATTATGTCACGTCACAAATGAGATGATAAAAAGTTAATCCGTATCGTGTATGGAGAGCTCATTGTGTTGTGAGTGCTAATTATCTGATTACAAAGGTGGGGCTTAGGCCGTCTACACGATATCCGGCCGGTCGGATGTTGACGTAATGTTTTTATTTTAATTGGTGTTGCATTTTAAATGCGAATGTAATTTATAATTGCATTCTCAGAATGATTACATTGTGAGAATGTAAGGTTTTAAATTGACCTAAATTATGATGTTTTCAAATTAATTCACACCTTCAGAACGTTCGCGAAGTTACTTCATTATAATATTTAATCGTTGAAAAAAAATGTAACAGTATCTGTATGCGAATTTCTTAGAGATAACTTATGCGGTTAATTTATACTTCTATACTAATTTATAAAGCTGAAGAGTTTGTTTGTATGTTTGTTTGTTAGCGCTAATCTGGGGAACTACCGGTCCGATTTGAAAAATTCTTTTTGCGTTGGATAGCCCATTAATCCAGGAAGGCTTTAGGCTATATAACATCACGCTGCGACCAATAAGAGCGGAGCATAACCAAATCACGCGAACGAAGTCGCTGGCGGCCGCTAGTCAAACATATGACTGTTGAACTAGATCAGTCTTCAAATGTCATCACATAACACCCTTATCATTTCACGATCGGCGACAGAATCCTGCAAAAAAAAAAAACTAAAGTCCTCAAAACAGCGTTACACAATACTACAAAAGGTCAAAGCATAAAAAGCGTCCCAAAAAGCGATAATAATCCACCGTTTCCAGTTTCACGGATTACACTGTCATTCGACTACGAAAAAAAATTAGAAAAAATCCTTTTCGAAGCCGCCGCATCGCGGTAGGCGCACTCATGCGTCATGATTCTGACAGGCGGTTTGACGTGAGTCTCCAGCTCGCTTGACAAGCCGCCTGACAAGCCGCGCTAACGCTCCGCCGGATTATGTAGCTTGATGGATTAATTTGTGTACAATCTGAATTCACTTTGGTGCTCTGATCGTAATCAAAATATAATGAGGTAACCCTATAGTTTTAATGTTCGATCGTGGGAGGTTAGCTTTCTTAATGTGTGTTAAAGAGTATTATGTCTAACTGTTAGTGAATGTAATTGATAGGCTATTAAATGTTGTTTATGTTGCTACCAACTTGGCTCCAATAACAGGAAAAATGTATATTCTCAAAATTTAAATATTTCTTCTAAAATACACCAAAATGGGCACTTTTATACGTCAGAGAAAGGCAGCATTGTTCCCATTGGTCGTTTCCTAAGGAGCGAAGTTAACAAAAATGTCATCAATGACACTTTAATTGGCTTTTATAATGTCTTCAAAACAATGTGTTTCGGCGGAAATCATAGGCCTGTCAACAAGTTAAAGGTACTTGATAAAATAATAAATTGTTCTACAGATCTGAAGTGTATAAAATCTTCACTTTTACAAAATATAGAGGCATCTGTCAAAAGCATAGATATAATATGAAATCTATTGACATGACTGAATTTATTAGTATTATATTAATACTACTTCTAATTCTTTTTCAAAAAAGGAACAAGCATTAGATAAACAGTTGCTTTGTGGTGTTTCCACCTTTTTTTAAGTTCGTGTAAATTAATATAAAAAATGTCACAATTTTTGGAAAGCATTACAAGTTTTGATCCCGAGCTCCCTAAACCTTTTTGTTCACCATAATTAATAAAACGATTATATATGACATAAAACGTTGTTACGTAGGACCATTACTTCTAACATTTAACAACTGCAGTAGACAAGCTGATAAGCAATAAAATACCGTACATTAAGGTTCTTAACTTATTCCGGTTATCAATAGTCATTACAAAATTAGCCGAGTAAGGTATATTTATACATAATTGCGTGCTTACAAGTAATAAACAATTTTGCCTAATATCCTCTTATATGATCGCGTGTGCTACAAAATTGACAGTGAATTCTTATCATGTTACAGACTGTACCGAGCAATTTCCTTTCATTAGCTTGTCGATAAGTTTATCTACCTCAATAATAAAATACCCGTGTGGTACCTTTAGAATAGCACCAAGCGTATCCTCCCGTGGGTGTTGTAAGAGGCGACTAAGGGAACTCTCATCAGGGAAGCGGGCAGCAGCGCTTCTCCTGTGGGATATCAAATTACTGTGATCGGCTAATGACCATGCCGATTGGTTGTGGTGATTAATATTAGTCGCGTAACATACTATTAATGACATCATCATTATCGCACATTGGTTTACATAGGTGTTCAAAAAATTTATCTGCGCCATTATGTTAAGATCGCAATGCATACCTATAGCTGAACTGTAAAAATTTCTTCTTCTTCTTTTTCAGCCTATTGTGGTCTACTTCTAGATAATGGCCTCCCCAAAGTTGGAACTGTTGGGGAAGGCCTTTGTCCAGCAGTGGACCTCTATAAGCTGAAGAAGAAGATAATAAAATGGTAAAGTTTTGCAGTATCATCTTCTGCATCATATGAAATTCTACCTGGATTTTATGGTGTTCATTCTTCAGACTTGTTTCTAATATGGTCATCGAACTTACATGCTTGAACATAACTTGCACTGTAGGAATCGCAGTCTTGAAATGAAAAGAAAACGCGAGCCGGACTCGCGTACAAATGTCTTGGATGGAATAACTCACACAGAATATATGTATAAATATTGTGACGCATCTAGTTCTGCATTACATGAAGCAATGATCATCAACCGTGTCACCTCTCACTACTTTTAAAATTTGCCATCTCTTTCTGGACCAGCCTCCATCTTCAAACACCCATTGTGTGGAGACGTTTGCCCAGTAGTCACGGCGTTTGGCATGCGGAACATCATGACTTCTTAAAGTCTACTTCATCAAACGTGACATAATCTTGTCTGTATTCATCAATGCTATTAACCCATCAATAGAATCAACTTCAATTACAACACGATCCGATCAATTCCGCGCAACACTAACATAAATACTGGCAAATGTCGTAACTGATTAATTTAGAGTCGGTGGTTTATGAAATTCGCCGATTAATGCTCAAACCGTTCACATTAGCAGGCTGGTTGATTACCCCTGATTTATAGCCGCGTTACAACACTATTTTAATTACTGCGAAAGAAATTACAGCAAATTAATTATAGAATTGTAATTATTTTTTATCGGATAATTAAAGGTATTGATCGGTTAATTGTTTTATTGTAGGCTGATGTTACGGAAGGTAGTAATGGTAGATTATGATCGTATTGGCACAGTAAGACAAATTGAAATGGTGTAATATTTTATTTATTTGCGAAAGATTTGTTCTTGACCTCGATCAAGTACCTCGATTAGGTTGAGCACGCCACAATAACGGCGGTAAGTCCCCTCTTTAAGTGGCTAGAGAGACGCCACGGCGCCCTCACCTTCCACCTGACGCAGGTCCTCACCGGACACGGCTGTTTCCGAAGGTCCTGCTCCGAATAAGATGGAATTAAACGCCAGGATGTCAACACAGTGTGGATCGCCCTGAGGACACGGTGGAATATATGGTGGAGGTCTGCCCGGCTTGGGTAGAATACCGCCGTGACCTCGTAGCGGCGATCGGCGGCGATCTCTCGCGTTCGACCCTGGTCCAGGCCATGGTCCGGAGCGAGAGTGCAGAAGCAGTGATAATGGCAAAGGAGAGGGCGGAGCGTGTGAGGGAGCGGGAATCCCAGCGCCTTAGCGCTCCAGGTACAAGTCTGTCTCTACAAAAAAGCTGTAAAAAATGTAGAGTATCAGAGGTATTTTTAGACTGTGAACGTTCTTAAAGTTAGGTGAATTGCTTCTCTGATGTAAAAAAGGTTAACTTGTCTGAATGTTCCCAAAAATGCACATGACCAAATATTGTATGTACATACTTTAAAATATCATGTGGACTGGGACCCTGGAAATCCAAACTCGGACAGACATAAAACAGAAGCAAGTTATTACCATCGTTAAAAAAACATCTATTCTCATTTACACAAATTAAAACATAAACAAAACACTGTCCCACATTTCAGGCTCAAACATTAGTCTAAAGTTAGTATGTAGGTATTTGTATTCATTATTACATGTCATTAGCATACAAAATTGCTATCGTCATTAACAATCCACAAACCATAGTATAACGGTCCTCCTGCCCACGCCAAACATCACAATAATTCATGTCTACAAAATGTTCAGTTAACCGCCACAATAAGGCTTTTGTGGCTACAATGAGCACAAAAGTTTCCAATTTCGCATCAACCGTTTAATTTTTAAATACCAATTTTATGCTTGTCAGTTCATAATGATGGAGACTGATTGGTAGTACTTGTTTACCCTGAATGCACACGTAATATAGCAGGTAATGGTTTAATTTATCAAATTTTGAATCGTTTCAATATTTTATTATTTGTTTGTTGCTTATATTTAGAGCCCTCTGCTAAAGTTAGCAATTCCAAAAGACACGAAAGTGGCCGTAAATAAAATATTCATTGTTACGTCAATCAACAGACTGCTATAAGAACGGATACCTAATTTTCTATCAAAACTAGAAGCACAATTTTCAATTACTTTTTTATCTCTCTTTGTTTGTTTGTAATAAACAATTTACTTCAAAGAAACATTCACACCGGTCAACTCAACTACCGATATTCTCAATCGATTGTTACCGTGACTATCGAACAAATTGGTTGACACTCCGAGACGAGCGGCGGTGCCTTTATCGATGTCTAACTAGTTGAAATCGATTCTGATGCATCGATACCGACACGAATCGAATAGAACGCGCTGTTTTTTAATAACTTTTTTTTTGTTATTATGCTTTGTACTTTTCGTTGGGTATTAATACTGTTCACCTTTCCTTGCCTAGTGCCTTGGCCTAGTGGTTAAAGCACCAGCCTCTCAAGTATGAGTGCGCGGGTTCGATTCCAGGTCAGGCAAGTACCAATACAACTTTTCTAAAAGTTATATGTACTTTCTAAGTATATCTTGGACACCAATGACTGAAGGTGAAGGAAAACATCTTGAGGAAACCTGGACTTTAAAGTCTGAAATCGCCAACCCGCATTGAGCAAGCGTGGTGATTACGCTCAATCCTTCTCTGTATGAGAGGAGACCTGTGCCCAGCAGTGGGCCGATAAAAAAGGTTGATGATGATGACCTTTCCTTTAGATCAGTTAATAGGACATAGGTTTTACTCATCACATCCATACCTATTCCTTATTCAAACAAAGTTGATACTAGCTAGGCTTAGGCCTTTTTAGTAAATAAATGGCGCTGATTCCCTTGTTCCCAAACTAAACTAAATTTTAATTGGATATTTCTATTTAATTAAGAGAAGGACAAAAGACTTTAATGACTATGGAGCACCTGTTTAAAAAATATACATCCCATTAGATTGGAAGTCGACCCGAACATATTGCATGAACATAGCTGATACAAAATGGCTATAAGAAAGAAGAAAGAGGTCCACTGCTGGACAAAGGCCTCCCTCAAAGCTTTCTTTCCATTGCTGGCATTGCTATAATCCCCACTCTTGGCAGGCGGGTTAGGGATCACAGTAATTTGTTATTCCACAGGAGAAGCGCTGCTGCCCGCTTCCCTGGTGAGAGTTCCCTTAGTCGCCTCTTATGACTCCCACGGGAGGGTATGGGTTGGTACTATTCTACATATAGGTACCCGGTACCACACAAGACAGAAATATATGAAAACGCAAAATACAAAATTTTGAAGCACCATCCTTCTAGAATTTATTTTGTTGTGTAATTTTCATAACATTTGTATATAGTCTGCACCAAACACATTCTAACAACTCGATCTCGAAATCTGTATTTTGCAGCACTTTACAAACATTTTAATTTAAAACTTAGTTTGTTGTAATTCTATACACAGTAAATGAGAACAAATTATTGTTTACACATACCCAGTAGCTTTCAAAATATACAGAGTGTATCCTAAAATAATAAATAATGTAGACTAACCAATGTAAACATTAGTTTTTGGCACTGTCCTATGTCAACATTTTGAAACACGAAAGACGATACCTTAAGGTATTTAAACAAATATGGTTCAAATGTATGATAAACAATATGACTGAATAAAAATAAAATAAATTGTATGTGTATTGCACACTCCTTTTAAAGTTGCGGATTTGACAACATACATATAAAATCACTATAGTAGACCTTCAATCACATCAAATAAGTCTTAATTGCTTATTTAATATGAACCCCATTTAAAAAAAAAACTGTCATAACTGTAAAAATGGCTTCGATACCTATCGAAGCCATTTTTCTTGCAGATTCAACCTTTGTGATTGTTGTCTCTTTAGTTAAACAGACAATGATTAA
The DNA here is from genome assembly GCA_017933935.1 of Sesamia nonagrioides. Classification (NCBI taxonomy): domain Eukaryota; kingdom Metazoa; phylum Arthropoda; class Insecta; order Lepidoptera; family Noctuidae; genus Sesamia; species Sesamia nonagrioides. Next base: position 115,355 of record JADWQK010001071.1, read on the forward strand.
ATGATATGAGGCCATTCCCCAAAACTTGCCTGCGCCTCGCCACATTCTGGTCCTTTAGCTGGGAAGAAAAACAGTCAAAGTACATATTTCATCATCATCATCAACCTTTTTATCGTCCCACTGCTGGGCACAGGTCTCCTCTCATACAGAGAAGGATTGAGCGTAATCACCACGCTTGCTCAATGCAGGTTGGCGATTTCAGACTTAAAGTCCAGGTTTCCTCGAGATGTTTTCCTTCACTTTCAGTCATTGGTGTCCAAGATATACTTAGAAAGTACATATAACTTTAGAAAAGTTACATTGGTACCTGCCTGACCTGGAATCGAACCCAGACACTCATACTTGAGAGGCTGGTGTTTTAACTACTAAGCCACCACGACTTCTTAGTAGTCTAGTACATATTTAAATTGAGTGATTTAGTAAAGTGGTTTAAAGTATCTGTGCACAGGTGTAAACGAGTTGAGTACCACTAGTCTAAAAGAAAGTGGTAAAAATGAATAATGGATGCAGTTGGACTGCGCCGGAATCCAGCTTGTGGTTTTTAGATAAATCTATACGTATTTGATTCACCTCACGAAGTGGTGTTTGGAGAGAACGCAGAGCATATTATGGTGTCATTTTAGAAGGTGACAAAGCCGTGAGGTGAACTTGTGAAGGTTACTTTGTGCAAAAAACACTTCGCGTTACGTCCAAATCAAAATTTTGTTAAGCAGCCTTTTATATAATAAAAGACAGTCTAATAAAAGTTCCACGACTCTCCGCAAAAGCTGTTGTTTTCGAGAAGTCATTCATCATCATTATCCCAGCGTTAATCCCAGTCGCATCCGAAGCCTTGTCAGCTTTTGGAGTCTGGGGTCCGCTTTACTAGTCCAACTGCTGATATGGCTAAACTTCGACATTTTCCGTGAAGCGACTGCCGTCTGACCTCCACAACCCGAAGGCGACATCGAAGCATTGCAGTTAAACCAATTGTTGGACTTTTGAGGGCTCCAACAACCCGTAACGACTGCCACTAGATGTTCGTATGGCAACCGGGACCAACGGCTTAACGTGCTTTCCGAGGCACGACCAGACCAGTGCAAATATTCATATTCATGCATACAAATATTTGCACTGTGCGGGGATCGAACCCGCGCCACCTTGCGCAGCGGCCGCGTCCGCTGCCGCTACGCCACGGAGGCTGTCTTCGAGAAGTGGTCAAAATAAAACAAAATGGGTGCTGATTATCAACCATATCCAATTTTATATCAACAACATCGCTTTCCATACAATTACGAAAGTAATTTACTGGTAGTCTACACTACAGACAGTTTTATACGACCGCTCACATTTTATTGCACTATAGAGCTTAATATTCCGCCATAATTTTAGCTTAGCACACCTATTATCATACCATATGAATAATTGAATTAATTTCACTAAAACGTTTCATACATTGTAATAACTGCCCGTCAAACAGAACCAAACCCGTCCACTTTCAGAATTTTATTTTATGTTTCTTCTATACTAAAACATTCCTGCAAACTATCAATTTACAATATTGTCGTATGCATACATATGACCATATAAAATTTTACGACACCGTTTCGAAAGTACCAAGCTAGGCTAGTTGAAGTTTAAAAATTCATAAGCGTGGGCACTGAAAGGATCTAAATTGTCTTATTTACATTTTAATATGCGCTAAAATAGTGTTCGTTGAGTAGTTAATTTATTCAAGTCATTAATTCTAATGAGATAATCAGTAGTCGTGTCGACTGGATGGCCAACTGACCCCTGTTTGTTTAGAGATGAGCTTCTATGTGTAGGCGTCGACAGGGTGAAGTAAAAAGGTGGCTTGGGTTGTTGAGCACAACGAGTTTTTACTTATGGAAATCCGTAGCTCTATGAGAAGAATTATCAATGGTTTGACTACTGAAGGTATAATGTTATCCGGTCTTTCATTTGTTTATAAGAGCCTCATAAATAAACATTAGTCACAAACGTCTAGAACGACATTGTAGACGAACCACCCGGTAATAAACTGACGATATTAACAATACAGTTGGAAAGAAATCATTATACTAAAACCATAATACGGAATAAGCAAAATCATTCCTAAAAAAAAACATTATTTTGTGTACACAGTATACATTTTTTGCACACTATTCTTAGACAATAAGAGACAACAAATCAATCATAGTTCAAATACTACAGTAGTTATTTTAAAATTACACAGAGCTACCGTCTGGGATTGTGTACAGAAGTCAAGAGTGGCGTAGAGCAATTGTGGATGAAAGCAAAATATAAAGAGACAATACTTGCTTGTCATCCGACACGGGAGTTCTGAAAGCAAATAGAGGTTTTTTTCTAGTGGTCCTTAAAAGAAGAAAGATAATTTTTCAAATTAATGGTTTGAGCAGATCTTGGGGTTTAAAAAAAACATACAAGGGCGAAGACCGAAGACCTTGGACATTGTGTTCAAAAATTGAATGAAAAACTGTTTTATATTCTGTAACTGAGAAGTCTTTTGAAATTACTTTGAATGTGAGTCTTTTTAATATTCTTACAAGCATCAAACATGCAATCTCAATGTGTCGTATATCCGGCAATAAAAAACAAAAGGAGTTTTGACGCTAATTTATCGGTCGTGTCCGTGTCGTTCATTTCGTTTCCTCCAGTTTTAATTTTTACAAGATCATTCGTAATACAGGAAACCATAATATCTACTAACGCGAACCCCGGTTCCCTGTCAAGATTTATTATTTTTTATACTATACCAAATGACTCGGCACATAAATTACAACATCATAAACGTTCAATAAAATATATTGCGCTATTTTGAATGTGAAAACAGTTTTATTTCTCAATTCCGTCTTTACATTCCTTTCTGTTTCTCCGTCGTAAATTTTACGGCCGACACTGTACATGCGCTCACATAAATTCGCGACTGATTTCCGATTGAGAAAATTAAAAAGCATTCAGCCAAAGACAAGAAATGTGCGAATTAACATTAAATGCGCGTGAAATGACAGGCGGAACATAAAAATTTCTCCTTTTAAAATGCGGCTTTTGAGACCGTTCTCACCTTGAGCAGGTTCACTTTATTGAGCGACTCGATTAAAGTGTGGCGAATCGGGCAGTTAAACTACTGACCTGATTGACGATACCAATGACTTATGTAATATTTTAAATCCTTTCAACAATGAACTTTATTGTACCCAAAATAAAATTCAAATTACTAAGGTACACCAAGCTGTGTAAGGTCTTTTTAAATTTGTGGCTGTCGTGCCGCTTGGGTGAGCATTTTGTACGTTGATTGGCATTTTGCCGCGCGAAAAGCAACACCTTTGCGGCCATGACATGTCGTCTGATTGATTGTATAATTAATTTTGTTTTAAATTCAAAACGCCAAGCAATACGTGTCAGCTGTATGAGCTGTCAATTAATTTGACAGTTCTTGATGAAGGTAACCCATAACGAGGTGTTTTGTAAGCTCCGCTTTTTTGTGGTTAGTCATTAAAACTAGTTGTCTTGCTTTTAAATGATAAGTTGACAGGTATAAAGTGCGAATGTTTATTTTTGATTTTTGTTTTGCCTAATTTGTTATGTAATGAATTTATAAAATGTTCAAAGGTTTGTGTGCCGTTAATAAATCTTTTGACAAAATATTTTTCCGTTAGTCAAATGTCGAAATGGTGTTCGGCATAATATTTTTAGTTACGATACTTTATTTAGCACCTTCTAGTTTTCTTCTTATTAAGATGTCAACATTTTTGAGCAAGGTACATACAACGCTTTGCGGAAATTCTTTTTGCGCTTTTTTTTTTATCAAAAACTACAAAAAAAGATACAATCCCCGTCACGTACTACAGACAGATTAAATTCCAAGCCTTTTTGCCTCTTTTTTTATTAAATTGTAAAACGAACCTAAAAACAGCAATATCCCCATCCAAACAGCATCTAACTTCCACAAATATTCCTCTGCTAAAGAAACAAAGGCTGCATGATGAATGGTTCTGGCCCGCCATACATCATCCCGGCCGCGATTGCCACTAATGATGAATAATTAGTACCGTTTGTCTCACCACACTCCCTTTGTGTAGCCACAATGCTTCGTCTGACGTCTACCAGTTATTGTGTTTCAGTGACATTCATATCTTATCTCAGTTGCATCGGTTTCAGAGGAATTTCATCTAAAACCTTACATATATCACTAAGAGTATCATTAAGTCTTTTATTATCATTATCGTGTCTCAAGAGGTGGTTAAGGTGTTAAATCAGGTGGATTAGCAACATCAACAAGACCACGGATAACGTCACTCAGTGAAATCTGGTTTCGCTCTCGTAGACTATCGCTTAGCAAGCTGTTGTCGCTACTTAGCCTTTAGCTCAGTGGTAATTTATTACTTGCGGTTTTAAGACAAGTACATAAATCTTGGCAGTTCGACTTTACTGCAAAAAGAAATAGAGTGGTAACATAGTTCGGTTTAAAATAATATCTGAGTGCTTGGTTTGGAGTAACTATGCTATATACATTAGTTAGTTTTACTTTATGTCCCTTATTGGTTTACCAGTACTGAAAAATGTTGTTTTTTATCTTTGGTCAACACACGAATGCTTTGACTCGTATTTAATCTGTATTTGCCAACCCTGAATCCACAAACGTAAACTCAACATTTAATTTCCCTTCAAATCGGCAACAATATCCATCCATCTCTGGTTACATTTCAAACGAATCGTAAATATACTTTATAATCCATTCAAAGCCAATGGAGTTGAAACATCGGCAGCAAACAAGAAGCGGTTTCACAATCAATCGTCGACAATAAGCGGTGTTCACCTCAGTAGCGCATAAAAGTGCTATTCATTACCATCCATCAGCTATGATGAACGGGCTCGGAAAGCCTTGTGGACTTTTGGTGTAAGTTATGAGCAAATCACTTGGCTGAAAGTAATTAGTGGTTCTTAGAGGAATATTTTATAAGTAATCTAAATTTATGTCATACCTTCTTTCAGTTTACGTAGGTCAGCCTTCATGCTATTTTCTGGTTTCAACGTCAATGATAAGCCTTATAAAATAAATACTTTCTGCAGAGATCCATCGGCTGGTAAATAAGCGATATTTAGCATTCTGTAAGTACATATAGTTGGCAACTATCACTACCCACTAGATCAGCCAGCGTCAATCAGTTTTAAGTCTGAAACATAAATAATGACGTCATGAAAATTTATGAGAATCAGTTTCAATTCGCACGTACCTCAACCACACCACAGCCACAACCACACCGCAACGACGCCCCGTGGTCGGGCGTATATTTTGTATTGAAAATGAATATTACAATTCACACGTAGGTACCACATTTTGCCGTTTTTATCGACCACCTGTGTAATACGACTACATCGCAACGACATCGCGACGGCAACGCCATCACCGGCGGCCACACCGTGGCCACATCGCCATGACATGACGTCATCAACAGCGTGCGCCTATAGTCGTATTTTTAATTAGAAAAAATCAGCTGACGTTTACTCTTTTGTAAGTTTTTGATGAAATACAAAATAGTTTTGTGGCAAAGTGAATGAGACAACGCAACTACATCGACATTTTGTCGGTACCACAACGCAAGTGCAAAAAGCCGTGCGACACTATTCACGCGTAACCACAGCTGGACCACATTTTGTCGCTGCGACGTGGTCTCGTTGCGGTACGTGTGAATTGACCCTAAGAAGGCTCAAAAAATGACGTATGTATGTCTATGGCGACGTACATTTACAAATGGGAAACGTGCTTGTCAAAACATAAATAATGATTAAGGTTAAAGAGTATTGTATTATTATAATCTGTTTACACATTAAGGTTGGGAATACCGAGATTCATTTTCTCATTACCATTTCCATCTTTGTCATTAATTAGTGACGTTTTATAATCAGTGTCTGTGTTAGAATAAACATACCTTTAGAGTTATTTGATCAATTTACGTCAATCGCTACATCTCACCACGTGCGCCGGTTCACCTCTCATTTTTCCACTCCCTTCAATCTAGCCTCAGCTTGTTTATCTACACAATGCCTCCGACAATTTGTCTTCGCCATTTCTAAATATCCCTCATTGTCTTTGAGTAATTTTGTTAATAAATTCTACCAGTCAAAACCCTCAAGCGTTTCTTGAGCAATTTTCTTTTGTTTATCGAATATTCTCAGACAGAGTGATTTATGTACGGCCGTTCTTTTTATATCAACATCTAGACTTTGACGTATATTAATTAATAAATCTACCTTAGTTATAGTGTTGTTTAATACTAGTATATAGAGAATTTGAGTACTTACCTATATAAATACCTTAACATATCTGAATGTTTTTGCTGCTGAGAATCATTCGTGTTACTTTATATAGATTTTAATCTGACAGGTGATGGGATCGATCGCGCTTTAGATTCTTTTTATTGGAACTTAGATCATAAAACGATATTTTTATATGATTTAGTTCAGTATTTTAAATTAATTTTGCACAATATAGTCTACATTTCTAAAGAAACTCTTGTAGACCTTCATATTTTATACATTCTATTCCAACATTACAATTAAATTAAAATTACCTAAGCTTAATTATACAATATGTAAAGAAAACCCTGTCCGATCCGTGAAGGTATTGTTAGGTATCGATAACTGATTCTACTAATGCCTACAAAACCGGGCTAATCTTAAAAAAAATCCCCCTAAAAAATGAATATTATTTCGCAAAAAGAGATAACTTCAAACATGTGCGGCAGGCCATACAGGCGCGGGCGAAGAGGGGCAGGGCACGCGGTCGCATTGCTATTCGCTCAGAATTATATCGCCAAAAATAATGTTGTCACTTTTTAAAAATTACAAAATTTTGGGGAAGTTGGAATTAATTCGCGGGAAAAAGAGATTATTTCAAAATTCACTAGTATTGTTACTATGATGATTATGTAAAATTTCATATGTTATTTCATCATATGTTTACCTAACCTTTAATATCCTTACGGGTCGGACAGGGTACACAACAACACAACACACAACTACACTATATTTTATTCATCTTTCCTTCTTCGAACTTCTCTTATTTAACATTTTTCTAGTTGTAAATGTATTTAAAGGGCGTATGACGTCTGTAAGGTAACGTTTATTCAACTCTTCATCATCACAACACAAAATGTTATTTTACTACCTATTTTAAATTATCCATTTATCATATTTTTAATATTCTATTGACGTAATCCCCAGGGATTCTTGACATGGTCAAAGATTAAGACGAGCTTTAAAAGTCACGTCATATCATAATAAATTTATTAATTTATAATATGAGAATGGTCACGCTAAGTAGGAACTAATAAACTTAGCATAAATTATGTAAACTAATATTAATAACAATAAAATCTACACATATTTAGATATATTTATTGAAATGGGGAAACGATTCTGTGATGTCAATCTATTTACAATATATGCCTTGGGAAATTGTTCTGTTTAGAATAAAATTATGTATGAGTTATATATTTCTAAATATGTTATAAAGATTCCTAGATAAGCTTCATTTGCCATTGTTTTTGTGCTTTTGATAAACATACTTTTAAATGTAAATAGAACATAATCAGACATTAATAGCATTGTAAGTTAATTATTTGAAAGTGTGCTGAGCATAACTCGAAAGCAAAGTAAATAAAACCACTTAAATTTCAGTCTCCAGTAAGCCGGATTCATAATAGCAAGACCATTCATTACAAGCCAAATTCTACGCCATTATAAGAACGTCCAAATTAATTTCATGGAAAGACGCCCAGGTCTTTCATTACAGATAAAAACTGACCATAAAATATTATAAGTGATTGCCACCACTCAATGACACAGCATACTCACAAACAACTTATAATCAACACGATGACTATAGAAATCTTCTTACACCGAAGTAATGAGACTGCCGATTATGATTAACACCGAATAGGGGCCCATAATGAATAAGTAGATGATATTCAAGATCTGGCCCAAGACCGGCGCCGCAGTAAATGTTGATGGACCAAATTAATATAAATATCCAAGCGAGCAAAAATATACTGTAACACAAAGTAATAAAGATTCAGAAGAAGATTCCGATAACTTTGTTGGTGTGTAAGCGAAGCCGACAGCCGTCAATCAGACGGTAAAAACCGGTAGCCGTCGAGTCAGACATTACAGGCTAACAAATGGCGTGGAGTGGTTATTACGTCGGTATATTATTTCCGTAATGCGACGTGATTTAGAGATAGTGATTGATTTTGTACGGCTCACTTTTGATTGTTTCCGTTGATAGCGACAGTTATCTTTTTAATTAGATTTGCATGACCGATATAGTAAGGTCAAAATATGAATATTTAATCCAATGTTATAATATTCGCATAAAACAACATGACCACGTAATAGATATTCGATAACTATAAAACAATATTAATGTTAATCTTGATATAACATGCCAATAACAGCTTGCGAAATCCAAAATCAACCATGCCAGTCATTTAAGCCAGATGAAAATGAAGAAGAAGATGAAGGCCAGGTTAAGAATGATGACACAACAGAAACAGTAGCTGACACCACTCCCCACGCGCCGGTAGTCGAACATTCTTATCCCGACGCAACCGGCGACTTGAGAGCAAGAGGATTATACAACGCACCGCAAGAACAAAAAGTTTCCAAATAAATTACTGTAGAGGGCAAACAAAAAACATCTTGAAGATAGAATAACAATAACACAGATAGGCTTTGATATTGTGAAAATAGTACAAAAGGATAAAGAGGACATTTGAGTACCTGACGTAAGCGTTGGATACGACTTTTATATTTAGCTTCTTGTTCGACACGTAATGGACGAAGGTAAGAGATTATTAACTTTTTATCTCTATAATATGGTAAACAAGAAAGATATTGAAATGAATAACGCTCTGATAAAATTAGTTAACAATCTGAACTGAATATAGTTTACTAGCATTGCCAACGACGTCGGCCCCGTTGAACTTTGATTGTAATCGGAGACTCAATTGAAAAGATTCCAATTGACATTTACTGATAAAGAAGCCATCAATTAGAACTGATTCTGATTACAATCAATGTCTGATGGTTGATCTACAACAGCGGCCTCGGTTCCAAAACATTTAATATCCTCATTGTGATCAAAACCCATTTTATCCCAAACATTTTATATTATCAAAACGCATTACATCACAAATCAATTAGTTTCAATAAAGTGTTGGCTGAACAATAAGTGATTAATGTACACTGACATGGAAGGTCGGAACTTAGCCGCTTCGTGATTTATAAACCATTTGTTTTTATTTAATAATGCTGGTTGTTTCAATGTCAAAATTTACATTTTTATTATTAATTGCGATATTTATTTATGTGCCATATAAGAATGGTGCAAAAACACTGACGGCACTTTGTCTCATAATTGTTGTGTCTTAATATCATTTTGTTCTGAAGGATACTGGAATATTATCTGTATACCATACTTGGTAATCGGACAAAAACATTTAAACTTGATTGCGGAATATTTTTTGGAATTCAATATATACATTTCGCAGCCACCTAGTAAAATGAGCCATTTAGACGTTCGCCAAATTTTTAACTAAACCAAGGGCGTTTAACTAACGCCCTGAATGATATTCAATAAATTACAGTTTAGGCTGAAACTGTAACCAGTCACCTGCGAGTCGAGAGAAGAAAGCAAGATGAGTCACCAAAGGGTAGGCTTACTAAACAGCTATTTAATCCAATTGTCTGTATATACAGGGTCACAAAGTCATTCAGCTGTATAAATGCATTACCTATACGAGCGCAACGTGTATGGCAAAGGTAATGTATTTTTTTTTTATATTTATAAACGAAATAAAAAAAAAATCTACAATAAATAGAAGCATACGTTGACGGGCTTCAATATCCCTAGCACACTATGTATTACAAAAATACACTTAATAATTGGATTGTTGACACTCTCAATAATATTAGATACAAATTATACTATAGTAAAATCATCACCAATAACATTTTCTATAATACTTATCACCATATTGTTTACCCTTATTGATTAGATATCTCATTTGTACCACACGACATTGCCAAGTTTCTTATACGACACATTACCTTGAACAATAAATGAGAAGGGCTAGACATAATGATATAATGGACAGCCACTGAATAGAAGTAATAAATCTACGTCGAGGATATGATGTATCACGTCTTAAGGATTAACTTGTATGAATGAATTAGCACATTAGGGTTCACCCAAACCTATTTAAGGGTTGTCTGTTTCAGGGATTGTTTTATCACATACAGAGTAAAGTGAACTTCTTCTAGCACCTTCTAAACTAAATAAATAATAAATACGTTATTTATGTTGATAATTTAATAAGGAAAGTGTTTTAATTATTTTTAACAGGCTTAAAAAAGGAGCATGTTACTCAATTCGATCGTATTTAGGCTTTAATCAGAGATGTACAAAATGGTTTTAAAAAAGCATTTAAATACAAAATGCAAAATACTTTTCAGATTTACTATTTCAAATGCAAAATACAAAATAGGTATTTTGCATTTTGTATTTGCATTTTAAATAGAAGTATTTCAAATAAATCGCATCTCTGGCTTTAATATGTTTGTTCGCGGATAACTTCGTCGTTTATGAACCGATTTTGATCATTCTTTTTTTGTTGGAAAGTATATATTTCCTAGGTGATCCAGTGATAAGGACATCAGGGCCTGTTTTAGATTGTCTCATCGGCCGCGTTTCTCTTTTCAAAGTTTTATCACACAAGTATTATAAAGGTAGACTAATATTACAAAGAAAGGTTTGAATGTGTTTGAATGTTTGTTGTTTTTACTCACGCTAAAACGGCTGGATGGATTTTCATAACATTTGGAACACTCAAAAAAAAAAAAAACAAAATCAAATTTATTAGAGCTCCAAATTATTTAACATTAGTTGGTGATTGAAGCCTCCTGTTAAGCAAATTATGCCTGTGTTAGGACACTCCGCTCTTCCACAGCAGTATACAATTTTTAAAAACCTTATGTATAATTAACATGCAAGTGTGTGTGCGTGTTTGTGTGTATGTGTTTGTGTTATGTGCATGTATGTATATGTGTGCGCCTGCGTGTGTGGGGGTGTGTGTGTGTGTGTGTGTGTGTGAGGTATTTATTAATATTTTATGAACACAGCATGTAAGATTAAAGATCTTTTCAAAATGTGAAGTTCAAGCTAGAGAATCGTTCTGATCAGTGGATATACAAACTGTTGGCTTATGTTTATACCCAACAAACCTTGTACCAAACATTGTATCCACATCAATTAAGTAGATAACGTACACCTGCCTTAAATTATAAGTTTCGAACTGAATTACTTATAGTAGACTAATAAATATCTTCTAATAATAAAATCACTATTTGTACCATACAGTGTCTCCAATTATTCCACCCCTGGAACGAAATATTATCGTCCATTATAAAAAAGAAGTTTGATTATTTGACCAAAGTGTCCATCCGCATCTAATATTACCTTTTAAAACTATTAACATCACAAACCCTAACATCCATACTAATATTATAAATGCGAAAGTAACTGTCTGTCTGTTGCGCTTTCCCGCTTAAACCTCTCAACCGATTTTGATGAAATTTGGCACAGACAATCTTTAGACCATGAGAAAGGCCATAGGCTACCTTATATTGAAAAATTTTATATTCCCGAGGGAAATCTAAAAAGCGCGATATAACCGAATTCGAAGGCGGAAAGTTAGTTTATGGTAAATAATACCTTTCACATTGGTTTCTTTGAGAAAGAACGAAGTTATTGTCTTCGTGATTTCACACCTAATTCTTTGTTTTTCATGTGCAGTTATACTTTTATTCAGTATGTCATTGCCCATTGCTTTTCTTTAGCATTAACGATGAAGGACAGTTGGTATGTAATCTCTATTCATAGTATCAACTCAAATAGGCTTGATACCTTCCAATTTTTTCGGTTTCATGTTTCTTATCTATGTTAAAAACTTCCCACATGTGATTATTTCAAATTGAAAAGTTCAGGTTACACTTATACGCATTCATTCCCGTTAATCATCATATACATTCCGTTACTGTTAGCCGCTGTTCTGATTATTTTCCATGAAGCCACCACTCATTACAGTGGACGTCTAGCCCGAATAACAAGCCAAAGAAAGAAAGTTAATAAACACTATTGTCAAAACTATCAACCAAAAATTCGTGTGTTCATGTGACATCCACCAACCCGTTGGTAGTGGGCGGAATTTTAATTTGTATCAAATCAAATCAAATCAAATCATTTATTTCAAATAAACCAGTTACAGGCACTTTTGGATTGTCAGAAGGTCGGTCAGTCAATAACATGAAGCTAGTCGCCCATTCCAAAGAGTAGGTACCTATGGAGAAGAACGGGCAAGAAACTCCATGGACACTCTTTTAAATTTTTAAGCTATTGTTACAAAAATTTGATTACATCATTCATGTTGAAATCAACCGCGTGAGAACGATGCAGAAATATATTGTGCGCTGAGAGCGTCCATTATGGAAAACATACAAAAATCAATTCAGAAATTAAAATACGCCGTGGCAGCTAAGAGATGACCAGTCCCCTCCGACGGCGTCCGTTCACGAACATGACGTATGGATCAGCATCATTCAGCTCAACCATATCGAAGGGAACCCAATGACCCAAAACACACGCCACCATCAGCGAGACATTTGAGTGAGCATGACATACTCTCAACAGCCAGAGCACAATTAAGTCAATAAAAAAGACTAACCCAACAAATAAATGCCTTACAGCACATTCGTACATTGTGCTCACACGTTTGCCATGCAATTATACAATACTAAGAAATTGAATCTACACAATGCTAAGATAGTTTTGTCCAAGGTTCTTCCATGTCCGGTTTCATCACGACGGTTTCCTTCACCCATTTAAGAGCAACGGTGTTGCAATAATTTAGACAAAGTAAGACCCTGCTTGGGTTTGAACCCACGACCAATAAACTCGTTAATGGGTGCGCTACCACTGGGCTACCACTGCTCCTAAAACTCAATAAAAATGTTTTGTAAGCTTATCTCTACTGAAATGTAAATCCTAGACCACATTACACAAAACAAAAAAAAAATACAAAGAATTTCCAATCCAACACTCGACAACATCCGTACTAAGGACCTCGTCTCAAGCATATCGGATATCATTTGAATTCTAGTCTGACTCTGTTGAGACAGTCAATTGATATCTGACAAACGTCCATCTGGGTTCAGATGCAAATTCCGAAAATGCCATAATTTACTCTAACTGATAAGCAACCTTGAAGGCGTGGACTGAAAGTCCAAGTTACGTTAGTAAGTAAAGTCGTTTGCTGGGATTTCAGCTTTGTAAAAACATAGCAAGGGGACCAACAGATTTATAACAACAGTATAAGTGTCTGAAATACAACTTTGTTGATGATTTTATTTTATTCTACATGGATTGGGCTAGCATATGACAACGTATGATTTAATTGATGAGAATTACAAAATTTAATTTTTATCAAAAAAGAACAGTTTTTTTAATGTCTTATTAAAATATGTGTGATATAATATGCCAAAACGCTGTCCTGTAACGTTTCAAAGGATTGCAGACAAAATACAAATAAATAAAGACTATTTTTATGATGTTTTGCGAAACCACAATGTCTTCATTTTATAAAAATAATTTGAAGACTGTCCGTGTCGAAACTATCATCATAAATAACGCATTTATCATTAATTTACCTAATTCGGTTTAGATGGTGCTAGAAGAATTTCACTTTACCATGTATGGTTTTTTGCTGCTTATTGTACAAATATAGATAAAATCTGTCATCTAAGAGCTGTGGATTTTTAAATAATAAATAAATAAACAATTATTAAAATATATTCATAAATTTAAAAATAATTACAACTATAATAATATATTATTTCATCATTCTAGTGTGAGAACTTAAAACTAATTTTGTTTTTTCTGCATTTGTTAATAAATAACAAAATTAATGCCCGAAAAATCAAAAAAGTATTCCGATACCGGGAATCGAACCCGAGCCTCCTGGGTGAGAGCCAGGTATCCTAGCCACTAGACCATATCGGATGATGAGATGTAGACTAAAAATACTGCTCTAAATCTTAGTAATTTGATATTTTTAGATATTCTATAGCAGTTTAGTGTAAGTTATTGGTATTTTTTTTAAGATTCTCTTGTTACACAACGGAAATGATCTCAACGTTCGTTATCAGGCAAGACTGAGTAAATAAGTATTTGAATTATTGAGCATCAAAAGTTTTAGGTAAATGTACCAAAAAAAGTAAAAAACCAAGCTATGGTTTTTTTCTTATTTTCGAAAGTATGTCTTTCTCAAACGCCATGATGAGCTCAGATATCTCCGAATTTCAAAATCGGAACCCAACAAAAACTGAAATAGAATTTATTTGAATAAATTCGACATTCCGAATTCAAACCTGAACCGCCATTCCACTTTGTTAATACGCGACTTATTATATGGTAAACAGTGGCATTAGCATGTCTCGCTGCACTGCATACCTGTCACCGAGGCCTGTCGATCAACGTCACTCAATCGCGTCGCTGCAGACTTGAGCCGACGACGCCCGACATTTGCCGACATCCCACGATCTACTATCCCGATGTTATCCCTTCGGAGCTTTGTCTGTCCTTAAACGGCAGCTGCATTGAATAGCTTTTGTTGATGAGAGACAATAACTTCGTTCTTTCTCAAAGAAACCGATGTAAAAGGTATTAATTATCATAAATGTAAGGGTTTGTGATGTAAATAGTTTTAAAGGTAATATTAGATGCGGACGGACGTGCTTTGGTCAAATAATGAAACTTGTTTTTAATAATGGACCATTATATTTCATTCCAGGGGTGGAATAATTTGAGCCACTGTGTGGTGGTGAATGATTATAAATAAATGACATATAATTTTCTAGTACAAATAGTGGTTTTATTATTAGATGTTACAAAAAAAGGAATATTTAATAGTCTTCTATGGGTAATTCAGTTCGTAACTTATAATTAAAGGCATGCGTGCGTTATTTACTTAATCGACGTGGATACAATGTTTCAACGCAGTCACTACTATGTATCAAGAATACATTTTTGTGGATATGTAGTTATTGTACGTAATAATTAGAGCAGTGGTGGCCTAATGGCACCAGCCGCGACCTACTAGTTATCTGTCGTAGGTTCGAATCCCGTCAGACACTTTGCTTTGTGTGGCTGCACGGTTAGCGCAGTGGTTTAGCTATTGACTACCATGATACAGGAGAAAATCCTAGTGTGGAGCAATGTTTAAAAAAAAAAAGAAAAAAAAAACAAACAAAACAATATTTCATCACTACTGCTCTCAAAAAGGTAGAGACGACATCTACCAACGGGTACTGGGCCCACGCGGTAGATTACAGTCCACTGCCTCTCGCCGAGAGGAGGCCTGTGTTCCAGGAGTGGGAATTACAGGATAAACACCGGATTCCCAGGAGAACACACCAATAATATGCTGAAATTGGCAGCCTCCGTAGCGTAGCGGTAGCGAACGCGGCCGCTGCGCAAGGAGGCGCGGAGGGTTTAATTCCCTACGCACAGTGCAAATATTTGTATGCATGAATATAGATATTTGCACCGGTCTGGTCGTGCCTCGGAAAGCACGTTAAGCCGTTGATCTCGGTTGCCATACGAACAGCTAATGGCAGTCGTTACGGGTTGTTGGAGCCCTCAAAAGTCCAACAATTGGTCTAATAGCAATGCGTCGATATCGCATTCGGGTTGTGGAGGTCAGACGGCAGTTACCACACGTAAAATATCTAAGTTTAGCTCAGTTTTGTTTAAATCAGTAGTTTGACTGGTAAAGCAGACCTCAGACTCCAAAGCTGAAAAAGCTTCGGGTGCGAAGAAGAATACCTATGCTGAAATTGATGTTAAAACCATGTAATTAATCTTTGTTAATAGCAGATGAGCAGACGAGCAGTCGGAAAACATTTAATGGAATGTAACTTACTTTAATATAATTTATAATATCAAATACCTTTGCATCGGGTACAGTTGCGGGAGGATTATATGATTTGACAAACCTGGACTAATAGTATAGTACTGGACTAATACTGGATACTGGACTAATACTAATAGTTTTAGTTTCAGATTTAATTTTGTTATTTTAGGCTTCATCGTCATCATCATCCTATATCAGTCCACTGCTGGACATAGTCCTCTCCAATTTCGCGCTATTCAACTCGATTCTCAGCAACTCTCATCCAGTTACCTACTACCAGTCATCCTGTGAAGATCGTTGCTCCACCTAGCCTGAGAGCATCCCACCTTACGTTTACCGATTCGCAGTTTTCACTCTAGAACACGTCTACTCCAACGGTCATCGGTTCGACGGCTAATATGGCTGGCCCATTGCCACTTCAGTTTGTTTATCCTGTAAGCTATTTCGACAACTTTAGTCCTCTGCCTGTTTATTTATAAACTATTTATCGCCATAAAAGATCATCAAATATTGATAATAATTTCTCTTATTGTCAAGTTTCAATACTTTAACGTCATATGTGTATTATGCCGTTATGGTTCACCGGATTAAGGCTAAGGGCATAGCATCTCTTTCAAACGGGTTGTTTGAAACAGATGCTATGCCCTTAGCTTTTCTTTGCAGCTATCGGTCCTAGCTGACCCGTCATTATTACCTGGCAAAACCCAGGTACTAGAATAAGTTTTGTTGCCAACTGATTTCTTTTTTTTTAAATGATTATAAACTAGTATTTGATCGCAGTCCCGCCTGATGGTAAGCGCTGATGCAATCGTTGATGGTAAAGCGCGCTAGTTTACTAAGCCTATTCACTCAAAAAAAAACTGAGTGAATAGCAAGTAACACTGCAGTTGAGTGAGGTGATGCAATGTTAAACCCAACAACACAACCAACGATGCTGCGCCAGAGGGAGAGTGATTTCGAGACCCTCCACGAACAAAGCCCTAACACAACAACATTTGGCGCATCGTACCCGGCACACATCGCAATACAACTGCTCAGATCCGTCCTCCATACGGCTTTACCAGACATCATGCCGGAACTCGACGTATCGCTTGGAGGAAGGACTTTGTCTGGTACCCACCAGACAAAGTCCTTCTGCCGCGTACCGCGCTGCCGGTAACTTCTGCCGACAACCGATGTTATGGCCTACCACCTACCTACCTACGATAATAATACCAAGTTTTCAATCACAAAATAGCCAATAATATATCAACTGTCAATTAATTCCCGAATTGTACATAAAAAGTTTCTGAATGATTACATAATTGTCACGACAGCATGTGGGTAGTTATGTGAGGCCTTGTCATAAAGCTGATCACGATTTGTCACGTGTGAAGGCATTGTCACGCCTCTGCCCTTTGTGTGACGTGACGGTTGACAATGTGATTGACACACTATTTAATAGTTTGATGGAGTGGGTAAATATGTGCGTAGTATGGCGGGTAATCTACCTAATTTTCAGTTTATTTTTAATGGTATTATTGTGACTTGGATTTTTCGGTCACGTGTCAAGGCGAAATAATAACTCCATAGAACGTTTGTTTGTCCAGGGCAGAGTAGAGAAGAACAGATCTCGTGGAAGGTCACCGATGAGGTGGACTAACCAAATCAAGTTGGCAGTGGGGGGAACTGTAAATGAATGCTCCAGACTGTCGTCCAACAGGAATAGATAGAGAGAGTTCGTGCGGCGTGTGACATCAACGTCTCGAATTCAGTCATAGTGACCACGACCGTTCTGTCAAGAGCGAAACGAAGAAGAAGAAGGAGAATTTTGATTGTTTAGGTGTGTAGCAACCACTACGAGGTGGTAGGTTCGATTTCCTGGTCGGACACCGTGTTGTCAGGTTTTTCTTTAAGATATTCTAAGTACCTACGGTAGTAATTCGGAAACTGCAATTGTGGCCGGTCGATGTGCTGATGCTGACCGTTGATCAAATATAATAGAGTTTGCAACGTATTGCATGGGGCTTTAAATACGTAATTGTAAGTAATGTTGGTATCACATACCTAGTGGCTTTTGGCTTTTAATAATAACAAACTCTCGGCTCCGTCGACACGTTAAGCTGTGCTTGACACGGTTGGTTCGTGGATGGGTGACCACCTTTCCATCAAAGATACTGTTTATATTACCCAGTAACTGGGTTGTGATGGTCAAGTAGGCAGTTGATATGTGCAAAATCCTGGTATTTAGTTGCAACTGACAGGCTGGGCAGGTCAAGATGACATAGATGTATTTAATTTTATGTATCGCCTAAAATACAATCTTCTTCAGTCTACAGAGATCCACTGCTGGAAAAAGGCCTTCCCCAAAGATTTCATTGCTTAAGGGCGGTTTTCCATAATCCCCACGTTTGGTAGGCGGGTAGGGGATCAATCAAAATACAATTAGAACGCAATAATAAATAACCATAAAAATTCTTTTAAACACAAAATCAAAATATACATTGAGAAAAACTCGTATAACCACCAACAAAATCGTTTAGCAATTCACACGTGCACAATGTGCCACAAGCAAAAAAAAGTTGGGCAAAAAATATTAAATTTATTCTGTTGCCATGTGCGATCGCGTATATCAAGTGGCTGGGTCGCACAGTGCGACAACATAGGGCTGTGTTGCCAGAATTCTCTTTGACAAGTGATGGCTGTCATAACACTGTCACACACACGTCGGATTTCGATTTTATCGAGTATTATAGAACATTGAATGTTATTCTATGATAACCATTAAGTACACAGTTTATTATATTGCGTTTTTCGTAGAGGGTGACTAAATTAGGTTGGTGTTCCTGTGAGGGGTTTATTTATTTTAAACTACATATTACCTTTTTATAGTTGAAATATCTGTAAAGAATTATAGAGTACAAAGGAAACAGAATTTGAATACAAAATAATGACTGTCATTAATTTATAAATAACTCAAAAAATACCCCGTAAAAAATATCCCGTAATTTTGAGGCAGTTTCTCAGAACTGCCTCAAAATTACGGTTTTTTTTTAATAATTATAAACTAGTGCTTGACTGCAATCCCGCCTGGTGGTAAGCAGTGATGCAATCGTTGATGGTAAAGCGCACTAGTTTATTAAGCCTATTCACTTAAAAAACTTAGGAATAGGAAGGATGTCGGCAGTTGAGCGAGGCGATGCAATGTTAAACCCAAGACCAACACGACCAAACGATGCGCTAGAGGGAGATTGACCTGGAGACTCTCCACGACCAAACTCCCGACACAACAACATTTGGCGCATCGTACCCGCCATACATCGCAACACAACTGCTCAAACCCGTCCTCCGTACGGCTTCACCAGACATCATGCCGGAACACGACGAACCGCTTGGCGGCAAGACTTTGTGTGGTGGGTGTTAACTTCGTACCTTCGTAACTTCTTCGTTTACTTCATAATGTAGTAAACGGCAAGCATCTTGGATAAAAATGTAGCGAATCTTATTTATTTTAAACCACACATCACAATCCCTCCATATAACAATTCCCCCTGTTAAATTAATCCTCATAAATTGACATATTTTTAGTCGCCTTGTCACGTCCAAACTATCTATAGACTATCTTATTGTGATAGGACTAAACGAATATTTTATCTTTTGTCCCATTCCTATAAAAAAGATGCACAAAACTCAAAATATATGTGGTTTTTTTAAAATTAAAATTTGATTTCAATACACAAGTATTCCAATCTAAGCTTTTAGTTTGTAAGTAGCAATGGAAATTGACAACTACGGGTACGTTTTCTAAGTCATTTGTTTTCTATTCTAATTGCATACCTCTAAAAAAGAGCAATAAAATTATGTACAACAAAAGCGTATTATGAACACCATGGCCATTAATCACTCAGCGTGGTTAAAAACCTGGCAGATGTTATAAAATAAATCTTTTCGCGGTATAAGCCGTATCTAATTCGGTAACCTTGTCGGAGGGTGACACATTTGTATGCAACGCATATCGTTGCAGCGTACGCGAATTTATGGTTCTATGCTTTTGTTTCTACGAAGCACTGGGTTGTCGCGCAGTGGGTGGCCCATTGTATCAGGTGTTTGACTGAAGGCTTTATGTCGAGTCGTGTTATGACAGTGAATTGACACATAACATAATCAGCCTATACTGTTCCCACTCCTGGAATACAGGTCTCCTCTTGGTGAGAGCGAGTTGGTAGATGTCTTCGAAGTTTTGCCTCTAGGACATGCCGGTTTCCTCACGGTGTTTTTTCTCGGTTTTGAGAGCACTGGTGATAAAATAATTAACACTATGGAGGTACGAGGAACAGGGAGTAAAGTTCACTATTAATACTCCATAGAAAAGTGAGGATCCTCCGACCAGACGGGTGTT
Source organism: Sesamia nonagrioides (assembly GCA_017933935.1). NCBI lineage: Eukaryota > Metazoa > Arthropoda > Insecta > Lepidoptera > Noctuidae > Sesamia > Sesamia nonagrioides. Next base: position 135,764 of record JADWQK010001071.1, read on the forward strand.
GTGTCTGACGGGCACGTTTATTTTACTTTGTGTAAATTATTTTCATCCCCACTGCTCTCAAAACGGTGAAGGAACACATTGTGAGGAAACCGGCATGTCCTAGAGGCAATACTCTTCATACTACATGACATGTGACATCTACCAACTCATTAAGTTATTTGTATGAAAGATTACGCGGTTTACGATTTACGAGGTATTAAAAACTACCTACTAGATCTCGTTGAAAATAATTTTCCTTGGTAGTTTTTATAGTACGTTCAAAAAGCTCTCAGCCTAATTTGAATAAATGACTTTTGATTTTGATTTTGAGTAATGTACATCACGTTTTTTTTTTTTTTAGATTTTCCATTTCTTTATTTTAGAAGTTAGAGGGGGGACCAACTTTTTTCCACTTTGGAAGCGTTTGTCACGGAACAGATTTTTACAGAAACCTCGATATCATTTTTGAAGACCTATTCATAGATACCCCACATGTATGAGTATGATGAAAAAAAATAGATTGTTTCAGTTCTATGTATGGGGAGCCCCCAATATTTATTATTATTTTTGCATCAAAGTCTTAATGCGGTTCACAGAATATAATTATCTACCTACCAAGTTCCAACAGTATAGCTCTTATAGTTTCGGAATAAAATGACTGTGACATACGGACGGACAGACAGACATGACGAATCTATAAGGGTTCCGTTTTTTGCCATTTGGCTACGGAACCCTAAAAAAGAACTGAGTGCCAGATCACAGTGTGTTAAAACTACAAGTTGTTATGAGTGTATTAAAATAAATATATATACAATTTTAATTTACTGAAGATAGAAAATTGGATTTTCAAATATAATAAATAGTGTAAAATTTAGTACGAAGCACTAAATGCTATGGACTATACGCGCGGGCTTATGATATCAACAATTCAACACAAACTTTAGCTAATTGTTACTAAATAATCACAAATGAAGTTTTAGATTGTTAAATAATAAAAAGCAATTATGAAGTCCAACGACTAAAATGTTAATTAATGATTTTAATTGTGTATATTTAAAATATGTGACGTAGACGTACATGATTAAAATTAATGTGATAAGCGAATCGCTACAGAGGGTAGCGAATCGGTATATTGCTTAAAGGTACACAATGTATGTGTTTTTTGTAGGGAAGGTAGGCATTTAAAAGATTTCTAAAGTAAACAGGATGTATTAACTTATCATGGAAAGTAAATGGATTCATAGAAAGTCAAGATGTATATCTTTCTAAGAGATTATCAACGAAATGAATAGCTACTTAACATATTAACGAAGTCTTACAGGAACTCTATTAAAGAATATTCCGGGAACGTTCACAATATGCGCACTACATTAAAGGAACCAGTTAAACTGCATTATACCGTCATCTGACACGTCGAAGGGACAATCAGGAATTAAGTTTAGCGAGAACCGCACATTGTGATGTCGAATAGACTCTGTATTCAATTACGACGTGAATTAAACCCAGTGCGTCGGGCGCACTCCAGCTAATCTTCCAACCAACAATAGCCCGATTTATACTAAACCCCATTGTCACCGCGAACAAAGATCTTGTCAATTATAATCTCCACGAAATCTTTCATCGCCGAAACGTCAAACGGTAGCGCACAGTGAGCCAACTGCCACGGAACGCTGGCCAAAAAAAAACTTTTTAATAAATTATTTGCAAAACTTGTTTGGAACCCTTCTCAAAGGGCGGTGAGGTAGCGAAACCGATTGCTCGTGACGTGACGGCCTTTGTGACCATCGAGTATTATGTTGTCAAAATACACGGGGATTTTGTTATTATTTTTGTGTTTGCGAGCACACTTAGCACCCTTTTGTGTTGCGCAGACCTTCTCAGAAGAGGAGATTTGTGAGCTATAAACCGCGCCTCGTAACTCCAATCTTTCCATGAAAGAGGTTCGTGTGAATGGAATAGTAATAACGCATCGGTTAAGCGGCTCATGGAAACAATGCGTAATCTCTTATTATCTTGCAGCACTTAAAGAATGATGATACGAAACACGAGAGCGTGCTTCGAGGGCTGGCAAATCACATTCCGTATGTTCTCCGAGGTGCCCTTAAAAAGTTAATAACATTTTTGTGTACGAAGACGTCGGCTCGAGTTACACGATCTGTGCCAACTGTAACTGCCAAATTACACCATCACAACACATAACCACGCCTGGCTGAGCCCGCTTTTTGTCACGTCACACGTATGGGAGTCTCCTTGATATTTATTCAAATTATTATTCCTGGTCGCCCTCTTGTTATGTTCCGAATGAATTTTTCATGCACACGTCGCCTCGAGCCTCGGTAATTTCACTTTGAGTTTGCTCGACGCCAGCGAAAATGAGTTTATTTATGTTGATATTTTTTCCAACACGCGCGTCTACGGTTTAATGACATTGGGCGTCGCGCCGCAGCCTTCGAGATATTGGACGTGTAAATATTTAAGCACGATAATTTGTTCATAAAACACATTTTACCTTCAATGTAGATTTTAATGAGTTTATATGCTTTTATTTGAGGAAGTTGAGGCAGCTTTTGTGGATTTAAACAATTGCCATGTAATTGTCATTAATATTTTTGCTGTATTTGTCTGTTTATTTACATTTAAATTATGGGTATGATTATAATAATACCTAATTATGATTATGGAAGCTCTTCTATTATCAGCTTATTTATTATCATCATGCTGCCATCAAATAACTATACCTAAATGGATACAGATGACAGCACATCAAGCTACTACTTCTTTCTTAGATTTTCAACTTTATCGCTAAAGAAATTGACAGTTTCGGATAGCTTAACCTGTTGTCTTTGAATCATTTGCTTTCACAAAACTTTTAATGGTAATTTATTTAAAATAGACGTTCTTTTCATTTTTTATAATGATTCAAACTTTAGGTGTTACTTTTCTAGCGATACAATGCATTGAATACTACTGGTACTTACCTATAGCCTATGTTATCTAACTAATACCTGCCGTAAATTAAATACTATATACCCTTTAATTTACACAAACAATATCAAGGTTCAATAGTAAAAACTCATCAACGTTATCGGACGTCACAAAGCCACCGCAATGGTTTTTGCCCAAAACATGTTATAATCCAACTGCAGCCATAGTAGCCTCTAATTCCTCTGCTATACCAGTGTTTGCTAGGCCTTGGTGATACGCTGATCTGTAATTAATCATCCTGCCAAAAGTACTTTCTCATTCCACGTCATGTCGCACCTCCACTTATCATCATCCAACTTGGAGAACGTTTCTTCCGCCATATATTTGATTATTTCGCTTTATTCGTCATCCATCGCTCTATCTGTAAGATTTTTATTTACAATGGCATCTTCAAAGTAATCAGTGGTAGCTACGTTGTAATTTTCAACGGCAAACAATAATTTGTCTAGGTCTCCAGCAGTGGATTCTTGGCAATAAATTTCGTCGAGCCTGTTTACTGACGACACATAATATTTGCTAACATTATTTCATGACAAACAGAGTTGTCACTGAACAAACTTTGTGGTGTTTTATTCCGATTGCGTTGTTTAATTTCATTATATGCGGTGCGATTAAATTATTTGTTTAAAGCTAATGGAGTTCGAGTATTTGTTTAAGTTGATAGCGGCTCTTGTTTGTCTTTGATAAGAGGGATTTTATTTGGAACGAAAATAAGGAACAAGTTTGTAATTCTTCCGTGTTGCTGTACTTGAAATTTCTTAACATCCGAATTTACAAAATTTTATAATGAATAATGGTTATTACTTATTACATGAATATAAACAAATGTTCAGTCATTACGTAGACAGCTTCATCTCGAAAATGTATTTAATACGATGTGAAACTTTAATAATCCCTTACTTAATTATACAACATATTACAGATATTTCATAATATTTTATGTGAGAAAGCGAATAATATAAATTACGTGTAATTTGTTTGATGGAATAATGATGATGAGGAATATTATAATGTACTCAATTTTTACCGGGATTTTATCTCATAATTTGGAATGTATGTTTACCCAAAAATTTACATAACTTGATGTAGCCTTACATACTGGAGTCAAAAGTCACGTGTGAACCCGCAAGCCAAAGCTAGTAACGTATTTAAAACGTAAACATGTCACGCTGCACGAACATTATAGAGCCGACCATTTTTTAGAACCCATTCGTTATTATTAGCGTTAGCCATAATGTCTGTCATTTTAGTGTTACCGTCTATCTGAGACCTCCCATAAACCACCCCCTTAATCTAAATATCGCTCTTTTATCTGTCTTTAACAATTTCGTAAACTCTCACTAAACCGTAGCTGGAATATAAATTACATCGATACCACACCGCTTTTATCTACTCTCAAATGTCCCGCCGTGGCATTCTCAACTTTATTCTCCGTTTCATAGAAGTTATCAATAGGCTGGCTGGGTATTTCCAAAGTGTAAAAACATGTTGGTAAAACTGGTAGAATACATCGTCTCAAATTGCCCCCTGCCAATAAAAAAGGGGAATGAACCACAGGGCTGAATTTTGTTTATCGCTATCTTTATGGTGGGCACAGTTTATTTATACTGTATTCATGCGTGTACGACATGTAATATAATACGTTATGGAATAAACGAAGAGTTAAGGTCCAGTTACTTTCGGGTATTGATGTGTGAGGTTCAAGTTTTCAATTCTTTGAATGGAATAGATTACCTTCTTTGAAAACTGCATCCCTATTTGCTAATATGTTTTTATAATGCTCTCATGAGCTGACGTTTTTGAAAAGCTGTCACAATTGAGAATTGTTATGGTAATCATGTTCAATGTTGATATTTCTATTAGATATTACATACAAATATTCATTAGGTACAATATAATTCTCCAGGGAGCTTTTACCGACCTTTCTATGTATTGTTACCTATGTAGACTATTGATATAATTGTCAAAAAGTGTAAAGGATCTAAGGACATGTAAGTTAAGAATCTCGATGAAACCATACTATAAGATTACTATAAGAATTGTGTAATTTCAAAAACTGTTATTTGTCCATTCACAACCTTAGCTATAGAAATGAGCTGATTGAATAATCCGAATTGTTAGATCGAAATTAGATAAAATCCTTTCTTCCATTTCAAGTAGAGCCCATTGTTTTAATCGCTGAGACAACCGGTTAAGTTTTGTCATCGTTCGAAACAGATAAGATTTCTGAGCTCAATTTTCCATCCAAATAACAAGGATTAGATAAGAAAACAGTAGGACAAAGAATCTGGATTAAAACAGACTCGTTTTACTTATCTAGGATTATAGATTATGAATTAACGTTTTATCAGTTAATTTGGTTTTGTCGACTTTGGTTTGTTCAAGACTATGGAACTATTTGCGAGAACATCTTTATTTCAAAACTTCTGGATTCACGATGATCAAGTTTCTAAAGATTTATTTCTTTAGACTCGAATATGATATATTTTTTTTATATAAACATTTCCCAGAAACGAAATTCGAGGTATTCTACTTCTACGCCTACTGTGAAGTTTTATAGCGTATGGCTTGTCATTTGCATTATTTTCAGTTATTTTCATAATAAAGTCACTAATAATATTCCCTTTAACCCTATCAAAATAAACAACCCTTTTAACGTCACTACAATTTAGTTTTTTGTCACCCCTTCCCTATGGTTTTAAAGTCATATAACTTTTATTACGAAAATCGTGAACTTCATCGCGTCCTTACAAAGTTTGGTCTGCGCTTGGGGAATGCATTTCATCGTACAGTTCTTTAGAAATAACAGTAATTGTTAGTAGCAAATATAAGTTTGTCAATGCATTTCTCGGAATGGTTAAAAGTAGTTATTTATTATGCGCATACGGTCTGTTCGGTCGTGTTTACATATTTTAATGTTTTGTTACGCGTCCGCTACTGGTGTTTCTGTTATAATAGTGAAATATTTATTCAGTAAACGATTTCGTTTTATATTTATCGGTCTGTGAGGTCTCGTGTGTGTTTTGGATTTTATGTTTTGACCATATTCGAATTCGTGGTGTTTAAAGTATTTTTAAGTACCTACATCCGAAACCGCTTAAGATTTTCACTTGGCATAGATGTAGTTTCGCCAATTTCTTTTGTCATTTTTTACGTACTATTTAGTGTTACTGGCAACATTAAAGTGAAGTATATTGGTCATATTTTACTTCTTACTAGGTAACTGCCAATACACAACTGCTCACTTTCTCAAACAAAACTAAACATACCTAAATTACCAAGACGGTCATAACCTTGAACCAAGAATTAGCAACAATTATGCCATTCTGTGCATTGTTGAAGACCATAAACCAGTGGGTTGTTAACTGTAGGACAACGCCAGGAAGGCACAATGTTGCTAACAGCCGAAATCTTACAATATGTAATCATTATACCGTAGTTAAAGTATTGTCTTGTCGCTGTTTGAGATTCACCGTCTTTGGTGGCTCTAAAGATAGCGATTAAAAGTGACGTCGAAATGATAGATGATATTCAAAAAATTAGAATGTTTCGTTTGTAAAGAGATTGCCAGAAGGTTCTTTTTATGGTAAAACACACATGTTTTGACGAAACGTAATTGTATGATATATATGATGTAATGTCAAAACCGTTTAGTTTATTTATACTATTTGTAAAACGATTTAATTTAGGACGTATATATATGTAATCTTAATTTATGTTGTCATGATCTTAATGTCAAACAGTACCTGACGCTGTTTTAATAAAGATCACACCGCTATCTAAAATAAATACTTTGTTTAATTTAGGCTAATATATCCTTCGACGTCACAATTAAAAACATGTGTAGATTTTTATCATGTTTTCATTCAAACATCACGAGACTTGTAAAAAAGAAAATCTTTTTATGCTTTTAAGATTATAATCGTTATACAGTGGGGTTAGAAGGCTTATCTTAAAATAGACACGACTCGTGTTAATCATAAATCTTAAAAACAGAAACGTCAAACATCAACTTCTCACAATACTTACAGGTACCAGTAACGTCAACGAGAAATCTGCCACCATGGCTTTAGTTACAGTTTTTACTATTTATTTTTTATTTCGTTCTTGTAGGAAGATGGCGGAGTTTGTAGATTTGACTATTATAATATTCTCAGAAATAAGTTTAACTTTAACAAAGCAGGCATATATCAACTTACTGCAAAAAGAAGAATGAAAAACTAACATCTAACATAGACGTCATACAAAAATCGCTTTCGCCTGCCCCCAATGCTCTCCGCTACTTTAAAACCCCTACTTAACAAGTGTTACAAGGCGACTGGCGCACAGCGAAATTATTTACAACGCGCGGCGTTTCACAAAAGCTTGCCTGTTTATTGCCACCATAAATACTAATACAACTCGGCGAAAATTTATTTTACCTCACCTTTTATTTATAACTATAGTACAGTGGTCCGGTTTCCGTGCGCCAGTTTTTTTTTTTGTCGATGCTTTAATCAAGGATCTCTACTTAACAATGAATGGTGCAGTTTGTTGTTGACGTGTCATAATGTTATGAAGGTTTTATCTTTTGTTTCTGTGCTAGAATGTTGGACATCTTTTCTTTTGAGTTTCTTTCCTTCTTTTATTTTCGTGACAGCTACAAAGTCTTTTGTAGCAACGACATAAGTTACGACGTCAGTATCTTCTTGTAAATTTGCACATTCTATTTTTCTCTGTTGTCTAAGATAGGTTAACTAACACTTATGTATGTTTAACTTTGTACAGCTACTATTGCTATTTTGCTGTAATACGTTATCACGTAGACCACAAGAAACATGAAACGTGTTCTTCTGGTTAGTTCTAAGGAATAACTCACCTACATTTGCACCAATCCTTCAGCTGTTATTGTTTTACATTAAGATAACATTCAACGTTATGATCTCTTTATCAGTTTCACAAAATATCCCAATCTAAATATCTAGATTAGCAACAAATCTGAAGGCGTCGAAGATAATTATTGTAAATAACATTGATATATCGGTACCATTTTCAAGAAAACGGATACCTGTAGCATTTGTCTGTATTTAGTCATTGTTTACAATGTGATACTCTAAAGTAGAATATAGGTACCCAGTCGAAGTTTATTGTTCAGATAAAGGCAAAAGCAGACGTTTGAAATATTTATCTTTAGTTCCTTTTAATGCACAGATAAGCGTTTATTGCGGTAATAAATATCGCAATTAGGGGTTGGAGAACGAATTGTTTTATGAGCGGCATAGTTCTTAACGACTTGCCCGTGGGAGGTCCCGACTTGAATTTGGTGAATTGCCCCATTTACATAATAATAGAGCAAAGGAAGAAGTATCTGCTGCTGTTAATTGTTTTTGTTACCTTAACCTTGAAAAGTTTTACAAACTTTACGCTATGGTAGCTCCATAGAGCGTCTAGTTTGTTCATCATCATCTCAGCGTTACTCCCAGTCGCATCCGAAGCTTTTTTTCAGCTTTGGCGTCTGGAGTTACTAGTCTAACTGCTCATTTTGGCTAAACTTTGATATTTTCCGTGCGGCTGCCGTCTGACCTCTACAACCCAAAGGCGATGTCGAAGCATTGCAGTTAGACCAATTCTTGGACTTTTGAGGGCTCCAACAACCCATAACGACTGCCATTAGATCTTCGTAAGTCAACCGGGACCAACGGCTTAACGTGCTTTCCGAGGTACGACCAGACCAGTGCAAATATTCATATTCATGGATACAATAATATTTTCCCTGCACGGGGATCGATCACGCGCCTACTTGCGTAGTGGTCGCGTTCGCTACCGTTACGCCACAGAGGCTGTTTGTTAAATAATAAAATCTAAGAAGTATTTAAAAAGATAAATGGTTGTGCTTCTGAACTTGATATGTACCTACTAGAATTCTCTAAACACAAGTACACAACACATACCAACCCGTCCAAACCCAGTTAACTCCTAACAACAGCAAACTAAAATCTAATTCCCATCTGGTCCACCTCCCACCTCCCGGCTCCCAACATCATCAACATACACAATACACAATTATCCACGTCCCTTACAATAATTTAAAAGCAGTCTAGTGTATATCGATGACTCATTAACAGGTTCGTGATCATAACAGAACATCAAAGAGATTGAAACCGAGGCAAGTCGGTGTGGGACCCGTCAAGCTTTTTACACCGTTTGTAAACAGCAATTTGGTACTGACGGTTCGGAGCGGCAACGCTTTGATCTTGCCGCATCCGCTGCGTACAATGACTGTCTATCTGGGGGCACAGTCGGTGATTTCACAGTAGAACAAGTTTTAAAGTACTTTGTTAGTTAAGCGGATTTATGTACAATTTCATTTTTGTAAATTTCAGGGTTGGCCAGATGTGGAGTATGAAGAACGATTTTGTTGCATCTTTTCTTATGTACCTAGTATTATGTCTCTCTCTGTTGGGCAAGTTTACCAAGTTCAGTAAAATTACAAAAAAATAATCGTGTCTCATTAGTGACAGTTATGCATTTACATAATATATAACACGCTTACTAGGTAGGTACTAAGCGTCCTCATAAAGTTCTAAAAACCCAAGTAGTTAAAGTATCAAATCATGAAACGAATTTCCTCAATAATCATAAATTCTAGCTAAACACTTTGACTAACATATTTCACTACACCCATTTAATATGTATAATCCGGTCCATAAAATATATAAGGATAAAGTATCATATTTACACTATTCATAAAATGCTTATCAAGTTACAAACGTATATAGCTATAAACTAATAAAAAGCTGTCACATGATTGATAAAATGATTTAATTTAATGTATTACGTATAATTACAGCGATCAATCAAGATTTTTTGGTAATCAGCGGTGCACATCAGTTTGATTGACAGAGTAACTAGTGTCTAAATAATCAACTTACATATAAAATGATAGAAGTATAAAATTCTGCTCAATCACCTTAGTACAATGAGTTCAAATTATCTTTGCTACACAGAATTAGATTCAATTGAAGATAATAACTTCTTGAAAGCATTGTAATAAAAAATTGTACGAGATTCTTTGAATATTGGTATGGTATATTATTTAGAATAATTTACTAAAGCTGCTTGAAGCATATTTCTCTCAATGCGTTTCTACATCTATCACTAGAAAATAAATAAATCATAATTTACTTTTTATATGCTACAGAGCAACAGACATAATAAATTATGCCTGCCTGAAAAGTGTACTGTTCGGTAACAAATGACTTGTTTTTTAAATCTCCTTCAAAAGTTTATCTAAAATAGGGTGAAAATGTGCCTCTAGCCATTTGGAACTTCTTTTCCTTTTAAACCAGAAATCTTCTTTCGTAGGTCCCCTTCAATAAAATCCAGAAACGAACTAAGTTTGAGTTCTTGCTTATGATGTACCATGTCCGATTCTCAGCTAGTTAACTGTTAAATAAGACTCGACCGTCGGGTAGAAACTTCTTTATTACACTGGCTCAACAAAGCGTACGCGCATGACACGCAGGTCACACATCTATATCTATAGCTACTGCTAACTAACCTAACATCCCTCCACCATATATTACAAACTAAAATGTTAAAACTAGAAGAATTTCCTGTAATCTACTCTAGTAATATCTCGAAGTTTTGGACGAACTTCCGTATCTGTTCCTGTTCGTAGATCAGGCTTTGGGTCAGCTGCCTGAGCTCCTAGGTCAGTTGTTGGCTCTCTGGTGAGTTCTCTTGACTCAGTGCTTGCCTCGCTGCTCTCTACCTCTTCCCCCGGTGAGTCGCGTTGCTGATCCGGTAAATGAGCTCTTTGTGTTGAAAATTGATCTCTGTCTGTCATAGAGTCCGTGAGCGCCCAGTCCATGTCATTGCTCTGCTGTGGTTCGTTTGATTTCAGTAAATATATTTGGTTTTTGTGCTTTTTTATTATGATGTTTTTTTCTGGTATATATATATCGTATAAACTTTTGCCAATCTTATTTATAACTGTTCCTCGAATCCATTTGTTATTGTTACTTCCCTTAAGCAATACAGCATCATTTATTTCTAACTGAATGTTTCTACTACCTTTATAGTATTTAGCTTGTATGGATTGCTTTTCGCGCACTTTAGTTTGTAATTCTTGTGTCAGTAATGACGACGATGCCGATATCTTAAGTGCGTTCGCCGCCTCCGAGGTGTCTAATAAATCAAACCTGCAACGCAATTTACGTCCGAACATTAATTCGGCCGGCGAGCTGTCTGTCGTCGTATGTTTTGAGTTCCTATATCTGAATAAGAATTCTGAAAGGTGTGCCTTAATTTTGTTTTTGGGGGTGCTCTGTGCTACTAACCCTTTTAAAAACTTTTTTATTATTTTTACATATATTTCTGCTTGACCATTACTAGATGGCGAATAAGTTGGTGAAGTAATGTGTTTTATGCCATTTAAATCACAGAAATCTTTAAATATTTTGCTCGTGAACGATGTTCCATTATCGGTCACAATCGTATACATTGTTCCAAACCTAGCCATCGTTTCTTGGAGCTTTATTATTACTGCAGATGTTGAATAGTCACTGCTAAGAGAGAAACATTCTACCCATTTTGTAAATGCATCGATAATGATTAAGTACATTTCGCCTTGCCACGGACCAAAAAAATCTAAATGAACTCGGTGCCAAGGGCGCTCTGGAAAAGGCCAAGGTGTCAACGGAGCCCGTGGCGGTGTGGGCCGTAAACTTAAACATACCTCACAGTTGTTTACCTTATTTTCTATATCCTTATCTATCTGAGGCCACCAGAATCTAGATCTTGCCTCAACCTTTATTTTTAATATACCTAAATGAGGTCTATGTAGTTCGTCTAAAATTTTGTTCCGCAATGTCTTGGGTATTATTAATTTGTGTCCCCTAACCAGGCAACCAGCTTCCCTAGCTAGTTCATACCGACATTTATAAAAAGGCATTATGTTATTGTCACCTAATGCTATTTTAGGCCAACCATGTTGTACATATTGTAAAACTTGCTGTAAAATGCTGTCTTTGCTAGTCTCTAATCGAATTTCATCTAACAAAATAGGTAAATGCCCATCTGCAACAAAATTAATGAACGTCGCCTTGTCAACGTGTTCTAAGTTATTATTGTAAACAAATGAGTCATCTGAACCGACTACTACTTGACTTTTTTTCAAGAATGGTCCATTGTTACTGCTATCAGTAATAGCCCGACTAAAATAGTCGGCACAATTGTTAGCGCCGGGAATGTATTGTATTTCATAATTATAGCTAGTTAGAAACAAAGCGTATCGCTGTAACCGATTAGCGGACACTTCAGGTATGCCTTTGTCAGGATGAAATATGTACACCAGCGGTTTGTGATCGGTGCGCAATACAAACGGATTTGTAATTCCGTATAAATATTGGTGAAATCTACGAACACCAAAAACTATTGCTGTTGCCTCCCTTTGGATTTGGCTATAATTTCTTTCAGCACTGCTGAGTGACCGCGACCCATAAGCGATGGGACGTTCCACTCCATTTGGTTCTATTTGAGCTAAAACTGCACCTAACCCTGTTGGAGATGCATCCACTGTCAAAATCAACTTGTAACTCGGGTCAAAATGTGCTAGTGTTCGAGCTGAAGATAGTTCCTTCTTAATTTGATTGAAAGCAGCCTTATGGATGTCTGACCATGACCAGTCAACATTTTTTTTTAGTAAATCGTTTAAAGGACTTAATATAGACGACGCATTCGGAATGAACATTCTGTAATAATTAACAAACCCTAAAAATGATTTTAATTCTTGTACATTATTTGGGGCTTTGGTGTTAGTCATTGCTGTTACTTTGTCTGGTGATGTGTGAATCCCTTTTTTATCAATGACAAATCCTAAATAGGTCACTGAATCTTGGAACAACTTACATTTGTCTTTATTAAGGACCAAGCCAGCTCCTTGTAAACGGTGGAAAACTTGATGTAACCGTTCAGTATGTACAGTTTTTGTATTCCCCGTTATTAAGACGTCATCCAAAAGACAAAGTACCCCTTCAATACCATTCAGCAAATTTTCCATGGTTTTTTGGAAAATAGCTGGAGCATTGGCTAACCCAAAAACCAAACGCGTAAACTTAAATAGCCCCTTGTGAGTATTTATTGTGGTGTAAATTTGCGAGTCTTCATCTAACATGAGTTGAAAATAAGCACTACTCAAATCTAACTGTGAGAATTGTATGCCCCCATGTAATTTTGAAAACAATTCTTCCGTTCTTGGTAATGGATACTTATCAATGAGTAAACATTTATTTAATGAAACAGAAAAATCAGCACACAAACGAATCTCACCGTCTCTTTTTAGTACTGGAACTATTGGGCTCGCAAATTCTGAATGTTCGACAGGAATTAATACACCGGTTTCAACCAGTCTATCCAATTCGTTCTCCACCTTACGCTTTAATGAAAAAGGTACTGTTCTAGCACGAAAAAAAGTTGGTTTACTGCCCGGTTTTAAGCTAAGTTTTATTTTGTGTTTATTAAATTTACCTAAGGTTTTAGAAAACAATGCTGGATATTTGTTTTGATAGTAGTCAAGTTCCGTCAACTCAACACAATGATTGACCTTAGATAATTGTAAGCTATATAACGATAAAAAATTTCTGCCCAACAGTGCTGGTCCGGCCCCTTTTATGACATATATTTCTATATTTTTTTGTACACCCTCATACGAAATCGGAACCTTCATAACTCCTACTACGTCTAATTTTTCACCCGAGTATGCCTTTAATACCGATTTAGGCTGATTTAATAATACCTTACTAAAATATTTCTGGTATGTATCAAATGGAATGGCAGTAGCACAAGACCCACTGTCTACTTCGAAAGAAATCAAATGGCCAAATACGTCGACAGACAGCATCATAGGCTCGCCGCGGTAACTACGTATATTATTACAAACTAGAATATTACCATCGTCATCACTTTCGCCATTCGAGGCTTGTAAGCAATTAACTTGTCCACTTTTTTGTTTACACATTTTTTTTAAATGACCTTTCACTCCACATTTTTTACATTTATACGAAGCAAACCGACACTTGTCCGCTGTATGATTGTTATAGCCGCACACACTACACTTTACCGACGATGTTGCAGGTCTTGCCGCTATCTTGAACACATCCGTGCTGGTTGCGGTCGGTGCTGCTGCCGTAGATGACTGTCGCGCTGCACGTTTTGCACTATTGATAGCCACTGCAATTTCCAACGCCTTGGGCAGTGTAATGGAAGCTTTTTCGTCCATGAACAATTTGTCCCGTTCCGGACCCGACAGCATCCCGATGATAAACCGATCCCGCAACATTTCGTCCATTGCTGTTCCGAATTTGCAGTCCACTGCCAGACGCCGCACCCGGGCCGCCCACTGCGTCAAATCTTCGCCAACGTCTTGCACCGCCGTATGAAAGACATATCTTTCAGCTAAAACTGACTTCTTTGGCACGAAGTGCTTATCTAGCTCTGTAGTTAGCTCTTTATAGGATATCTCCTCAACTGTCTTGGGCGCAATTACCTCACGTACCAATTTATACGCATCGTTGTTGAGTGCACTTAGAAGTACTTTTTCCGTCATGCTCAAACCTCTGTCGTCATAATTGTGGCTGTTTACACTCGGCTGGATTTCCACGTAGCTATAATTGGGCCAGGAAATTGTTTTCAAAATCTCTTTAGTGGCTGATCGTGCGTTCAATGTTTTCTGTTCACGATTTATTTGAATTTCTACAATGCTTGTTTGACGATTTGTGGTATGTTTTGTTGAAAGATTTTTTCCAGTAAATTCCTTTGTGATGCGATTTTTTTTCTTGTGTAATCTTCAACATAATGATCTATTACATGCCAATGTGTGTCTGAATACAAAACATCTGCGCGCCTGTTGAAATATAAAAGGAGATGAGGCTCTATTATACTTTTAATTCATTTCTTACACAATATGTCAAATGTATACTTATCAAATGTACCTTTAGGAGAAAAATCTTTTGATTTGTATTGAATATTTCATTAATGTAATAAAATGTCAAAATAAATGCACCATTGTTATCTAAGCTCATCTTACGTCGTCTGTACACATGTCAATAGGCCATTAGCAGGCGTGCAATGACTGCGTGACAGCAAAGCCTAGCCGTAACTTGTTCTCGTACAACTCTCCTAAACAAACACCCAAACGGCCGCGTGCCTAATTTATAGAACAACATCGCCCGACACCGGCCCGATCTCGCAATAAACATGTTTTTTGTTTCGCATGTCCGCGCACTGTCAAATATATTACAGCCCGCCGGGTTATTTACGACCTCTGTCGTCCGCCCATACGTTATACTTAGTATCTTTGTTTGGACACAATAAGCAATATTTCTAAAGGGCCCGCCGCCGTCTCTCGCAGCTGTTGATATGGGTTCCCAAATTGACATATTTAATTTGATCGCAACGGAGGGTCCAAACTCGAAGCTTGACAGGTTTTAGTGTCGGATTAACATTAACATTATGGACTTAGCGATGTCGATAAACTGAAATATCGCCTTTTGTTACGCTCAATGTTTATCGATTTACATGTAAACGGCTAAAGTTAGCGCGTGTTGACACATCAAACGGTTTCACGGAAAGCCCTCGTCTCGGAGAACAGATCAATTTTCCCTTTTGAACCGGCTCCGATGCATCCCAGAACAAAGCGGGCTCGTAAAAGAGTAAGTAGTTTCGAATGTGTCAGCAGTAAAGTGCGATGACGCCGGCGAAAGAATGAAGCTGCGCCGTCGTCGAGGGCGTAATAAAAGTGGCGTGAAACAAAAAGCTGAGCAGCGCGCTGGAGCGGGCGGGCGCGCGACTCAGGTACAGTCGCGCTCGCGGCGAGACTCAAAGCGCGGCCGTCATGGGTGGCGAGCCACCAACACCATCGCACGTCTCAATCCGCACCCGGCTGCCGACCATACCGCCTTTCCTTTTTCCCCTACCGCAATGCAGCTATGTGTCGTTTCCGCTTTGTTTTTTATGGCCAAGCGCTGCAGCGGTGAGACATAGCGCTCTCCCTCTAATGTTGACTTGAGATATTGTTATCCCTATCTCGCAGGGCGCGGGGTGAGGGGGCCGCGGCACATCGGCGGCTGGTGGGGTCCGGTCTCTCAGAGTTGACTCGACCGCCGCCACTGACGCTCGCGTTTCGCCCTTGTTTTCCGCGTACCGGTGACATAGAGTAGATATTGCCAGAACCGTTTCGTGACCGCACTGTGAAGTTTACAAGTGATCGTAAAAGTTATCTCCCAAATGGTGGTGCTTGAAGACGGTGGAATGATGACTACTAATCCTAACCAATATTTACAACCTGATTATTTGACTCCTCTTCCGTCCTCTGTAAGTATAAATATATTTTATTTATTTTAATTTTAGAAAAATAAAAATTATATATTTTTTTATTTTTTTCTATGTAATCGTACTTATTTCCAATTTCTATTGTTGCAGTTGGATTCGAAGAAAAGCCCGCTTGCGCTTTTAGCGCAAACTTGCAGCCAAATCGGTGTTGATTCAGCGCCCAGCAAGCCGCTGCTACCGCCGCTAGATAAGAAGAAAGTGAATAGTGTTAACAGTGATACAATGAGTCGTTCGTCTCCTACCAATACTGTGATCAAAGCCGACAAGCCGCGATCCACGCCGGAACACAACAAACACTTGGCGTTCAAGCCATATGAAACAAATGTTGTTACTAAGAAACCTGAAGAAAGGCCATCGTCTAAAGCCAGCTCGGATAGCTCAGATGATAAGAAATCTGGAAAAAGCACGCCTGGACGTAAATCCACGCCACCGTCAGCAGAGAATGGCAAGAACAGCCCTGCACCTAAGTCTTCTCCCGCTGGTTCTTCCGGGACAAGCCCAATTATCCGCTCCGGGCTGGAAGTTTTGGGACACGGCAAAGATCATCTCGGAGCATTCAAGAATATTCCTGGATTATCCGGATTTAATCCGCTAACAGGACTTTGCTGCCCGCCGGGAATGGAACAACACGCCAACCCAGCGTTCAGACCACCTTATGCGGGTGCTCCGTTTAGTGCACATCACGCTGCTATGTTGGCAGCTGCTGCTGCTTTCCCTGGATCTTCTCCAAACCCATACCTCGGATATGCGAGAGTGAAGACACCCGCCGGCGGCGAAACCCTTGTGCCAGTTTGCAAGGACCCCTACTGCACTGGATGCCAATTCTCAGTTAACAACCACCACTTGCTAATGAGCAATGGATCATGTCCCGCTGGTTGCACACAATGCGAACACCAAAAGTACAACCTGGCGATGGCTATGGCTCTCTCCCAGCAAGGGGCCGCAGCCGGAGGCATGCCGTACGCGCAGATGAGCCGCCCTTATGTTTGCAACTGGATTGTGGGCGAATCTTATTGTGGCAAGAGATTTGGCAACTCCGAAGAACTTCTACAGCACTTGAGAAGCCACACGACCGATGGATCTACACCTGCATCTGTTGCTTCCACGCAAGCTTCTCTGTTGAACCACCTAAACCCGTTGTTTACAACGGCGGGTCTGCGTGGCGCGTACCCGACGGCACCTCTCAGCCCTTTGTCAGCTAGTCGGTACCATCCGTACTCTAAAGCTGGTCTCCCAGCAGGCCTGGGAGCGTCTCCTTACGGCGCCTTCAACCCGGCGCTCAGCCCCTACTACTCGCCTTACGCAATGTAT
Source organism: Sesamia nonagrioides (assembly GCA_017933935.1). Taxonomy (NCBI): domain Eukaryota; kingdom Metazoa; phylum Arthropoda; class Insecta; order Lepidoptera; family Noctuidae; genus Sesamia; species Sesamia nonagrioides. The sequence goes on from JADWQK010001071.1 coordinate 153,410, forward strand.
GGCCAGCGGCTGGGAGCCGCCGCCGTTCATCAGTAAACCAAGTGAAGTACAAGCCTGGACTGATCGTCTATGTTGTATTGTCCAATTTTCTTCTGTGATATCGATAGACTATTCATGTTCTAAGGCGTATTCCGCCATGACAAATTTAGTGATTAGTGCAATTTAAGTATAGTAATTTATAATAATAAGTGGACACGCCAGCGGCGTTGCGTTGAATGACGTTGATAACGGACTGTACAGCCAAATGTTTTGTGTAAATAATCTCTATGTTTAATATTAAATGAATTATTTCAAATATAATATCTACCTACCAATCATAAAACGTTTTTTCTTTATTTTTCTTAAGCGCCTGACTAAAATTAAAATTTGCAACTGAAATATGAGCCAAAAACGAGGTAGATTACAATATAATTTAAACACATATAACACACAGATTTATTATCAAACAGAAAGTAAATAACCATAAATATCTAATGTTATAAATTTTATTGCCAATCAACGTCGTTAGAGAGCTGCTATACGATCTTACGAAGCAATAAACTAAGTCTATTTGTTAATTAATGTTCAGGCAAACATTTAAAGCCGTCAATCTAAAGAGTAAAACAAGCTGGCAATCACGCGAACACACCTCCCATAGTGAAAAAAGGCCAACAAAATAATTTATTACGTTGAAAATGTATACCAAAGAGGTCGGCAGTGTACACCGTCATTAATAATGAAACCGTGAGCTGTCAGCTTTAATGTCAAGTTTTTTTTTTATAAATGCTATTTTGATTAGGCTCACGTCATGTTGGAAATTCAACTGTCAAAACGCGTAATTGGTCGGACGGTAACATGAAACAGAGGCGACGGGGAAACTAAACTAAAATGTAACTACATAGCGAGCACCATAACGGTCAACGTATCATTTTATTAATATTAATTTTCACTTTCTAATCCAATTTGTTATTAAAACATCCTTTTGTTATGTTAATGTAAGGTATTATTATATTATAATAATCCTTCGAATGTTACACTTTCGTTTTTACGATCGTGTTTTTATACGCTTTTGCATTGGTAGGTAATAAAAACCATATATCCGACTTTGCATATAAATTATATGCAAAGTCGGATATATGGTTTGTAGCAATTTTTAATATTTTCCTAAATGTAGAATCAGATTGAATTCAACTTTTAATTATGACTCATTTATTCAGAGATTAAGATCTGAAGTTGACATATTTCACATTGGAAGGTGCTTAAAATTTATAGTTGTGCCATTTTTATAATCTGGCCTTACTTTTTTCGATCATGGGAACTATTTTTAAGCGTGTAAATTGTCTTTATATAAAGTAAATTTTCTTCTAAGTAAACTAGGGATATGTACTATCTACTGAGCATTATCCTATGCTAAATATAGTAAAATTTCTTACAAGATTTCACCGTAGACACTTACCAATTGGAGCCATGCACCTAGCTTTTGAAGTATAATAAGTCTCCATGTAAATTTATATGAATTGAAATGTTTTCTTTTGAATACAGGTTATACCTGTATCCTTTTAATCGAAAAGTAACATGGTAAAGGGACACCAGTTTGCAATGATGACCATTATAGTTGTTTTAAGAAAGTGCAGTTTTCTACTTAGAATTTTATGATAATTCTATTACGTTTTCTGATTAGACTTGAAAATTATTCCATCCATTTTTATCACCTACAGTTAAACACTATTAAATTCTGTTCACCCAATTAAGAATAGACAGTGTGAATAATATAAATCAAATAAATTAAACCTAGAACCGTATTGACACGGTCCATGAATATAAATCAGCTATTGCGTTATAGATACCAGTTTCATAATTAACTTCAACTATTGGAGTTGATTGATAGCGACGTTTATATCCGTTCTGATTTGATTCAATAAATCTTTGATATGGTAAAATATGTCGTTTAGATATGACACGGCTTTGACATAGTTTCGTCAGTCATAGTTAAGTTTGGGACGAGTGGCGCCATCTCTTGGTTGAGCGCTGAACTTTTTATTGTGATGTAAAAGTTTTGTCGTGGCTTCTTCGTGATTAATCTTGGTGTTGTCGGGATCGTCCTTGCGGATTAATCTTTTACTTTTGGTTTGGTGTTCGACATCCTTTGTGGATGGTCTATTGGCTTTTATTTGGTCAGTAGGAAATTCAGACAAGTTTTCTTTGAGTAACTTTATGAAAATTTCATTACTCATTGGGATTCCGGATGTTTTAAAAGTTTTAGTAATGAGCTCTTCGTGCTGAAATAAAAGCTATTATAATAAAACTATAGTTTGGCATTTAGTGTTACTCCAGCACGCTAATTACGTAACACTATAACTATCAGCTGGAATCATTGCGAAGCATATTGCTAATCCATTGCCCCATGTGTTCGACAAGTGTGTCTGCTCAAAGCTGTAAAGAACGCAATGAATGTTGTTGAACTGTCAAAATGAAACCCATTACTACTGACAGTGAGGTACGCAATTACCCTGATATTACTCTCTGGACTATAGCAAAAGTAAGTTATTCATCTATATAATAGTTATTGACAAGAGTAAGTATATGCGCCGAGTTCTGCTTGTGAATCAAAGCAATGTCACAATTGTAATTTAATGTAATAGACACGGCATTACAAGTTTATTATTACAATATTATACTGGGTTATTATTATGTTAAAAGGTTAATGAAGTAATACATATGTATCATGGATATAGTTATGAGATAAGACTGCTATTAAATTTAATCTTTTTCTTATTTTTTTTATTGTTTTATTATGGATGTTGATGGTCGTAAAGACATTTTGAATACTAACTGTGTTTTAAAGAAGAATTTAAGTTTTACCCGCGGCGTTGGTTGCCTTTTCTCATTATTAAATTATGCATTTTCTATACTTGCCCGATTATCTTGGTTACTTGGTAATTAAACTTAATATTTAGTCCAGCGTACTTTTTTATTTCTATTTAATTAAGAAAAAAAAAATGTCTATGGATAGTTTAGATGCCATTAAAAACATGGCGACTAAACGCACGTCAATTTACGTCAGATGCGGACTATTTTTTTTTAATAATTATAAACTAGCGCTTGACTGCAATCCCGCCTGATGGTAAGCAGTGATGCAATCGTTGATGGTAAAGCACGCTAGTTTATTAAGCCCATTCACTTAAAAATCCTTAGTGAATAGGAAGGAAGACGGCAGTTGAGCGAGGTGGTGCAATGTTAAACACAACAACACGACCAACGATGCTGCGCCAGAGGGAGATTGGTCGTGGAGGGTCTCCACATGACCCTCCACGACCAAACTCCCGACACAACAAAATTTGACGCATCGTACCCGACACACATCGCAACACAACTGCTCAGACCCGTCCTCCGTACGGCTTCACCAGACATCATGCCGGAACACGACGAATCTCTTGGCGGCAAGACTTTGTCAGGTGGGTGGTAACTTCTGCCGGCAGCCGATGTTATGGCCTACCACCACTAATTTGACAGGACTTAACTGACATTTACTTTCTGTCCTTTTCTATAGAAGATAAGATGTGTTTTAGTTTATTCCAAGTAGTTTTTAGTTTAGTGTTTTAGTTTAGACAGCAATAAACTAAAAATATGTTTTCTTCTATCCCTTTCTAAATGAAATAGGAAGAAAAGGATGCACTGGCTTTAAATTTAGTTTAGTTTGTAAATAGGAAAATCGGCACCATTGTCACTTTAAAACGATATAAGTATGATTTATTGACGACGCCGACGTTTGCGCTATTGGAGACATGTTCAATTACTATATTGCCGTCTATTGTACGTCGTTCTACAGGTATCCCCAAAACTGCAATGGTTATTTCAAAGGCCCTTAAAGACGTGTAAAAATCCTAATAATATAATATTTGTACTGTCGAAGAGACTATTATATAATATTATATATTGATTTCAATTTAATAATGTAGGTAGACCAATGAATAATGATGCTAAATGGGTCTTAGCCAATTAAGTATTATCCACCAATTTAGGATTTATTATACAATCTCCAAAACGATTAATCAATTTAATTTTCATTAAAATGTCATTAAGCAATTGACCCTCCAAGCGATAGGTGTGTTCAAAAATGTCAAGCTGTCAAAAACCACAAAAAAGAATACATTATACACCGCCATCTCTGTTTTTACACATCAACTGTGATTAATTATCACAGTAAAAAGTTTTAAAAGGGGACGTATAAATCTTAAGATATTAATTGAGATAATAATGTAGATTTTATTAATGCCGCTGGGGCACGCCTTGAAATATCGTTACGTGTTTCTGTATAAATGACCTCTCACGGCGGGATTAACTTTGACAGATGCGTAGCGAAGATTGATGCCTTACAGCGCTGTAATCCGTGCAGTGAAATAACCAATTATGATTAGCATAAACATAAGGTAGAGTAAATTAACATATTATCAACGGATGAATAATGCATGCCCGGTATTATGTACCCGCACATCAAATTAGAGGGTTATGTTACCCTTCAACGCGATGTATTGTCAAAATCGGTTCCGACGATCCTCGTTATTATGTTAATTTCATGTTTTTGTACCTGGATTTAGTGTATTCATGAATTAAACATCGGTTGTCTATTTTGAAAACCTAATGTCAATACAAGCGATTTTATTATTGGTTGGTTTTTTGTCGAATGTTTTGTAACCCTCAAATGTAAGGGTATTTGACGGTGACGCGTGAATGACAGGAAATTTGACAATGCGTGACCGAGTGAGCGATCGGTTCATTTGATAATAGAACTGCGCGTTTAGAATATTAAAAGCTTAAACGATATTTTATTGTGATACCAGTCGTGACAACGTTGGGGTTATTTTTTATTGTGTCGTATTTGTGTGAGAACTACTTGTTAGCACTGTTAGATTATTTGGGTTTAACAACGTCTCTTTGTAACATTAAAAAAAAAGAAATAGGGTCTGCATAAACGCCGAAAGCAATTACTCGCGTGAATAAAGACGGTGTTACGAAATACAGTTTTTTATGATTTTCTCAACATCAAAGAAGTTTGCGAACTGCTCAACCGTCTTCTTTATGATTAGGAATGATGTTGTATTATATAAACGTATATTTTGTTATGAAATTATAATTCAGTTGGCGGGTTTTGTGCAAATCATAGGATTTTATATCAAATAAAGTTATGAATAATTTTTTGATACAATGTATAAACACAACAACACGACCAACAATGCTGCGCCAGAGGGAGATAGATCTGTAGACCCTCCACGACCAAACTCCCGACACAACAACATTTGGCGCATCGTACCCGGCACGTACATCGCAACACAACTGCTCAGACCCGTCCTCCGTAGGGCTTCACCAGACATCATGCCGGAAAACGACGAATCGCTTGGTGGGAAGACTTTGTCTGGTTTGGTGGTAACTTCTGCTGGTAGCCAATGTTATGACTTACCATCGAGAAAACCGTAAAACTCTAGTAGTATCTACTTCTTCTTTCTTTCGAATCAGTACAAAATAACTGAGGTAACAGGCCAATCACAAAGTTGAGGAGAGGCACGTGTAAGTGCTTGCTGTCATTGTGGTCAAGTTTTTTTATATGGGAATTGTCAATTGCTTGTTCTTTGGTAATAATATTAATTAAGTAAGGGTATTTATTTGACTGTTGCCATCCATAGAGGCCATTTCAATTGGCAATTCTCCCAGGATCAACCGGTTCACCAAAGTCCACTACGATAGCATTAACATCTACAACTATTTAAACAACTACCTAATTACGTAACACACTATTGCTATTAATTTAATAGTAATTTATGTTACTGATACATAATGAGCCATACATGATGAGTTTTTTAATAGTATCACACGAGTGTGTAATACCTAATTATGTACAGTTTCATACACTACTTTATCTAATCTGAGTGCGTCTAACGCCAACACAACACAATTCCATTTATTCAGTTTCATAATTGTAATATACAAAATGTTAACACTTATGCAGCCTGCGTCACAGCGCATTCGCCACACGCGGGAAATGAAAGGAGATAGATTAGTTTAAGTTAAGCTAGTATATGTTAGGATAAATTAGGATAAGTTAGGATATAAAACTCAAGAAAAAACATACTGAAGACTAGGCTGTATGGCGACTAGCTTCATCTTATTGACTGACCGACCTTCTGACAATTCAAAAGTGCCTGTAATTGGTTTATTTGAAATAAATGATTTGATTTGATTACTATGCCTTTGCCTTTTCCGTTCAAATAAACGGAAAGAATGAAACTGAATTGCAAGTGTCAAGTGGAGAGTTTTGGCGGGAAGCTAAGATGAGTGCCACGCTCATTTTTCATTGGACTTTTAAATTATTTATAGTGTCGTTTACTAAATAAAAACGCGTGATTTATGTAGTAAAAAGTGCATTCAGTGAATAATTCATAAAGAACAGTGAAATATTGTAGCATAGTGGCTACATCATGGCTTTGAACCAAATCTTCCTCCGTGTTCGGTCCGCGCGGCCGTCTTTTTCGACATGAATAATTCATTACGTGACATTGGCTAAATGCACAAACCGTGCGAAGCCATAAGAGAAAGAAAGAAGAACTTTTGAAGATTTTTATTTTACTTGACATTGGCACAAAGTCATCACTAGTGCCACATTACAAAAAAAAAAAAGAATGAAACCCAAAAAAAAACATTGAGATAATATTAAACAGATATGATATTTTGTACGATTCAAATTCAATGCGCTAGTGACTTATCTACCTTAGTTTAATATTATATCAATGGCTGTGTATGGTTTGAACCGTAATGAAAAAAAAAATTATAACATTATTTTGTTAGAGAAATAATGTTATAATTTAATTTTTTAATTTCCTTTCGTTATACTATTGGTAAAGTACGTCAATATCAAAGTACCAAAGTACGGTAGTAGTATCAAAGTAGGTACGTCCTTTTTGGTTTTATATTTTTAATTTTTTGATATGAGAGTAGATAAATAATTTTACAGCATATTGCTTATCAATTGCTCCATATGTTCGCATAATGTGTACGCTCTACAACGTAAGTAACGTAATGAATGTTGTTGAGCTGTCAACAGAAAGCAATTGTTACTGATAGTGTATTAGGCAGTTTGGTTTAACTGTAATGATTAGATATCGCCTTCGGGTTGTGGAGGTCAGACGGCAGTCGCTTCACGGAAAATATCGAAGTTTAGCCAAAATCAGCAGTTAGACTGGTAAAGCGGACCCCAGACTCCAAAGCTGAAAACCTATGGATGCGACTGGGATAAACGCTGAGATGATGATGATGATGATGAGTGTATAAGGCAGTCACCCAGGCACTATAAGCAGAAAGCTTGTCTGCCTATCAAGGAGTCTGAAGCAGTGATGGAACAATCCATCCATTGCACCAGTTTTGATAACGATAAGTGTTGGATAAGCTGTTGTGGGTTATCAAAATGGTCAATTTATTTTTAAAAGATTGTTGAGAGAGAGAAATGAACTAGAATTGGAAGGAAATAAAGAAAAGAAGAAAGAAAGCAAAATCGTTTATTTGCAGTAAAAATGATGCAAAAGTTTACAAAAACACAAAAAATAAGACATAGTTCAGGGAAACATGCGTCACATCCACGCAAAATGGCTGTCGCTTAGCATTATGCTTCGACTCTATGCAAAACAGAGTCCAGCGCTGGTTTTCAGCGACAGCCAGCGTCGACGTAAAGACGTCACCCGGTGCAGGTACCGAACCGGTAGTACTGTGAAAATAAAAACGCAATAATAAAAACATTTAAAAGTAAATCCAATTGTAAATGGTGAGAGTTTCAATAAACACAAAGAGGAATATAAAAAATAAAATAACAGGATATATAAAAACTACGAGAATGTCATCCTCAAAAATGACATGCGTTTCATATAGTGGCAATATTAAAAAACCGGCCAAGTGCGTGTCGGACTCACGCACAAAGGGTTCCGTATCATTGATTAATGAAATTAAAGGATTTAAGTTATTTGTATGAAAGATTACGCGGTAATAAGCGGTTTACGATTTACGAGGTATTAAAAAAAAAACTACTTAGTGAATCTCGTTCATAACAATTTTCGTTGATAGTTTTCATAGAAATGTAAGTATGTACATCATATGATTTTTTTTAGATTTTTAATTTTCTTATTTTAGAAGTTAGAGGGGGTACCAACTTTTTTCCACTTTGGAAGCGTCTGTCACGCAAGCTATTCGGTTTAGAAAAAAAATATTTTAGAAACCTCGATATCATTTTTGAAGACCTATCCATAGATATCCCCCCAGGTGGGTTTGATTAAAAAAAAATGAGTTTTAGTTCTAAGTATGGGGAGCCCTCAATATACATTATTATTTTTGCATCAAAATCTTAATGCGGGTCACAGAATACATCTACCTACCAAGTTTCAACACTATAGCTCTTATAGTTTCGGAAAAAAATGGCTGTGACATACGGACGGACAGACATGACGAATCTATAAGGGTTCCGTTTATTGCCATTTGGCTACGGAACCCTAAAAACGTCCAGTTCCGGCTTAACAGTATTAGTATCAAGTAGTGTGGTTCATATGGTTTTTTTTTATATGCTTCGCTCCTATTAATCGCAGCGTGATGTTATATAGCCTAAAGCCTTCCTAGATTAATGGGCTATCAACGCAAAAAGAATTTTTCAAATCAGACCAGCAGTTCCTGAGATCAGCGCGTTCAAACAAACAAACTCTTCAGCTTTATATGTTACTATACATGGGAATACATATAACAAAAATAATAGGCTATGTACGACCACCCTTAGTAAAGGTAGCGGTAGTATATGCGCCTATATGGCAAATTAACAGAACCTAAACTAAGACCTATAAGCCCTACAGCCCCTACGACCCTAAGTCCTATAAGCCCTACAGCCCTAACCTACCATATGGATTGTAATCAATAAATACCTAAATAGGTGCGGGATGTACCAAGAGACCTAAGGTAACAGACGGATAATGGGTAGGATTTCCAGGCAAGGGTGAAGGATAAACTCACTGCCAGTCCAGCAGACTCACAGGACTGATCGGAGATGCCTAAAAGTGTCTTGGCCACAGTGAGGGATAATGCGACAGGCTAACTGTTGTAGTCCGGTAGCTAATAGGAAAAAGTAATAATGGACATAATTAATTAGATACAGAATTAACGGATAATTATTTGCATAAGATACTTTAGTTTACACAATTTAATTAAAATCATAAACTAAAATTACGTTGTTAAAACCGAGCATAATAATTCAAATGCTCACATTTAATGCTAAAAATTTTGAATTAATAATGAACATTAAAAATGAATTTTATAATCAAGTCTGCAATTTAATTTTGCAACAACACAATAATTAAAAAGTGTAATAAGGCAACTATCAGCGGGTTATTATAGCCGTCTGTCGCGTGATGCCATACAATAAATAAAAGTCTGCGCAAAGTAATTAAAAGTACATAAATTCAAGTATATTAAATGCAAACTATAAATTGTGAATGCATACTTGAATAATTATCATAAATTATTAGGTTTACGTTTATGTTTTCATATTTTATTTTTTGTTTCAAATAATTACAGTTCTCAGGTAAAGAAATAATTTTAATCAGCGTTATTTTGGCAAAATGATTTTCTCTTTAGATACTAAATGCTTATAAAACACAACCTTTTGACTTTCTACTGGTCAGTGTGTTTCAAACTCGAAAACCACACGCATCATTTTTTTGAAATACATTTTCATAGACCCTATCCGAACTTTGAAAAATTGGCCAGCAGGGTAATTGTGTAACACACTATCAGTAGCAACGAGTTTCATTTTGACAGTTCAATAATATTCATTGCGTTATTTACGTTGTTGAGCAGACACCTTTTCGAACACATAGAGCAATGTATTAGCAATATGCTTCGCAATGATTCCAACTGATAGTAATAGTGTGTTACGTAATTAGGGTGCTGATTTACCTAGAGTTATATCTAAGGGATAAGTATTAAAAATAAGTAAAGGCTCCCTTAGATAGGCGCAACGGGACCAGAAGCTGTTCTACTTGTGTCATGTCGCGCCTTCCTGAGTCATAAACTTAGCCTATCTTTAGCCACAGCATTTGCAGACACTGCTATCATAAGTAACCAGGAAAACCTGTTATTGACAAAAAGGTTAAGCTACGTTTGGTGCGGTTAATCTGTAGATGGGCTATCCTTCTGTAGGGGAAGGTGAGGTATAATGATCCCCTTAAGGGGAAAACTTAACTGTGGCTAAAGTTGAAGGCAAAATCGCAAAATTTCTATTGTTAGAGGTAGTGAATTTACTTAACTATGTAACTGCATACTAATTTTTTATTATTTAATTAGTATTTTTTTGTATTAGAGGTTTTTGCTAAAGTTAAGTAAAGGATCATTTTATACACACCTATGTATAAAATGATCCCCGGGGTAGGGGTAAAATAATCCCAGGGATCATTTTATACCATAAGTTAATAAATATCAAAAAATAAAACATCTGCTTATTTTAATCATAATTATGTATTGTTCATAACAATTTAAGTATGTAAGCAAGTTAAACAAAACTTTTGCCTACTTTTAGTTTCATTAGAGATATTTTTTGTAATTATCTACTACTCATTCAACAAAACTAAACATTAGACATTGCAACAAACTTTTAAACGGTACACTACACAACCAACAACATACCTAGTCAAAAAATAAGTAAACAAATAAACTCTTCTAAATAAAAAATAGGTAGTACTCATTTCTATCAAATGTTTTTTTTTTCAATGTCATGAAGCATTAGAAAGATCAAATCTTAATTAAAAATGATTATTTTCTTGTCAAGAAATAGACATATAGCTTTATTTTTTTTTTACGTTATAAAATTGATTATTAAAAATTTGAATATCATAAATGAAGTCGCCTTCATCGTCACTATCTCCTCCCGCACAAGCTTCATGTCCCCATTTAAGACACACAACGCACCTAATCCACCCTTCGCCTTTATTGTCTTTGGAGTAGCTTGATAGCTACTGAAGTACAGAAGAGGCATTCGGTATCACTCTCTTCTTCTGAAGAATCTGATCCGTTTTGCTTCTTTTTTTGCCTTTTCCCTTTCCCGACTCCTTTTCCTTTCCCAACACCTTTCAATTTATCGTTCTGTTTGTTGGTCACCTTTTTTTATGTTATGTGTTTGGCTTTTTAGCTTCCTCTTCAAGGTACTTTTTGTAGTGTGTACTGGTCAATACTGATGTGTCTTCTCCATTGAGCAATACTCTTATTCGTTTTGCAGTCGCTCTTTTCCCAACTATCTTTGGTGTTGGTCGTACTTTCCTGGGTGTAACAACACCAAAAGATGTGGATGGAAGAGATCAACAGTCAAGGCTGGAGATAATAATCAAATAAATAATCTTTCAGAAGATTCTGACGCCGAGGTGTTTTCTAGAAAGGACGAAGGTTGATGTGATGACTGTGGTGTTTGTGGAGATTTTTGAATTATCAATTAAACTGTCCACTTAAACAGACCTTAAACTGTCTACTTGCGGTTTTGTAAGGCTTACCATCTCTGACGGCGTTAAATGCCTTTTGCAATTGTTCTTCAAGTAAATTTTGACGATTAGTTTTATGTAGGTAAGTATATAAATTCTCTGTATGATCTGTAAAAACAAAAACTACTAATGGGGTAAAATGATTCCAGGGATCATTTTAAACACACGGGAAGGGATCATTTAGCCCCAAACACCAAATTCGAAGATATCGATCAAAACATTACCCTTCGAATGCTGCGTACGGAGATCAAAACATCTTAAATATTAGCTCACTGCTATTAATATCCGCAAATAAAACAACATTTCAATAAATACGGACATGTAAAAAGTAATGAAAGTCTAAAAACAGGCTTACCTTAGATTAGAGCCACACTTTTTAATATATTTTGGATAAAATCACGCCAAGCGGTTGCAACGCCATAACACTTGGAGAGGCAACTGGCGGGGCCGCGGGGAACATGTTTCATGCTTATTTGGATAGATGACACTAGTTATGTTTGATTCAAGGTGGGGGATCATTTGACCTCCAGGGATCGTATTACCTCACCTTCCCCTACCTCTTTTTTATATAAATTATAAACTCACCAAAATACATCCTATAGAACACCGAAAGACTGGCTACTCTTCGCCTGTGCTCCAGGCTTTAGAGAGCATTTTGAGTTAATCTGCTTTGGAAAGTACGATAATTTCCAAAGCACAAAAGGGATCTTGGTATGCAAAAATAGTCACCCATTCACTAACTACCCGCACTCGGTATGTAGCCATTGATGCGCACTATCATTAGTAGATTGTAACGACAGCCGTAACGACTGTCTATTGACAGTCGTTACGGGTCTTCAGAAGTCCAAAAATCTGAGCTCCAGTCTTGCCAAGAGGTATCGTATTACACAGTCACCGAGTGGTGGAGGTCAGATAAGTAGTCATATACGACATTATTTTTTGTTTGTGCGAAAACCGAAACACGTGTCCAGTATTTTTGAGTAAAGAATCTATGTACAAAATTTTAAAAAGATATAATGAAAAACCACAAAGTTATGAGCTTGCTATTCTACTTGGTTGTCCCAACAAAAATATGGCCAAAGCGGGCGGGCGCGGTGCGCTGACCTCTGGCATCAGCTGTGGCGTCCGGGCAAGTACTATGATCTATCGTAACCGCTCGCTAACCACTCTGCAACAATTTCTAACTGTATTTGGGAAACAATATTACATGGTGTAAAAATGATTGGAATTGATTCAGTTACTGATTCTGAACAAACTGTATTCAGATTTAGCATAAACAAAAAATAACGTTGTATACATACATAATATCATCATCATCAACCTTTTTACCGTCCCACTGCTGGGCACAGGTCTCCTCTCATACTGAGAAGGATTAGGCTTAATCACCACGCTTGCTCAATGCGATTTCAGACTTAAAGTCCAGGATTCCTCAAGATGTTTTCTATCACCTTGTTATCAGTCATACATAATGACATAATCAGCATACAATGTACAGATGGGACACAGGCCTCCTCTCGGTGAGAGGGACTGTAATCGGTGGATTACCTGATTATTTAGACCTATCTCATCATCATCATCAGCCCCTATTCTTCCACTGCTGGACACAGGCCTCCTTCATGGCACGCCAACAAGTTCGATCCTGAGCAGTTCTCCGCCAGCCACTACCAGCCACCTTTTTGATGTCGTCGCTCCATCTCGCCCAAGGGCGACGCTACGTAGACCTACGCACGTATCGCTGCGTACGTTTGACCTATCTACCTACCCGCATTGGGTCAGCGTGGTAACGCTGGTCGCTGGCCCAGTGCTGGTCGGTGGATAGGCAGGTAGTCGTTCCATGTAAAATACTGATGTCCAGCTAAATCTGGTCAGAATGGAAGCCAATCCCAATATATAAATGGGGAAAGTCTGGGCAAATGATGATTTAAAAATATTTATTAATAATAATTAGTCTCGGTGGTAGGCCATAATATTGACTGCCGGCAGAAGTTACCACCCACCAGACAAAGTCTTACCGCCAAGCAATTCGTCGTATTCCGGCATGATGTCTGGTGAAGCCGTACGGAGGACTTTTTTTTTTTTTTTTTCGGGGTGGAAATCCTCATAGGATGTCCGCCGCCCTAGGGTGGGTGACGCGGTCTGTCAGACTTTTACTGACTAAAACCACCCCGGTGTCTCTTCTGTCACGAGCGCGCGTGGGGCTGCGGGAGTCTAAATTCTTTCGCAGCCCCACACTCTCGTGCTGGCCGGTCTGTCCGAGCCTCGTCTCCGGCACGGGGTAGTGGGGTGTTAAGCTACCCCGTGCATCGCCTCAGAGGCGCGCGCTGACACTCGCGCGCGCCTCCGCCTCGGGGTCCATCGAATAGGGGGCTTCCCCATGTCCCTCGCCCCTGGACCCATTCATGGGGGGCGGAAGAGGGCGTTGTCCGCCCTTCTTCGGCGCCCGGTGCGTCTTCTGCGGTCCGGGAAGGGAGTTGAGATCTCTCTCTCCCGTTCCGCAGCTTCCTTCTGCGACATCACGTCCTCGCAGAAGGACACCACCGCGTCCCATGACTCTGCGCTGCCGGCCATCCTCCGCACTACTGTCGGCAGCGTCAGGTCGCTTCCTACTTCATTAGTGAGGACACGGCGCTGCTCCTCCCAAGCTAAACACTCGGAGAGCGTGTGCTGCGCCGTGTCCTCCCCGCATTGGACGCAGTGGTGGCACCGAGCGTCCGGCTCCCTGCCTAGGCGACACAGGTACTTGCCGAAGCAGCCGTGCCCCGACAGCACCTGCGTCACCCTGAACGACAGGGAGCCGTGCCTTCTCCCGAGCCAGTCGTCGAGTACTGGCCGGATCGCCTCGACGGTAGCGAGGCCGGCGGCAGGGCGCATAAGCCTTTGCCGCCAGTCCGCCACCAGGACCTGATGGAGCTCCTCTCGGCGCAGCCCGATCTGCCGCTGCGCCGGACTGTGACCCGTGTCCGCTCTTCCTCGCGCCATCGGTACAATGACGCGAGTACTTTCGCCTCTAGGTCCCAGGGCGGGGATCCGGCCAGGACGCAAGCCGCCTCGTAGGAAGCCGTACGGAGGACTGGTCTGAGCAGTTATGTTGCGATGTGTGCCGGGTACGATGCGCCAAATGTTGTTGTGTCGGCAGTTTGGTCGTGGAGGGCCTTCAGATCCATCTCCTTCTGGCGCAGCATTTGCCGCGTTGGTAGTTTATAATAGCAAAAAAAAAAAAAACTTAATAATAAAACATTGCAAACACAAAATAAATCATTCATAATAATGGTGTTGTTTATAGTAATAATGTATATAATAGCTTTGTTTAAATTGCTATTTATCATGGTACATTTAAATAAAGTAGTTTGTTTATTAAAATGTGCGAATTTAAATGATTGTATTTAAAATATATTATACAGGGTGGCGCAATAGAACGTGCATATTGCATCATCTTTTTTTGCGGGGTAGAAGGGGCGTGGGCGAGTGGAGACCGATATCGTTGGGTAGCGCGGTTTATGAAGTTTTAGTCACTATGAGTCACTTTGACGGGAAGCGTCGCGCATTTTGCGTGCGCGCATTTTACGAAAACTCTCGTTCGTACGTAGTTGTCAGGCGACTATTTTGTTCTGAGTATGGTGTACGGCAAATTAGGGAGGCTCCGAGTGCTAATTTAATTAAAATCTGGATAAAGCGGTTTGAAGAGACTGGATCGACGTTTAAACCACACGCAAAAGGTCGTCCACGCACATCTAGGACCGAAGATAATATTGAGAGTGCTAAGCAGTCGGTACGAGAAGATCCACAAATGTCTACTCGCAAGAGATCGTCTGTCCTAAACATATCGCGACGAAGTTTGCAACGAATTTTAAACTTGGATCTTAAATTGCATCCATACAAGCTGCAATTAACTCAAGAATTGAAAGACTCTGACTTCATAGCACGGCTCACATTTGCTAATGAAATGCTCAATCGGTTTTCAAATTTTGAAAACATCCTTTTCTCTGATGAGGCACATTTTCATATGAATGGGTTCGTAAACCGCCAAAATTGTCGTTATTGGAATAGTGAGAATCCCAGACTCAAACATCAAAAACCGTTACATAGCCCTAAAGTGACAGTTTGGGCCGCAATCTCTGCCAAAGGAATAATTGGTCCTTATTTTTTTGAAAACGCACGGGGGCAAAACATCACTGTTAATACCGAACGCTATGTTGCGATGTTGGAAGGTTTTTTGGCCCCAGAACTTGAAAATTCAAGAATAAAGAACTCTAGGACTTGGTTCCAACAAGACGGAGCTACCAGTCACACATCAAATGACTCCATGGCGGTTGTGAAGCAGATGTTCCCTGGCAAACTGATTTCGAAAAGAGGTGATATCCCATGGCCTCCGCGCAGTCCAGACTTGACGCCTCCTGACTTTTTTTTGTGGGGATACCTCAAACACAAAGTCTACACCAATAATCCGAGAAACATCAGTCAGCTCAAGGAGAATATTCGTGGTGAAATGGCAACAATCACACCAGCACTACTTAAGAAAGTTTTCGGTAATTTCCGTTTGCGGTTAGAGGAGTGCCAACGTAGAGAGGGTCATCATTTAGATGATGTTATTTTTAAAAAAATAAACTTCAGTTACCACTTAATAATTGCTTAGTTTTATTTTAACTATACCTTTTGTATTTATTTTTTAATAATTATTTTAAAAATGCACGTTCTATTGCGCCACCCTGTATATTTTTAGTCGTATTACAATTGATCAGCTCATTAGTGCAGCTTTAAAATTTTATTACTCACATTAAGTGGAGATATTAATCAGAATAATAGAATCATTATTGTGACATTCTGCACCCTCTATTGCTTAATAATAATAAAATGTTCGACAAATGTATCTACTCAACTACGTAAACAACGCAATGAATGTTGTTGAACTGTCAAAATGAATCCGCATCCGAAGGTTTTTCATCTTCGGAGTCTGAGGTCCGCTTTACCAGTCTAACTGCTGATTTTGGTCAAACTTCGATATTTTCCATGAAGCGTCTGCTTTCTGACCTCCACAGCCCGAAGGCGATATCGAAGCATAGCAGTTAGACCGATTGTTGGACTTTTGAGGGCTCCAACAACCAGGAACGACTGCCATTCGATGTCCGTATGGCAACCAGGACCAACCGCAGGGGGGGGTTCACTTAGAACATCAGCAACTGAAGCAAAGTGACTAATGACATCTTTGAACGTGAACAGCATACCTAAACATTGGTACCCATGGCATGCCGATAGGTGCCGCTATAATAAAATTTAACTTTTCTAACTAGATTGTCGATAATGTCGATAAAGCAGTGCACTGTGGTTTGTGGTCACGGCTTGCACGTGTTTGTTTGTTACGTATTCATTTTGCGCATATTTCTTGGTTTTCGAGAGGATTTCTGTGTTATTGACGTCGAGTTGAGATCTCTTGGGACCTCCTCCGTCCTGATAATCAGCCTTACCCGGAAATCAGTTCAGCCTTCGCAGTGTTGTACCTGTGCGCTGTGAATTGTGATTCCATAAGAAATCGTGAAATACACTCTTATAATTGCGAAAAGACGCTTGTGTTCTGTGTGTGTGTCTTTTAAAATAGAAAAAATGCCACATCACTGTGCTCTTGGATGTAAGAACATAAGAAAAGTTTAAAAGTAATAAATAAATATTGTGTTATTATATTCTATTATGTGGTTTTATTTCTATTATATTCATTACATTAATGTTACTTCCGCTAAAAGCTATTTAGTTTCAATGATTTATAATCTCAGTAACTTGCTGAAACAAAATAGCTTATAAGGGGGTAACATTAATAACCTCTAATCAATAGGACCATACAATATATCTATCTTTAGCTATTGTATGCGTAGGTATATATATATTAACGTTAATGTACGTTCAGAAAACCAGGGGGCGCTTTCAAACGATATGCACAAAATTCTCTCGAGAGGGCTCTCTTTTACCCTATTATTATTATACTCTTTGACCAACGGCTTAACGTGCTTTGGTGGTCGTGCCTCGACCAGACCAGTGCAAATATTCATATTCATGCATACAAATATTTGCACTGCGTGGGGATTGAAACCGTGCCTCCTTGCGCAGAGGCCGCGTTCGCTACCGCTACGCCACGGAGGCTGTCAAATTCCCATTGCTACAGATAGTGTGTTACGTAATAACTCAGCTGTTTCTCGCTTACTACTTTCATTTATCTTTTTATAATATTAATCGGTTTCACATCGTAAGACTACTGCGAAGTAATTACGTAACTCAATAATATTATCAGTAGCTATGAGTTTCATTCTATCAGTTAAATTCGCTATTCAAGTTATTGATGCGACAAATTTGAACATATCAAATCAAATAAAATTTATTAGAGCCCCAAATTATTTTCCATTAGTTGGTGATTGGAGCCTCCTGTTAAGCAAATTATGCCTGTGTTAGGAGACACGCAATAATGTATTAGCAACATCTGTTAAAACTATCCAGATTGTGATAAACAGCGTGTACCTACGCAATTCAGGTGCTGTTCTTAAAGCTCTTTTACTTCCAAATCATTACATCTCAATATTATTTATTTAGGTTTTTTTGTAGTCTATTTGATGGTCCACTGCTGGGCAGAAGCCTCCCCTTTTTCCATCCAAACCTCCCTGTCTTGTGCTACCTCTGATCATGTTGGCCCTGCGAACGTCACCAGACCTTCACACCACATTCGCCGTGGTCTACCCCGACGGCGATGACCTCCCTCAGGTATCCAGTGAGTGACGATCTTCGCCCATCTCTCGGATTGGTTTCACGAGAAGAGTCCAGCCCACTCCCACTAACATCCGCTGCTTGAGTTATAGATATTTTTTTTATTTATCTAAACTAAATATATTTAAACTAATAATTAATATATTTATTTTCTTAATGGTTGTATGTACTGCTTTCTCGCTAAAACGGCTGAACCGATTGGATTATGATATAGAAAAATAAATATTAGACATAATTTTTTAACAATTCGTGCAATGTTTAAATTTGAATTTAGAACCGAAACAAAAAGTCGCAATCACAAAACGAATTTTAAATTAGATCGAACAGTAAACTGTCAACAAAAAACAATTAATCAATAACATGACAGAAGTAATAATACAATACAATGCAGTAATTAATATAATATTTTGTCATTACTTCCTGTTATGTATTTGTGGAACAGATTGTTGTTTCTGATATAATAAGAGAAACTTAATTACACGACATGTGACACGGATAGTGGGACAAATTACAAGGTTATCTCGGGTTTGGGGCAAGTTAGTAGATGCAAAAACAAAACGATTAACACATTATCTAATGTAAGTATTATAAGGAGATTAGATTCAATGTAATATATTTTTGTTTGTAAACAAAAAATCTAAACTGATTTAGAAAATATTTCATTTAGCTATACGGCTTCTTTGGATGATATCAAGCGATATTAGAAGGGTTTTTTAATCCTGCCTCTATATGTTCGGAAGTTACATTATGAGAATTTTTAATACATTAGTATCAGAAAACGAACTTTTCAAATTGAAATAAGCACATCACTTCGTGTTATTGGCAAGTGACATGGAAAGTTATTGACCTGCGAAGTGCGGTGACACGTTTGTCATGAATTGAATTGAGAATTGAAAATAGAGAATTGAGGTAGCAATTCTTACGAGTACTTTATTTTGAGTTGAAACTATTTGAGTGATTCTATATGAGCTGTTATTTTAGTGCTAAAGGATTGCAGTAGTATTTCTGTTATACATACACACATCAAAAGTGTCTAGGGATCAACATATATTTTTGCAATAACTTTTCTCCTGATTGATATTAATTAAAATTTTCTTTAAGGATTCATCAAATAAAGTGTTTTCGTTTGTCACAGTAACGATAAACCAAGTCACCTTTGCATTAATAAAGAAATTTGCCATTTTCCTAATAAAGGGATATTTGACATTTGAACCACTAACACAAAAGTTCGAAAAAAAGACTGAAATAACAGTTTTCTCTAAAATTTTATTGGGTAACTTAAACAATTAATAATCCGTGTTTCTACCGCGAACACTAACAACACAAGAACATCGGTTTGGCATACTCAAAATGAGTTCATCCAAATCACGCTGTGGAATGGCCGCCCATGTTCGTTGCAACAACAAAAAAAGGTCTTCTTGCGACTGGATACCCTCCATATTCGGCAGAGCTCTTCTCTGTAGCATATCCCATGCATGCTCAATCGGGTTCAAGTCTGGCGACTGAGCAGGCCAGGGCAGGACATTGATGTTAGCTGCGGCGAGAGTCTGTCTTACAACTCTTGCGGTGTGCGGTCGTGCATTATCATGCATTAACTGAAATAAGGGACCGATTTGCACTTGTAGAGGAACGATGACGTCTGATACAATCGTTTCAGCATAAATTTGAGCGTTGAGGTTGCCTCTGATCCAAATCAACTCAGTTCTTCCGCCGATCCAAATACCCGCCCATACCATGATGGTTCCACCACTATAAGGATGGACTTCCTGGCAGGATTTTAATCGCTGTTGGCGTCCAGGGGTTCTCCAGTGTCGTATACGTCTTGTATCCGGTCTCATACCAAAACGAGACTCATCAGAAAAGCACACGAAACGCCATTGTTCTTCTGCCCAATTTCTGTGTTCAAGAGCCCATTGATATCGAATCCTACGATTGTGCATTGCTATAGGTGGTACCCGTAGCGGTCTTCGGGAATGAAGGTTCACTTCATGCAAGCGGTTTCTGACTGTTTGGTCGCTAATTAAGTTCCCTGAAGAGTGATGAAGCCTCACGGCTAACATCATGGCGGTTATTGTTGGAGCTCTTCGAGTTAAGATTTGAATGTATCGGTCTTGTCTCCGTGTGGTGCAGCGATACCGTCCTCCATGGCGCTCAGCCACGGTACCAGTGCTTCGGTAACGTGTCCAAAGTCGACTGATAACACTCTGACTTGTATTCAGAGCTAAAGCCACAGTACGTTGCCGGGAACCAGCTTCTATCATTCCCACGGCTCTGAGCATTTCTTCCCTGCTTAAATGACGTCGCCGCTCCATAATAACGTTGGTTTTAATCAGTAGTAGGGAAACAGTAGCACTAATAATGTCTTCAATGCGTTGTATGTTTTTATAGGGAAAATATTGACAGCTGATTTTCATCTTTTACTCGAATTTGATTCACAGTTCCTGATTCAAATTATGAAATGCACCAAAAGGATCCATATAAATTTATAAAATCATAAATTTATTACAAAGCCACATCTCAATCTCAAGAAATCCGCATAAAAATGCTTGATCCCTAGACACTTTTGATGTGTGTAGTATAAACTGTATAAAGCTACTTTACCAGCGAGGCTCGTCTGTTTTATTTTTTTTTTGTATGTATATTGTGTTGAATTTTACGTGAACTATAGAAATATAAGTTTTATGCAGATGGAGTTACATGCCCGAAGGATGACCATTTCTTTATGATATTGTTTTAGTGAATACTAAAAATCAAAATGATATTTTTTTAAAAAGGTAAAAATCCTGTAGAATATAAAACTATCGCAGTCAGGGATTGTACTCATATATGTGGCTGGTAGTGGCTGGCGGAGAACGTCTCAGAATCGAGCTTGTTGGCGTGCCATGGAAGAGGCCTATGTCCAGCAGTGGACGAGTAGAGGCTGATGATGATAATGATATATTTGTTCATTAGATTCTCCATGTCAGTACAGTTTTATAGCAAGCAAATTATGTTTGTACTACAGCTGCTCTCAAAAAATATCAGTTTTACCTCATCGCAGTCTGTTATAACTTGTACTGCTACAACCACTATATTTTAATTGGTCGCCAAGCTGTCACAAATGAAGGTTTACAAAACATAATTATAAAGAACCTAATTATATAGCTCAATAGGCTCGCCCCGTCGAACCGTTCATTTCTCTAATTACTCTTTAAATAGTGGCCAATTTTGCTCTGAATTTATTAGGGAGGGAAATAAATTATGGAATTCAGCAGCTGGCACCAATCAAATGATAAATGTGACGGTAAAACTGACAATTAAAAAGTGATGTTAGTAAGTAAGTACTATTTTATTAAATTTGTCTTCCTATGCCGGGAAAGATTTCCAGTATTTATTTCCTAAGGATTTAAAAATTAAAGCAGAATTAAGTATAGAACTGAATCATGAGGTGGATAACAACTATTGGCCAAAATAATGGATTGGCGAAGAATACGTGGTATCAATGCATGTGTTAACCCAGTGTAAACGCATTAATTGATACCACGTATTCCCAATTATGTGTTTAATTATACACACTTAAAATAATGAATAAAAATTAACATTCAAGCCGTGGGACCATTTTTTCGTTTGTGTTTTAGCAATATTAAACTTAATTTTTAGCTATTTGGTAACAGTGTCTACCATAAAATTTGTGTGAAATTTTTTATACTATATAACTACACGTGTCTAGTACATTTTTATGAAGGGTATTTTTTTATTCTTTATTTATGTTGTATTATGTTCAATAAATATAGTTTGATTGTGCTCTGGCTGTTGAGAGTATGTCATGCTCACTCAAATGTCTCGCTGATGGTGGCGTGTGTGTTGGGTCATTAGGTTCCCTTCAATATGGTTGAGCTGAATGATGCTGATCCATACGTCATGTTCCTGAACGGACGCCGTCGGAGGGGACTGGTCATCTCTTAGCTGCCACGGCGTATTTTAATTTCTGAATTGATTTTTGTGTGTTTTCATAATGGACGCTCTCGGCGTACAATTTATTTCTGCATCGTTCTCACACGGTTGATTTCAACATGAATGATGTAATCAAATATTTGTAACAATAGTTTGAAAATTTAAAAGAGTGTCCATGGAGTTTCTTGCCCGTTCTTCTCCATAGGTACCTACTCTTTGGAATGGTCGATTAGCTTCATCTTATTGACTGACCGACCTTCTCACAATTCAAAAGTGCCTGTAACTGGTTTATTTGAAATAAATGCTTTGATTTGATTTGATGTTTTTAGTCAAATTATTTTATTATTATAACAGACTGATTACAACTTGACATAACCTCAGGAAGTAAACACATATTTTACAGAAATGTGTTAGTTAACCTAATCTAAACCCTGTATAATTTTATCTTGTGTTACGGAACAGACATTAATATATTTCAGAGCTACTGAGACAATCTGATTGAACTGATTGAATGTACTATTAATAATCTGATAAATAAACACATTACTAATGAAATACCAACTGGACGTAATGATAATGACGAAACAGAATATGAAACAACACCAGTTATTAACTTTGACACTATCAGAGACGTATCACACGTCACTGCGCCGATCGATCCAACGTTAATAGAATACTTATCTAAGTTAGTTGTACTTAGTGAGTGAAAAATAATTTAAAATACGAAACTTGTTTTATACAATAATGTGATTTACATAGATATTATACTAGCAAGATGGTCTAATCAATGTAGTAACTTGAAAAACAAACAAGACTTTTAGACACAACATCATCATCCGCCTAGTCCAACTATGTTGGGGTCAGCTTACAGTCTAACCGGATCCAGCTGAAAACCATTATTGACCGCGACTGTCTATTTACGTACCGGAAGACGCAGCGTAGGGAGGCCCCCAACAAGGGTTACCGATGACCTGATGATGAGCTGATGCGGACAGCACAAGACGAGTCATTGTGAAAGCCCTGGGGGAGGCCTTTGTCTGGTTTGCCTTTGCAGTGGACCTCTATAGGCTGAAGAAGAAGAAGAAGACTGCCCATCTGACCATCACAACCCTGGTATTGGGTAATACGATAGCCCTTGGTGAGACTGGTTGTCAGAATTTCGGACTTCTGACCACCCGTGACAACTGTCAAAGCATCTGCAAATGACAGCCGCAACTGCCGCAAGCAACTGTTTAACGTGCTTTCTGACGAACGTAGGAGTACAAAAAGATAAGATATAAAGATGGTAATCCACAGTCCAACCTTAGCCAGCGTAGCTAATAAAACTAATCGATCGAATTTACATAATTGCCTAATTGCGTAAGACACTATTACTATCAGTTGGAATCATTTTGAAGCATATTGCTATTTCATTGCTCTCTATATTCGAAAATATGTTGCACAATAAAGTACTTAAATAACGCAATGAATGTTGTTGAAATGTCCAAATGAAATCCATTGCTACCGATAATGTGTTACGCAATTACCCTGCAGGGACCTTAGTCTGCTATTTTTATAAATTTGTCATTCCAACACAATTCCATAGTCATTCCATTGTCGTAGTGCTAAAAGTTCGTAATCAGCTAAACTCATAATGATCGATCGATTATATCGGTCAGTCGTCTCGTAATGCTGATAGTATGACATTGCCGTATTGCCATTATTATAAAACCCGTTAGTAGAAGTGATTTTCTAAAAACTACTGCTTATAATTTGAATATTTATTAATATGGAATGGAGTGAGAATGATTGACTACTGGAAAGTTATAATGACGCCACTTTGTTAGTAAATTACAAAACTTGTCAAAATCGATCATTATCACAGATCGACCATTCTGATACTATTGTAATAGCAGATTAAGCGGCTTATTATATAGTCACGGGCTACGATTTTTGGATAAAATAAGCTAACAGAATGATGGTATATGATAATTTTAATAAATATTTTTTTAATTTTAAACAATTCTTCCATACAAAGTCTGTTAGACATCATTTTCAAATCTACTAACTTTGAAACCACAGTTTATTTTGTTCTGGAGTACGTGGTAGCATGATGGAATTAACATCTCGCCATAGCTGTAAAAACAAAAGTGTTGTTGCTGAAAAAATCTTTCTTTAACTGTACACATTGCACGTTATGCTGTGCACATTGTAGAGACATTGGTATTCCAATACAACATAAATACTGACTACCAATAATCCTATAGACTTTGATATAAGTTTCCAATGGTAATTAGGATGATATATGAGACCCACGCACTATGATTAAAAATCTATATCTCTCTTATTTTTCAAGATAAACAGGTGAAATTTTGCACCAATGTAGTTCATAGTCTATATATTTAATTAAGTTTACATCTAATAAGCAATAGGTTTTGCTTGCGGTTTTACTCGCGTTTAAACTTGGAATATTTTAGTTTCACTTGAATGTGTTGAATGTTTGTGTGTATTGTCTCTTTTTGAACCCTAAATAACTAAATAGGAATAATAAAACAATAAAATAAAAAAAAATGATTTAATAAAAAATATTTATTAAGCTTACATTTTGAACTTATGTATACTATATAGTGAGTCTAAAATATAAAAAAATAACCTTAATAACCTCAAATATTATTATCTCTTAACATTATAATTATGTAAAAGGTAGGTATATAAATAAATAAAGGTAGGTTTCACACCTGATCAACCTCAGGATCCGTGATCAACTAGATTCACTTTCAAGAGATGCAGAGTATCTTCGTCCAATTCCTTGACATTCTTTTCATATGGTTTGCTATTCGCAAACCATATGAAAATAATTGTAATGTATGGATCCGATGTATATAGTAATGTATGGAATACATCTTCGTTAGTTGCCGATCTTGAATACTTTTTTGAATGATATAGTCTACAATTTTTGTAGTCTTTATTACGAGACTCTTGTGCATCTTCCGAAAGTTATTTCTGCAGAACAACTGGCATTACGGAAAAATCTTCTAGCTGTATTACCATCATTCGAGTAGCCACTTACTTGCCTTGGTTTATCAATTATTAAGCCCAGCTCTTCACGGAATCTTTTTTGTACTGTTCCTTTTTTTCCTGTTTTAGTCGTTTATTTTCGTCATGAAAAGTATCAATTCACGTCTAAAGCAATTAAAAGAACTCATTATAAGTATTTTGTATTGTAATTTAATAACGAACAATAACAAATTGTGGTAAAGGGTGTTCAGTGGCCAAGCTTTTTATAGGAAAATCGAATAAGGGTGGTGTGCATCATATACCGTTATCTTAGATGACCTTATTTTCAAATAAAACCTGTGCAAAAACTATATCAATAACAAAAAACGCCAAAATTTTACCTCAGAAACGTCATACGATACTTATCAATTCAGTTCCCGTGATAATGAATATGGGACGTGTTATCAAAAACCGCAAAAAACCGCAAGTTTTTTTTATTGTACATATTAGGTGAATACCTTGTGCATGAAATTATATCAAATTTAGAACTTCGCCAAGCTTAGCTAACATATAAAAGTCTCGTTGAAGTTAAAACAATTTAATTTTCGTCGGCATTTTACGTAAAAAATTGTGACAGTTATATTTTATCTTTTATTATAATTTAAATAACTGACTATTACTCTACATAAAATATCCATTCTAAATATATGGCACACTATATAGTTATTTCTTAACCAGTGCTCAATATCTAACTCTGAAAATATGTAATTTACAAGTTACAGTTTGTAGAATTTCTATACTTTCGAGTTCTAATGCAGTTTTTTAACTATTTTGTGTATTTAATAGATAAAAACGAATTGAATATCATAGAATGGCTTCTTATGAATAAAATAAAAACTTTTTTTTACAAAAAAACAACCGACTTCCAAAAACCACTACAAAGTGAAAAATAACTAATTTCGGAAGTCGGTGTCTTTGGTTTTGTATATTAATTTTTGACACCGACTTTCCAACAGAAAAAGAATTATCAAAATCGGTTCATAAACGACGAAGTTATGCGCGAACAATCATAAAATAAATAAAAAAAAGCGTATATACGGTCGAATTGAGTAACCTCCTCCTTTTTGAAGTCGGTTAATAAGACCAAAAACATGTACTATTTGCAACATTTTAAAAAAGTATTTTTAATCAGCTCTTGTTCTACGATAATCCATAGTGCCACGTGTAGATTCATGAGATATATTTATTCATCATCATCATCACAGCGTTAATCCCAGTCGCATCCGAAGCCTTTTTCAGCTTTGGAGTCTGGGGTCCGCTTTACCAGTCCAACTGCTGAAATGGCTAAAATTCGACACAACAAGCGACTGCCGTCTGACCTCCACAACCAGAAGGCGATATCGAAGCATTGCAGTTAGGCCAATTGTTGGACTTTTGAGGGCTCCAACAACCCGGAACGACTGCCACTAGATGTTTATATGGCAACCGGGACCAACGGCTTAACGTGTTTTCCGAGGCCAATTACTTTGTGTAAGTTATTTCACCACCACTGCTCTAAATACGGTGAAGGAAAACATCGCGGAGAAACCGGCATGTCCTAGAGCCAAAAACTTTGTGGACATGTGACATCTACCAACCCGCACCACCAGCCCTACTACTAACTACCACTAATAATAAATAAATATATACGGACAACTCACACAGATTGAGCAAAGTAGGTTCGAAACTTGTGTTATGGGATACTAACTCAACGATAGGTACTATATTTATAATAGATAAATATATAGATAAACATCCAAGACCCAGGCCAATCAGGAAATGATCGTTTTCCATCATGATCTGGCCGAGGATCGAACCCGGGGCCTCCACGTCGCAGGCAGGCGTGTTGACCGCTGCGTCACGGAGGACGACAAACAACAACATTATAGGCTAATTATGTGCTTACATATGTAACTAGGTAAGCACTTGAGCCTATAATGTTGTTGTTTGCAAAAGTGTGCTTACATATGTATATAAGCACACTTTTGCATGCAAACACTGCTGTGGAAATATTTATTAGTCAAAACGACGCGACGTAAATTATACGTAATTACTATTCACATCATAAACAATTTAATTTATTATTTTTAAATAGCAGAGAACACTTGACACAATTCTTTTATTCACAAATCATGAAACTCTCAAAATAACATGAATAGCACCATTTGTCAATTTAATTAACTCAAAACACAAAAGGCATGTCTATTCTGAAAAGTTTTATCATGGGCCGTAATAACCGTTCACATGCAAGCCGTTGTCGAATTAATAAGTGTCCTACTTACATTTGTTGTTAAATAAGTAATTATAACGTTTTGACAATACATTGTCTGTGTAATTACTTTGGGAATGATAAAACCATTGTGTTGCGAAACTTTCTGTCCAAGGTAAAGAATCAAAAATTCGTTTTTGTTTATTATATGTGGAGTGGCAGCTGGTGGAGACGTTTGCTAAGAGTCGGAATACAATGCAATTAGTATTTACGATATCATAAGAAGACAATGGATCTTATAATTTTATTATGTGAACAAATTTTTATGGGCGCTCGTTTACTTAGAAATAAAGAATAGATCTGTCAGACAGATTAGTTCTAATTTGATTATCCACGAAGCTTTTTGTTTGCAACTGTAGTTATTAAATTAAAAATCTTTTCAATGTAAACTATGTTATAAATATAATTGAAAATGAATTAAAAAAAAATGAGAAGAAATACCTTACCATACCCACTCTTTTAGCTGCGATATAATTACATTCTGCTAGTCAGTTGTAGGTATATATATATATATATATATATATATATATATACTAGCTGACCCGGCGAACTTCGTTCCGCCCTAAAGGCAATATCACATGACTACTTTCTAAATTAGGATAATTTTAAATAAATAAATATTATTATTCAATGATTCTTTATTTGGGAGCACAATCCTGGCGGTTCTCCGGAAATCTTTAATGCGCTACAATACTCGGAAACAACATCCATTGGCCCAATGCGAACGTCATTGCGCTATATGCGTATAGAAACGCTGCCCGATTCAAATCAGTATTTGATGAATTTCTTCTTGTGCTTCGTAAATTATTATCTAGCGCTTGATCTCTGAGGTTTGCTCGACGATTTCGCATTGCCAACTGAGCTGTTTCATGGGCTGCCTACCTTTGCTCTGGTGCGTGAGAAGCACGAAGTCGAGTCATACTAAGGCTGCGCTCTTCAAGTGCAATTTCTTGCTCTTCTTCAGTTCTTTTTTTTTTTTGTTTTGGATGGGAAATCATCAAATGACCTTTCCGCTCTGGGCGGAGCGGAAGGGCGTGTCAGACTTTTACCTAGACTAAAACCCACCCGTGTTCCTTCACTTGCCTGTGCAACAGCCAGTACCATGGTTTCTTTTTTAACTAACCCACAACCCTGTGGACCAGTCCTCGCGGACCCCGTCAAGGTGTGCTGACATCTCTTTGAGGTGCGTGTGAAACACAACGTGCCGTCAACTCGGGCCTGGTTCTTACCAGGAGGCGAGCTTCCTATCGCTCGCCGCCCGCAAGCCCGCGCCTACGGTGGTCGGGAGTCCGATGTTGCCACCCAACCAGGGCGCTTCCTGCGGCAGTTTGAGGCGTGAGAGTAGTGAGATTTCCGCTCCCTCACGCGCTACGCCTCCTCCTTTGCCAGCATCACTGCTTCACAGAAGGAGGTGAAAGCTTGCCATCATGCACTCTTGCTCCGGACTATGGCCCGGACCAGGGTCGGACGCGAGAGATTGCCGCCGATCGCCGCCACGAGGACACGGCTGTGCTCTACCCAAGCCAGGCAGACCTCCACCATATGCTCCACCGTGTCCTCAGGGCGATGCACACAGTGGTCACCCTGGCGTTTCCTCCCGCCTTATACGGAACAGGAACCTCCCGAAACAGCCGTGTCCGGTGAGGACGTACGTCAGTCGGAAGGTGAGGACGCCGTGGCGCCTCTCTAGCTACTCCTCAAAGAGAGGACTTACCGCCGCTATTGTGGCGTGCTCTGTGCTGGATTGCGACAATCACACTTTCCATGTCGCCATGAGATCCCGCCGGAGCTCTGTCCGCTGTACTGCGATTTTATGGATTGGATATGGACACAATTTAATGGATGTTATTATACATATAAACGTTTTTTTAATTACTCTATCTATTAAAAGAAACCTCATCAAAATCTGTTTCGTAGTTTTAAAGATTTAATCATACAAAGTGACATAGGGAAAGAGAAAGTAACTTTGTTTTATAGTATGTAGTGAAGTGGTAAATAGCACAGCAATACAATATTAGAAATTTTGAAGTTGAAGTTTGCTTTGGGGCTTTTATTAAAAAAATTAAACCGGCAGAGAGTATTTATATTCCTTGCTTTAAATGAATGCATCAACATTCAACCGGTAAGATTTTTTTTAATATGCTGAGTAGTGCAGCAGTGTGTTTGTACCATTTTTAACAAATGAACCGCTAACTTATATTTGACTGAGTTGTTTTGTTATTCCATGTCACGTCACACGGGAACGACGGGAACAACGGGAACGGGATTAAAAGTATCCTATGTGCTATGTCCTTCTCCCAGTTCTTATCTACCTCCCTACCAATTTTGAGCCATACTGGTTAAGCGGTTCTTGAGTTATAAATAGAGTAACTAACACGACTTTCATTTATATACATAGACTTCATTCAAATCGGACCAGCCCTTTAGGAGGAATTCAGTGACGTAGGTACACAGGTACAGTAGATTTAGGAATATACCCATGGAAAGCATTGTCATCTACATTTGTAACAAAGATATCATACCTCTCTCTACCCCTAAAGCTCTTGTTTCAGTCTCTTAAAGTTAAATAAAAAATCTTAAATATTTATTTATTTCTATTTATTTTTTTCTCTTTTAGTTCATAAGTACAATTTTAGTTAAATAAAAAAAATGAAAATATTTTTTTATTTTTTCCCCTTTTAGTTCTTATGTACAATTTTCTTTTTAAGTAACTACAAAAATTAAAAAAAAAACTATAAACTTGTCTAAAACAAAAAAAAAACTTGTGATTGCCCGGGTTTGAACCGAGGAACACCAGCCATCGCGAGTAGACCATACCACTATCGCCTACGCCACAGCCGCTATGTCAAGCCGCGCGAAATTAGCGCCCATATTATGCGTGAAATATTGCGAAAGAGAAAACTCGAAAATATGCGCTTCCCCAGACATAAAACTGAGCTAGATCAATTTCTCGTCCCCGAAAACCCCCACATATTAAATTTCAGCGAAATCGTTAGGGCCGTTTCCGAGATCATATGCTTCTTCAAGCGATCAGCGCCATCTGCCGGGCTGATTTGTGAATCTAAACCATCCAGGTCACCACTCAAACGCATACAGAAAAATTCATTAAAATCGGTCAAGCCGTTTAGGAGGAGTTCAATGACATACACACGTACAGCAGAATTATATATATAAAGATATATATATATATATATATATATATATATATATATATATATAACTTATCATAAAGCATATATTTGTGGGTATAAATATCTCATCAAAAAGCTAAATCGTTCATGCGACAAAAATGAAAACCAAACACAGTTACGGATTTTGGCATAGCCCATTGTAACCCGGTAAAGTTAAGAAATCATGCCAGTGCCAGAACCTGTGGCCGTATTAGGAAACATTTCAAATTTGGTAGACTTATAGTAAAATGTAAAGCGTTCCAGGTACTACTAACACCTAATTCTTTCGTCGTTTTCTTCTCAGTGTGGTGCTGCGAAGATTGGCGCGTTCATTCTCTGTCATATTTGTCAGCAATAAGCCTAGAAAACCATCTCTCGTTGATACTAATCCGGACAAAGTGCTCCCGGAGACATCGCTCACGGATGTCGCGCTAGACAAACGACATAGCTGTCGCTATAATTATAACACTACGTATGAAAGAATAACCATGGATTGAGGAGATTTACCAGTAATAATGACCAAGAAGATTCTAATAAATCAAAATATTTCCATTTCATATATATCAACTTGGGCACGATATGCCGGACGCTAGGTGCATGGTTCCAGTCCAGTTGATCATTTTCTATGGAGAAGAGCAGATAACAAACTCCAAGGTAGCTTTTAAAAGTAAATTGGGTTTTACAATGTTTCAAAAAAACTGTGGGTATGGGAGGAAAGCATAGGGTGTCAACAAGTACCTGGTACTTGATATAGTAAGAGATGTTCTAAAGTTTACAATTCCTACGAAGTTCTTATTTTGTATAATACATATAGAAGACAATAATGATGTAAAACATAAAGCATCTTGGGATAACGGTTTTACAGAAAAGCAGTAAATACGAATATAATTGCATCCGTTCAGCTCTTAAACCACAGATTTAGCTTTAAGTGGCACCGCCACTTTATCTTGGTGTCCTTTTACCAGACAGCGAAACATGATCTTACTTAATTTTATCACTGAACACTAAATCTCTTTTAGCAGAATCCATAAAATCTGCCCACACCTTCAGCGCCTATTAATTTCCCGACGGACAAAGCGCAGAGTCCGAAACAACGACAAAGACAGAGCATTGCAATATCTTCATCTGCCGTTTCACACGGTGCATTACCAAGATTAATGGGGCAATAGAGGCAGCACAATTTGAACCCGGCTCCCGCGCGCAGGATACAATATTTTATGTTGACAGACATAACAGCGCTTATACGACCGCTTATTCTTTGTGCCCCGTATTTTATTCGCTTTATGACGGTCCCAGACAACCTTCTCATCTACAACCCTAAAAATATTCTTTATTCCAATTTCAACTCTATGTTTGTCACTGTACAGTTGTTTACAGTATTTTTTGTTGGCAAAACCGCTTGTGGCTTTATAGTAATGGTCGTGGATGTCGGTTGAATGTTTGTTAGTATTTTATTTCGGGGCGTTCTCGCGTCATAAAATAATAGCGTAATGCAGTGTTGTAAATCAATTTTCCTTTTGAACGATGACGTTTATAATGAAGGTCGGTAGTTTTGAATTAGTATAAAATATTTTTTATAAACGAGCATGATTATTCTGTATATATATACATATCTGTTATATATATACATATCTGTTTTATTAATGGATGTAAAATCTGGCCGCTGTCGGGGCTTTCTTTCATTAGATGTCAGTACAATACTATAAATAGAGTTTGGATCATTCAAATACTGGAATAATGAATCAATTAATCAGTGTAATACTCCATCCTTGGATAAAAGGTAGTATTTGCAACGTTTTGATGATGTTTGATTTCCCAAGCACTGAAATATTCGAATCGATTTTTTACTACAGTTTTACTTTATTTTTTTACTGTATATTTCACATTACTTATCTTAAAATATAACATTGATAAAAACAGAATAAATCTAGTGGGAACTCCAAAATTAACTAAAAATCTAGAATATCTAAATAATTCAATCATGATTCGAACGACGACATCCACAAAGAAGCAAGAGAAGTCGTGATAAATAAAATAAACATTCAAAAAGCACCCCCTCCGAATTCAAATTGAAATAAAAATGCATGAATGCTTATCCAGGCATCGGTTTGTGAATAAAACAATACACATCCGACTGCAAACAACTTGGATCAACATGTTTAGGACGAGTACGATTTGTAAGGGGGATGCAATGGTTCACCTGAAGGGCTTGAATAGCTGATTTAGACAAAGAAAAAGAAAAGTGAAAGTGGTGACTAATTAAATAAAAGAAGCCTAAAAACAAGAAGTCTTTTTTCTTTTTTCAAAAAAAAGTCCATTTACAATATGAAAGACAACGTAGTAACTTAGTATTGTTAATGTTGCTAATTTCAGGAACTGCTGGTCCGATTTGAAAAAATCTTTTTGCTTTAGATAGCCCATTAATCCAGAAAGGCTTTAGGCTATATTTCATCAAGCTGCGACCAATAGACGCGGAGCATATAAAAAAATATAAATCGAAACTCGTCTAATATGACGTTGTACTGACGTCTAATATTGTATAAGCCATATTTATAATGATACAGAAGCATTACTTGAGACGACTAATTGTCATTCACATTCAAAGTATGCCAGCATCGTAGACGGCATTCCTTTGGCTCGTGGCGGGAGATTTGATTTCTGAGAGTAATTAACTTGATGATTTCATTGCAACATGTTTGATATAGTGTCATGTGTAATGTTTGTCAGCTAATTAGATTTATATCACATCTGAGGTCATAATTATGGTGTATTAAAACTGAGAATAATAGAACTTCTCAATAGTTTAACTAATATCTTTTCTTTTGTTATGAATTTTATGATCAGGTATTAAATACTTTTCATAATACATTGCTAAACGTTTAGTCGACTCTTTACGTGACCAGAGGGCTGGGCTATTTTTTGGCCAAAGAATCAACATCGCTATAGAACGTGGCAATGTTGCCAGCCTTTTGCTGCAACACCTGTTGACAGCATTTAATTATTTCCATTCCTACTTTATAGACTTGTATATCATATTCTTTTTAAACTTTTTATAATTATTAATTTATCGAATGCAAAAATAGATAAAAATAATAGTCTTCCTAAAAGTTTGAACCAATGAATATATTCAATAATTAACTGTTAAATCTATAAATTAGTAGCAATATTCCTCCTTTCACAAACATTTACAAGCATCAGAGCAGTCCAAGTATTCAACAGTGAAGGGTGGTAACTCCTGACAACCCAGCTCATCTAGTTCTCGCCCCGACATGACGCGGCTTATCCCGCCCGTCGCACATAAATACGTAATGAGAGGATCTGACGTCGCTACTATGGACTGTTGACATGCTTCAACATTAACATAGGACCGTTCAGGAGATTTTGTAACGAGGGGCGGCACACTTGGGAGTTCTGTTATTCTGCTTTTCGTCTAGCGTTATTATTATGTTATCATTATTCCTTATCGATGAATTGTCAGTTATGTGTTGTTTCTTTTGATAAATGTCGGTTTTCATATTTATTATAATTTAATTTGACACCACCACATTTTAAGATGCCGCTGTTCAAATATTACCAACGAAATATAAAATGAAACTGTAGACTAAAGAACTAAGAGGTCGTATTTCACCAAAATAAAAATCAAAAATATAGTGGTAAAAATAATTTCCTTTCATACTTCGACACTTACATTTATATTGATATCAGTTTTCATTAAAAAGCCGTTAATTATATGAAAAATGAGCAGTAAACGTTATTACATGTTGTCAAAAGTACATAAAAAGACACGATTGGCGCAGGCGCTGAGCAATCGACTGTTGCGCTGTTTATCGGGCGTTCGGATCCCATACACAACAAATGTTTTTATAACCTACAGGTAGTTGTTTTGTGTCTGACAGACTGTTTATCTACTCGGTTTAAATAAGTACACGCACAAATGATATAGGAATAATTAATAGTATGGGGCAAAGTTTTTTAAGTAATAAAATAAATCCAAGAGAAAATTGATTGCTGTGGAATATGCCAAGTTTTGCTTTCATAATGAGGTTTTAGACGAGTTTCCTTGTCAATACATACTTTGTCCATCTCAAGATGTCAGTGTCAAGTGAAAGAGGTATAAAAAGCTGATGGATACCAGCTGATACCACAACGTTTATGGTAACGAGAAACTAGTCTCGGTACAAGTAGGACTAATGGTGAAATAAGATTAGAAATTATTTAGATTTATAGTAAGGGAAGACGTTGGTGGTTCCGAAACGGATTACAAAAATACTTTTTTTTATAAAAATGACAATAAAATATCATGAAGTACAAAAACATTACTATGAATCATATAAATTATAATTGTGAACTTGTGTAAGAACCCAATTTAAACATGCTCTGAAACTGTGCTGTATAAACAAACAACTAAAAGTAGTAAAATGCAGTCGAGTCAGAAATTAGGTTAGTATCAGTAACTCACGAAAATTTTGCATGTTGGCGCAATATAAACAATTTTGTTTTGTTACCAGAATTACATAAACGTGCATAAGAAATAAACACAGGAAAGATATAGTCGTGTTTTAAACTTTGCCATAAAATTATTAACAAAGTAGAAAACTGTATGTGACTTCAACTGAACCGTAGTACCGGGTTGTTCATAAATCTTCATTGCGTCCCGATGACACGCCGCGACACGTCTCTCTGCTACCGCGCTACCGACAGCCGCCACTAAACGAACAGCTTACAACACCTTAAACAAAACACACAATTTCCAACCCTAACTTTACTCAATAAAGTCCATTTCCCTTTTATACTCTCCACCTGGAACTAAGTCACATTTCCCAACATGAATAACTCGACGAAGTTGGGGCTTCCAAAGAATTTTGAAGCGATAGCTGACGCAATAAGGTTCTTTTTAACTTGTGCAATAAACTGTAGTACTTTGTTCTTTTCGTTAGAATTCTCATCACTTGGAACAAGAATGACGTTTGCAGCAATCTCCTCACTAATGGAAATGTAACTCTGTGTGGAAGGATCAGAATTGAGTTTGAAATACGTTGGGATATTTAGTGTGGCAACAACATTATCCCTCTGTGACAAGCAACGTCAGGCTGTCGATCATTATAATATATGTGCCTGGCTGTCAGCTGTCTTAGCGCATGAATGATTCACTCCGTGATAAATTTTAGCTTATGATTACCTTTCAGACGTATGTCAATATGTCTGTTTACGTAATTACAATTTCTATATTTAAAGGCTTTCAGACTGTTTTATGGTGGGACAGACATGGCGGAAGGCAAACTCGTTTGACGTGTGTATGTGGCTCTAAGTATTTTTGAATGAGTATGATTTATCACCGTAACGGTTCAAATGATAAATCGTACTCAAATTCATGGACTGTAAATACAGAAAGGTGGTCGTTTATTTCCTTTACACAACCATCAATTTTCGAACTGTCGATTGCGAGATCATCAATTTCGAAAATTATTTAGTATCAATCTTGAGTTTGTTATTAACAACTAAGTGAAATGAAAATGCTATTTGTTACTCATGAGTGATAGATTGGGTTTACGAGGTCAGTTATGTGTATTTAATAAAAAATCTGATATAAATGCTGATCATTTTGAAGGGCATCATAATACTTGTAGGTTCATAACAGGTAAGAGTAATCGTCTTCAATCACAAGTAAATACGTCTTCTCGTAAATTAATTCATACACTCTACTCTGATACGACTCCCTTCTTTATTTTTACTCTGAGATCGGTATAAAATCTTTATTGTTCATATACATCATTACGATTAAACCTTATCGGAGCGGGGTGAGTAAGAATCTCTGTATACTCGACATTTTTATTGAGCATATTAAGATGGCAATGTCCAGCTAATATGGGACGTTTATCAATAGGCATTACGAATTAATCATTTAGATCTGCAATTCTATCTAGTACAAAATGAAGAATCCATTGATAGTCTTATTATAAAAGCACTTGAGATCCCCTGACATTATGACTAATGACGTTATTATAAAAAAATCGATTTGCATTTTTAACGACTGTAAATATCTATTAGCTAAGTTTTAAGCTACTTACATATAAAATAGTTATATCTGGTGAAATCACCGCTCAGTATCAATTCATCTTCTATTCTCAATGTAAACAGAACTTATATGAAAATATCAAGTAACTTTTAACTACTATTTTTAATAATAAATTATTTTAAAAAATCTGGTTAACTATATTAGGATGCTTTTACTGGTAAATTTTGTGTCTTCTGTAATTTATATCCTCTATTTATAGGACCTACAAACAATCACGATTCAACTACTTCAATATTGACTTCTCTCTTAACATCTGACAAGGCTTAGATCTTATCTGCTAAACCATATTATGGAACATCAAGGACAAGTTCATCCATTATACATTCTAAACATTATTTGCTAAGACTATCATAATGTATTTACAAATGAGAAATCTACTTATTTTTACATATATCTATCAGGTCAGCTATATTCTTTGTTTCATCCAATGCTTCGTTGGAATGAAAATGTATATTTCCTTCACATAAATATTCTTCTTTACGTTGTAATAAAACATGGTGAAGTCAAAAGTCATGGTATTTGTTTGACGTTGCGCCAAGAGGCGTGACACGTCACGTCAGTGTAATAACATTGTCTGTCTGTCCGTTAGAATTGATAGCGGGATGTTTGTGATGGTGATTCATTATGAAATGTTGTTAGTCTTCTATTGAATGTGTTGGAATTGAATGGTTTTTAATTGAATTTTGTTGCTCGTGTGTGGTCTGATTGAAGAGGTGGGTGTTGTAAGAACTGAGGAGATAATTAATGAGATAGAGATTTTTTTTCTATTTATGAACTAGTTGCTTCGTACAGTGATCTCCGTTCTGCTAGAAACAAAAGTGTAATTAAATTACATTTTCATTTCTAAATGATTATAGTCGTACAAGAATAACCAAAACAGACGGTCTTTAAAATTTATTTATAATTTGTTACTTTACAAATCCAAGTAGACTGAACCGTACCTAAACAGGTATACATAAAGCAGTCAACGACATAGAAAGGAGTCCCTCGCAACTCAAACTACTTCGGTAGCGACAGACAGACGTACGCTTATTGAAACGGCTGCAGACGTATATCAAGATGCGGCGCATACATCAAAGTCAGGAGTCTTATCTTGCACGTTGAGCGCATTCACACAGAGACGGGCAAATGTTCCTCTTTGATCTAAAGTGTTGGCTTTATGACTTGTTGTTGATCTGTTCTGCTTTAGCTGAGGAAAAACTTCTAACCTACCCTCTAAAAGAGGTAAGTTTAGAAGATTGCACATTCTCCGTTGTTGTGTTTTATGAACTGGCAAGAACGAGTGTTAACGATATAAGACTAACAATAGAGAAATATTTTCAGCCTACAAAAAATCATCATATACATATACACACATCAAAAGTGTCTAGGGATCAAGCATTTTTATGCGGATTTCTTGAGATTGAGATGTGGCTTTGTAATAAATTTATGATTTTATAAATTTATATGGATCCTTTTTGGTGCATTTCATAATTTGAATCAGGAACTGTGAATCAAATTCGAGTAAAAGATGAAAATCAGCTGTCAATATTTTCCCTATAAAAACATACAACGCATTGAAGACATTATTAGTGCTACTGTTTCCCTACTACTGATTAAAACCAACGTTATTATGGAGCGGCGACGTCATTTAAGCAGGGAAGAAATGCTCAGAGCCGTGGGAATGATAGAAGCTGGTTCCCGGCAACGTACTGTGGCTTTAGCTCTGAATACAAGTCAGAGTGTTATCAGTCGACTTTGGACACGTTACCGAAGCACTGGTACCGTGGCTGAGCGCCATGGAGGACGGTATCGCTGCACCACACGGAGACAAGACCGATACATTCAAATCTTAACTCGAAGAGCTCCAACAATAACCGCCATGATGTTAGCCGTGAGGCTTCATCACTCTTCAGGGAACTTAATTAGCGACCAAACAGTCAGAAACCGCTTGCATGAAGTGAACCTTCATTCCCGAAGACCGCTACGGGTACCACCTATAGCAATGCACAATCGTAGGATTCGATATCAATGGGCTCTTGAACACAGAAATTGGGCAGAAGAACAATGGCGTTTCGTGTGCTTTTCTGATGAGTCTCGTTTTGGTATGAGACCGGATACAAGACGTATACGACACTGGAGAACCCCTGGACGCCAACAGCGATTAAAATCCTGCCAGGAAGTCCATCCTTATAGTGGTGGAACCATCATGGTATGGGCGGGTATTTGGATCGGCGGAAGAACTGAGTTGATTTGGATCAGAGGCAACCTCAACGCTCAAATTTATGCTGAAACGATTGTATCAGACGTCATCGTTCCTCTACAAGTGCAAATCGGTCCCTTATTTCAGTTAATGCATGATAATGCACGACCGCACACCGCAAGAGTTGTAAGACAGACTCTCGCCGCAGCTAACATCAATGTCCTGCCCTGGCCTGCTCAGTCGCCAGACTTGAACCCGATTGAGCATGCATGGGATATGCTACAGAGAAGAGCTCTGCCGAATATGGAGGGTATCCAGTCGCAAGAAGACCTTTTTTTGTTGTTGCAACGAACATGGGCGGCCATTCCACAGCGTGATTTGGATGAACTCATTTTGAGTATGCCAAACCGATGTTCTTGTGTTGTTAGTGTTCGCGGTAGAAACACGGATTATTAATTGTTTAAGTTACCCAATAAAATTTTAGAGAAAACTGTTATTTCAGTCTTTTTTTCGAACTTTTGTGTTAGTGGTTCAAATGTCAAATATCCCTTTATTAGGAAAATGGCAAATTTCTTTATTAATGCAAAGGTGACTTGGTTTATCGTTACTGTGACAAACGAAAACACTTTATTTAATGAATCCTTAAAGAAAATTTTAATTAATATCAATCAGGAGAAAAGTTATTGCAAAAATATATGTTGATCCCTAGACACTTTTGATGTGTGTAGATGTATATTTGATACGGAATGCAATTAAACACAGCGATACAAAATTATTTACAGTGATATATTTTATTAAATTCCAATGCTCGCTTCTGTAGTAAATGCACGTTCGGCAGCTACAGAAGCGGAGATGAGGAATGCGATACAACGTGATGCGAGCATTGTCTGAGCTCATGACTACCGATCAGATGCCACCGCACTCACTTCCAACACAACATATAAAAACTATCCGACCAAATAAAACTCTAAAAGACTTCACGACCGCTCAGACAGATATACAGATAACCGCATTTCTATTCGCAGAGAAATAAATTGTAAACATCCAACAAAGCAATATCCAATGTATATTTTGTTAGAGATACAAAAAATACCAAACAAGCCAGATTAATACTCTAATACCGTGAGGTTAAAGCGCCTAACAAATCAACGCAACAAATGTACCGATAAAAGAACAAATGATGCCGATATAAAATACTATCCCAATTATTTGGGACAATTCATTAGAGAGCCCCTCGACGCTTTCCGATTGCCGCGATCCGTCACACCGCTCGCGACAGATGGGGATCTATTCCGTATGGAGTGTCAGGAAGAAATGGGCACAGTAAATCAACCGTCGGCCGACAATCTCGCGCAGTCGCCGTCGATACATCAACTGTAATGCCTCGGATACCGCAGCCAGATAATCGAATGTGAGCATCGACTCGTTACGCTGGAAATAAGATGAGGTTTGTGACTCTATGTCAGCGGTAACGACGTAACTCGAGCACGATTTTAACGGACTATAGGCATTATGGAGTGCAGCTGTTAGGCTTGAGGCACATTAATTTGGTCGAGAGTCATTCCTTGGACAGTAACAGATGGTTCTATGTCGCGGTGCAACTAAGGTCGGTTTTGGTACGCGCGCATGAGTCGCTTGTCCCCGCCGAGCGAGCGCTGATAGATCTGTAAAGTTTGCCGCGGACAGGAATATATCGAGTGGTTGCCTCCGTTCGGCTTTATTTATACATAACATCTGTTTGAAGTTGAATCTACCGGCGCGGACGGGGAGCGCATTACCGGAGATTTATTCCGCGTCTTAATTGTGAATCGATGGGTTAATGAAGATAAAACCCGCGGCTGTGTTGTAAATTAGCTCGTGTGTCGACTCGTGGCTCCGATAAAGGCCTTCTTTATTGCTTTGTTTGTTTTCTCGGGCCGTACTTCAAAGGGTACGGAGATAAACTCGAGTTTTATGCGAATGTATTTATTGGCGAGCTTTTAAAGTTACGCCTTTACTCAGAATCGGACGTCAGGTGGAAATAGGAAGCCGGCGCGAATGACAGCCGAGAGATAAATGGGAGCCGAAGAGAAATTAACGATGCGTCGACGCCCGCTGTAATTAACTAGGCTACTTATAAATCAGCTGTAACCTCGGCCGTCTGTAACAATAGCCGCAAAGTAAGATAAA
Organism: Sesamia nonagrioides; assembly: GCA_017933935.1. Lineage (NCBI taxonomy): Eukaryota > Metazoa > Arthropoda > Insecta > Lepidoptera > Noctuidae > Sesamia > Sesamia nonagrioides. The sequence goes on from JADWQK010001071.1 coordinate 194,496, forward strand.
TCGACAGGACAGTTTGGCTCATACAAGTCGATATTGACAAGAGCGGTATTCCTTACGTCATGTTCACATTTGGTGACACTTTAGTTTTGTCTGGCACCACATGTAAAATAAATGTTCATTCTTATTTTTGCCAGCTGGTCGTTTCGAGTTTCTAGCGTATGGCATTTCACTAGTCTGTGTCAGTTCGGTGGAGTGACGTAGCACAGTTTGGACGAGGTTAACCCCACGCGGTCACACACTCTCGTCTAATGGCCGTGATTCGACAAGTACAAATGGCCTTCGTGACAAATGGCCTGCGGAAGACCCCGTGTCGAATGCTGTGTCGTAAGTTCAAGTTACATACAAGCCAATATAGCACGTATTGCTTTGATTTTGAATATTTTAGGTTGCAATCAAGATTTAGATTGTTTTATAATATAAAATAATCAAGTGAATACAAAATAGATAAAAAATTACCATCCATCATAAGTGACTCAAATGGCAATTTATATGAAGATGGAAACAATGTGATCGATCACTGTAATGAATAATTTAACATATTTTTAAGGTCCAAAATGCCATGTAAAAACAGCCACGTTAGCGATAAATGATAAGTGAATACGGAAAGTGTCGATAGCTTTCTCAGTTCGCCCTCTGATACCGATCAAAGGTCTTATCCAGTGCGGACCCGCGAAAAACACTCTTATAGAGCACATTTGGAGGAAATGTTGAATGTTTTTTGAATGGCGATTTCCCTATTGCTAGTTCATGTAGTGTCAGTTCCGTAGGGGGAGATCTCTTATGAGCCACTTGATTTATGGCTCGTATTGCTTCCAATGTTGCTTTGGGTTCGCCAATATCATTTCTAACAGTTTTGACGTACGGTTTAGTGATGACGCAACCGCTGCGATATTAGTTCGGGAATTATTTATAGGTTTGTTCGTAAGTGTGGATATATTGTTATCTTTTGTGGGTAGTTCTGTGTTGCTATTATGGCGTTGTATTTATTGTTAAGTGAATTACTGTCTAATATTATGACGTTTCATTAAACAGTGTTTTAGTTTAATATAACACTACTATCGATGCCTCACAGTATTTTTTGAAAACTGAGATATTTCTTGGTTTTTTATATGTATTATGTTTAGCATACTTTCCTGCATTAAAATAAACAATTTTCTTATAAAATATATTAAAATTGATTGTGTTCTTATAACTAATGAAAAAGTATACAAACAATATACATAGTTTTACTCTTAATCCGCAAATCGCTTACCTCGCCACCCTAACCACAAACCTATAACCATTACACAATTAAACGGCACCACAATAAATAACGCGCTAGATGCAGACCATCCATCTTGTAATGAAGAAAAGTGCGCTCTAGCGATGCTTTATCGCCGATCTGTGTAATTAAAACGTTACCCGAAGGAAATGTGAGGTAATAACAATAAATCTAAGGCGCTCGTAACTCCGGAACGGCGTGTAGATGCTGTAATTGCAGCATTTGTGAATGGGTCCAGGATCACTTGAATATTTGATGGGATCGTGGATCAACGGAGACGTTGACGGTAACTCACTCATAATAAATTAATTTAGTGTTGTGTTTCATCTGAATTAATAACCAGTCCCTTAGTGCTGAAGCCCATTATTCGTGACCCCTTTGTCTAATTCTTTTATTGGCTTAGCCCTATTGATCCCATGTCTAAGTTCATTCTAGCTTCTTCAGATCTCTCAACCGTTTTGGTGACTGATTCCTTTTGTCTTTTTCTGATCTTTTTCTACAGCGAAAACCTTTTATATGTAGTTGTAGGTAGGTAAGAGTACTTTTTTATCAGATGAACTTCGCGTTATCAAACTAAAGGCACGTATAATTTGGTTGAGAACTACAGTGATAAGAATTTCTTTTATCTTTATTTTTTCGGAATAGATTTACTAGTATTTCAAGAAGGTTTATGGACCTACGTGTGTGATAGGGACATACCAAAGCACAAAATAAAATACCAAAGTGCAAGTATTTGTATGCATGAATATGAATATTTGCACTGGTCTGGTCGTGCCTCGAAAAGCACGTTAAGTCGTTGGTCCCGGTTGCCATACGAACATCTAGTAGCAGTCGTTACGGGTTGTTGGAGCCCTCAAAAGTTCCAACAATTGGTCTAACTGCAATGCTTCATGTCGCCTTCGGGTTGTGGAGATCAGACGGCAGTCTCTTCACGGAAAATGTCGAAGTTTAGCCATAGCAGCAGATGGACTGGTAAAGCGGACCCCAGACTCCAAAGCTGAAAAAGGCTTCGGATGCGACTGGGATTAACGCTGGGATGATGATGATACCAAAGCACAAATCTATGCAGTAAACGTCCTAGAAATTGGATAGATTTCTGAGTGTAAGACGACAGGTAGCTGATAGTATTTGACATTTATGGTTTGCTTTTCTCCAATGAGGATTGGTTTCTTATTTAGAGAAATTAGTAATTGACAGCCTCCGTGGCGTAGCGGTAGCGGACGCGGCCGCTGCGCAAGGTGGCGCGGGTTCGATCCCTGCACAGTGCAAGTATTTGCATGAATATGAATATTTGCACTGGTACTCGGAAAGCACGTTAAGCCGTTGGTCCCGGTTGCCATACGAACATCTAGTGGCAGTCGTTACGGGTTGTTGGAGCCCTCAAAAATCCAACAATTAGTCTAACTGCAATGCTTCGATGTCTCCTTCGGGTTGTGGAGGTCAGACGGCAGTCGCTACACGAAAAATGTCACGAAAAATATTTAGCCATATCAGCAGTTGGACTGGTAAAGCGGACCCCAGACTCCAAAGCTGAAAAGGCTTCGGATGCGACTGGGATTAACGCTGGGATGATGATGATGAGTAATTGACAAGAAAAAATTCTGGAGTTTTTTAAATTTCAAACGTTACTTTTTGTAAATGTTAAGTCAAAGTTAGTTCGGTTATGAAATGTTTATATAAAAGAATACGAAATTCAGTATCTTCCTTTACTGCCTCCTAAAATATGATTAATCTGAAATGAGAAATGATACATACTCAAAAGAAATTTCAATCCGTCATCATGCAAACGATCTGCCAATAAATAAGCATACTTAATAAAAATACAAGGGTCAAGGCATCGCATGATTATTGACAAATCGCCGATCCATCACTTAAAAGCATTAAGCACAGCAACAAATTATCTCAGCTTAGCTCAAGGAAACGTTATTTACCTACTTTTATTCCTTAAGCAAATAAGATTTATAACAAACAATACTATTGAGAAAAACATTTATCTGAATACTAATATTAGTAAATATTACTCTGAAGTAACTGCACAATGAACTGTACACATGTTATGCAATATTGTGGTGTCTGACTAGGGCTAGACTAAGATGTTATTAGCATATATTTGCATGCACGCTGTACCCGAGTGTCGAACATAGGTTTTACCTTTGTCCACAGACGTTTGAATATTCAACAAATGTAATGATTATTATTCTACATACAAGTCAATGTGGAAAGTGACAGCCGGTGGACTTAAAAAAAACTATTTATTTGATTTAGAATCATCATCATCGTCATCATCTCAGGTGCATGAAGTCCACTGCTCGATATAGGCCTCCCCCAAGGATTTTTAAAAGGAACGGTTGGATACGGCCTGCATACACCGCTTTCCTGCGATTTTGATCAGATCATCCGACCACCTAGTCCGTGGGCTTCCTTATGAGGCCCATAGTGAGGGACCACGTTTCTGACTTAAATGTCATCACTGGTAACACACATTGGTTAAAGGTCAAAACACCTCGTCCTTGAAGCCGGAAGTATCTATCTGGATCAGCTGTTCCAGATTTACATACTGATCTACAGCTTCAAGTCCTTCAGCGACTCCGCCATACTGACAACATCGTCGGCAAATCGAAGGTAAGTGATATACTGGCAATTGATATTGATTCCCAGCCCTTTCCATTCCAGGAGCTTGAAGGCATCTTCCATTACAGCGGTGAACAGTTAATCTAGAATATACATATGTAATTAAATGATAATTTTCAAAATACCCTCATATCTACATTCGGACGATGCGATGTATGATACGCATTAATCGCGGCGGTAGTGTGCGTAGTAGTAGTTGGTTAGTTTAGTGGTAAAAATACAGCTTCGTGAATTGCGAAACGTGGATGCTACATCAGGAGGAGATGTTATATCCTGAGCTGCAGTTTTATGTTCAAAGATCCATTGTTATTCGTAAATAGAATATGATGTCGCCATTCAGATGATATAGTGTTAACAGGGAAGGAAACAAGCCTATACTGTCTCGTCTTTATAGAATAGTGGTTTTAAATTAACTTTTCTGATTTAGCTTCATTTACAGTGAATTGTGTTTTTTTTATCATAGTTTAAGCCTCTAAACTGTTGCGTTTAATTATGATAAATCATTTAACTAACCACAGCGCGCTTGGGAATGTATCACAAATCATTTTGCAATCATTTTGGCTTGACGAAACCCTAGTTGTGTTTTATTTATTATCTATTTATTGCATTTGCACTTGCATTTATAAATAACATTTTTATATCCTACTTATATTAATTACGTCATAAAGGTGAAATGTTTTACGCAAAAACAATTACGTAAACGAATTTTGGGAGAAATTTTGCACACATATTTAAAACTAGGATCGAAAATGTGTGTGAAATCGCGGTGCGCATATATTTACATAAATAAAAAGATTAAAGAAAAACATTCCAAAATGATCACTAATATTACTACTATTTTGGGTCTAGACTTGGCTTTATTTTAGTTAGCAATGATTCCTGTGTGATTTTAATTGAGAAAAGTAAATTGCAGTAATAGAAGTCCGAAAAATTGTACCGTCCTTTTGCGTTATAAGCGCGAATGGGTTAGGTATAACTAGAGATCGGATATTCCGGCGCGTGATTACCTAAACTTGATTTGACGAAAGAAAAATATGGATATGCCTTACGGTACACGTAGTTAGGTTACGTCACGTATAGGTTTTGTTGTAATCGTTATAATTTTCATAGAGTCGCATTAGCTAATGCATTTACAACAGGATATGGCACTAATAAAGACATTCGAAGGACCGTTGATTACTTATCTTTAAAAGATTAGTCGAGGAAGTTATTCTTTGTTTTATCTTTTTATGGAATAGTACTTAATCTTCTATAATATAAAAATGAATCGCAAAATGTGTTGGTAAGCGCATAACTCAACAACGCCTGGACCAATTTGGCCAATTCTTTTTTTAAAATGTTCGTTGAAGTTCAAGGATGGTTTTTACGGCGAGAAAAATTAGAATTATTGCTGGAAAAACCCTAAAAATAGCCCTTTTCTTTTCCCCATACAAATGATTTGTAACTAAAACGTAGTCAATTTGAGCTTTATGGCTATGGTATAAAGTTCATATTAAATTACAAGCACTCACTGTTGTCTAAGCAATGTAGATGTGTTCCTAACGTCAAAGATCATATCTATCAAAACAATGTGCGTGTGTGCGTTGGAGCACAGATTATATAGTTGGAGGAGTTTAATGTCGCGTTCCGAAACTCGCGTTTCTTTTGTATTAGTTTCGGCACGCGAGATAAAATGCATCAGTTTCCACGTCATTACATCAGTCAAACAAAAATCGCGTTACCAACAGTGTTTTATTATTTTTAATATCCAAATTTTAAATAAATAAAACAATTCGTACGGCTTAAAAGGATTTGACTTCAAGTCATATCAAATTTAAAAAACAAAAAGTTGTCTGTTACATAATCTACTGAGTTTGCTTTTGTCAACTGATACACGTGATACACGAAACAAATTCGTTTATCGTGTTTTGTGCAGAGTGTTTAGTTAGTTAGTGTTTGTTTAGTTCGTGATTAGTGAAAAAATAATTTATATTTGATATGCCTCCTATAAGACGAAGCAATTTAGGTAGAAGAACCAGAAATGCTACAAACCAAGCTAATTACCGCTCTAATCGTACTGCACAAGAACGTGACGACGGAAATGAACGTGAAAGAATTCGGATATCACAAACGCGTGAAGCGCGAGCGCGACATTCAACTAATAATCGCGCAAGTTTGAATCGAGCTGCTTTCAGTTACGATGTGTCAATTGACTACAGTAACTACCAATGTGTTGTTATTGGTTCTATGAACTCGGTTTGCTCACACTGTAAGGCATTAAAATACAAAAACGAAGCCAATGGATTGTGTTGCGCAAATGGTAAAGTGAAATTGATACCATTGGATCCACCACCAGAACCATTGTACTCATTGGTTTCAGGAATAGGAAGAGATTCTATACACTTTTTGACACATATCCAACAATATAACAATTGCTTTCAAATGACTTCATTTGGGGCAACAAATGTAGTTCGGGAAAATTTTATGCCAACTTTCAAGGTATGTATTATAGCAGTTACTCATAATTATTTTAGCGAACAAAATTTTCTGTCACCAAAGTTAAGATGTGTCACTAATTTTCAATTTCTTAATCACTTATATATCACTTAGTCATCATATTATATGGTGATTCAGTTTCAGTGACACTTTTATTATATTTTATATTTGATAGATATTAGTTAAAACTAAATATATACTTTTTAAGATCAAATATTATTTAAGTTTGATCACTGACAATCCATTAATTTATACCACACCATAATATTTTTTTTTTTATTTACAGATACAAGGGCAAATATATCACAGAGCAGGTTCACTGTTACCAGTGTCAGATAGCGACAACAAATTCCTGCAAATTTATTTTATGGGCAATTCACCACAAGAAATTGATCTGCGTTGTGCACATAACAATTTAGTAAAGAGGTCTATTGTAGAACAATTACAAACTTTATTTCATCAACACAATCAATTGATTATATTGTTTAAAACTGCCCTGGATCTGATGCCATCCGATAATCACAAAATTGTAATCAGAGCTGATAAAACACCTGCAGGTCAACATACAAGACGTTTTAATGCACCAACTATTGATGAAGTTGCTATCGTTGTAGTTGGAGAAAACTTGGAATCCCGTGATATTGTTTTACATCGTCGGAATGATCAATTACAACGTATAAAGGAAACACACCGCTCATATGATGCACTGCAATATCCCATTATATTTTGGCAAGGTGAAGATGGCTACGATTTCTCAATAAAAATGATAAATCCCATTACAGGTAACTAAAATATTAGTTTAGCTATGGCGATAATATCTCAGTCATTATATTATGTATTTTAATTTTATATTTGAATGTTATTAAAACAAAATCTATTTACAGGTTCTGAAACCAACAAAAAAGTCAGTTCAATGAACTATTATTCATACCGCCTAATGATTCGGGAAAATGAAGATAATCACATATTGAAATGTCGGCGATTATATCACAAATATGTTGTTGACATGTATGTTAAAATTGAAACGGAGAGATTAACATTCATCAGGTTGAATCAAACCAAACTCCGATCTGAAGAGTATATTCACCTTCGAGATGCAATTAATACTGATGGAAATGCACAGAATGTCGGTCGGATGACTATTCTTCCTGCAACATACATCGGAAGCCCTCGGCATATGCACGAATATGCTCAAGATGCCATGTCGTATGTTCGTCATTATGGTACAGCAGATTTGTTCATCACATTTACATGCAATCCGCAATGGATAGAAATCAAGCAGGAGTTATTCCCTGGGCAATCACCCATTGATCGTCATGATATTACAGCCAGAGTCTTTAGACAAAAGTTGAAATCTTTAATGGATTTCATCGTAAAACATAATGTGTTTGGTGAGACACGCTGCTGGATGTATTCTGTGGAGTGGCAGAAACGAGGATTGCCACATGCACACATTTTGATTTGGTTGGTTGAAAAGATAAGGCCAAATGAAGTTGATGCAGTGATATCAGCTGAAATCCCTAATGTACAAGTAGATCCTGGATTGCATGAGGTAGTTATCAAAAACATGATACATGGTCCCTGTGGAACTCTTAATCAAAATTCACCGTGTATGATGGATGGTAAATGTTCAAAACGATATCCACGGCCATTAATATCGGAAACAATTACTGGTAATGACGGTTATCCATTGTATCGTCGCAGATCGACAGTAGACAATGGAAAATCAACAATTGTCAAATTAAATCAACAAGATATTGAAATAGATAATCGTTGGATTGTTCCATATTCACCCATTTTATCAAAGACATTCAAAGCACACATCAACGTTGAATCTTGCCATTCAGTGAAATCTATTAAATACATTTGCAAATATGTAACCAAAGGGAGTGATATGGCTGTGATTGGAATTGGTGCAGAGAATTCCAATGATGAAGTTACCCAATACCAAATGGGCCGCTATGTCAGTAGTAATGAAGCAGTTTGGCGAATATTTTCTTTTCCTATTCATGAGAGACACCCTTCTGTTGTTCACTTAGCTGTGCATTTAGAAAATGGACAAAGAGTGTATTTTACAGCACAGAACGCAGTACAAAGAGCTGCTCAGCCACCATCTACTACATTAACCAGTTTTTTTGAGACATGCCAAAACGATGATTTCGCACAAACATTGCTATATTCTGAAATGCCAAAATATTATACCTGGAATCAATCCTCAAGGAGATTTATACGACGGAAACAAGGAAAACCAGTTCCAGGATATACAGATGTATATTCCACTGATGCGATTGGCCGGATTTATTCAGTACATCCAAGCAATGATGAATGTTTTTATTTACGACTGCTATTAGTCAATGTACGTGGCCCAACATCATTCCAACAGTTACGAACTGTTGATGGTGAATTGTGTGGATCCTACAGAGAAGCCTGTCAACGTTTGCAATTGCTTGAAAATGACGCTCATTGGGATCAAACTCTCAATGATGCTGTAATATCATCACACGCTCATCAAATACGAACATTGTTTTCTATAATCATATCTACATGCTTCCCATCAAACCCAATTGATTTGTGGATCAAGTACAAAGATTATATGTGTGATGATATTTTGTATCAAATACGGAATAGAATGGGAAATCCAAATATACAAATCAGTGAAGAAATTTACAATGAAGCATTGATTTCAATTGAGGACATGTGCTTGATAATGTCAAACAAACTATTAATTCAATTAGGCCTGACCGCGCCCAATCGTCCAATGCATGACGCTTTTAACCAAGAGTTGCATCGAGAAAAACTGTATGATCTCAACGCTTTGAAAGAATTAATTCAAACAAATCTTCCACTGTTAAATGAACAACAGAAGTATGCATTTGAAACTCTTATAAAAGTAACAAATGATGAAACTGGAGGGATTTACTTCTTAGATGCACCTGGTGGTACAGGAAAAACTTTTTTGATTTCATTAATATTAGCAACAATTCGCTCACAAAATAAAATTGCACTTGCACTCGCTTCGTCGGGAATCGCAGCAACTTTGCTTGAAGGTGGTCGAACAGCCCATTCAGCACTAAAATTGCCATTAAATATGCAAAGCAATGAAACTCCAACCTGCAACGTTTCGAAGAACTCTGCAATGGCAAAGGTTTTGCAGCAATGTAAATTGATTGTTTGGGATGAATGCACGATGGCACATAAAAAATCTTTGGAGGCTTTAGACAGAACCTTAAAAGATCTACGGAGCAATAATAACCGATTTGGTGGTGCAATGATTTTATTAGCAGGAGATTTTCGTCAAACATTGCCAGTGATTCCACGATCAACGCCAGCTGATGAACTCAATGCATGTCTAAAGTCCTCCAATTTGTGGAAACATGTCAAAGTACTTCATTTAAGCAAGAATATGCGTGTAGAGTTGCAAAATGACCAATCTGGAAACATATTCTCTAAACAACTCATTGACATTGGTAATGGCAAATTTCCTATAGACATGTTGACTGGCTGCATTAACATTCCTCAAAGTTTTTGTCAGTTAACTCGATCAAAAGATGAACTTATTCAGAAGGTGTTTCCAGATGTTTCTCAAAATTACAGAAACCATGATTGGTTGAGTGAACGAGCTATACTGGCTGCAAAAAACATAGATGTAAATGAATTAAATTTCAAAATTCAAGAACAAATTACAGGCGAATTGAGGATATATAAATCAGTTGATTCGGCTACTAATCAAGATGATGTAGTCAACTATCCACCGGAATTTTTAAACTCGCTGGATTTGCCAGGATTGCCACCTCACAATCTTCAATTAAAGGTTGGATCGGTGGTTATAATGTTGCGAAATATCAACCAACCGCGTCTTTGCAACGGTACAAGGTTAGCGATAAAAAAATTACTAAACAATGTAATAGAAGCAACTATACTCAAAGGAAAGTATAAAGGAGAAGATGTTCTCATACCGCGCATCCCAATGATTCCGACTGATGTGCCATTTGAGTTTAAACGACTACAGTTTCCAGTGCGGCTTGCTTTTGCTATGACTATAAACAAATCCCAGGGGCAATCATTAAGTGTTTGTGGTATTAATCTAGAAAACCCATGTTTCTCACATGGTCAATTGTATGTTGCCTGTTCCCGTGTTGGAAAACCATTAGATTTGTTTATCTATGCGCCAGGTAATCAAACAAAAAACATCGTATACCACAAAGCACTACAATGATAATAATAATAATTATGATTCACATGATTAACAATAAAGCGATTACTTACTTTTAAATCCTTATATATGTTTTATTTAATTATTTTTTATTCACAACGCACTATCACCAGGGTGACGGTTCTGTTCAGGAGAATTTTTTAAAATACGTAGGCACAAAAACTGCCACATTACAAATCTTTTTGACAGGACGAAGTCTGTCGGGTCAGCTAGTTGAAATATAAAGATATGATATTACGTGATCGATTTGAAAGTTAGACTGTCTATGACACATTTTTTTAATAAAACTCATCGTCATGTATATCATTAAGTCATTGCGAAGTTGCACTTATACATTATGTAAAGTTGCACTTGTACATTATGTACATAGTATTTGTACACTTGATGATGATGATGATGTTCCCGACCGATTTCGGCCACGGCGACCACTCCGACTTCTAGCCGATGATTTGGCGCTCATGCGCCCGAAGATGGCTTATGTAGCCTATTTTGGCGGCGAGTTACATTGGTACTTGCCTGACCTGGATTCGAACCCGCTCTCTCATAGTTGGGAGGCTGGACTTTTAACCACTAGGCCACCACGACAATACAATGAAAAGGACAATACAAGACAATGCAATACATGTAAAGTAATTTACATAATATACTCACATTAATTATTTGTACTCGCACTTATTTGCATTCATTCCTGGGGGAAAATATAATGTAATGTACATTTACTCACTCTTATTATTCCCGCAGGAATGAATTATTTGGAATCATTCCTGTACAGGAGTGGGAGTACATTAATATTTCTTTAGAATTGAATGTGACTGTTAATGAGAAATAACGTGTTTATAATCTGATAAGTGACAAATTATTTTATTGGAAGCTATTCTTCATGAATAATGTTATCAATGTTGATATTAGTCAATGCATTATTGTTATACCATTAGGTAGTATATGCAGGAACACAGAAGTTCATTGAATTGGAAAGAACAAAAAAAATCGCAAGCAACAATTTGCCAGCGGCGCTGTTTCCGTCTTCAAGGCTAGAGTGAATAGGCTCTTAATAAACAAGCGCGCTTTACCACCAAGGATTGCATCACTGTTTACCATCAGGCAGGATTGCCGTCAAGCAATAGTTTATAAGTATAAAAAAATTGCTACTGAAGATTCCTGGTGCAAACCTCAGGACGAAGAGCTACTCACACGGACTGCTTCCATCGCATGATGTTTAATAGTGTAAAAGTAACCTGAATAAGGAAAAAACTGAAGAAGCTGTTAAATAATTTAGGTTTTATTTTAGAAAGGTCCTCAAAAACCAATTATAAAATGGTACCTAATAGTTAGTGCACCAAAAGAAAAGAAAATGAATTTAAAGTGTAAAAATGGAGAACACAAATAGAATTATTGAGGTTTATCCTAAACTTACATTTTAGTACAATACTTTTAGTTTTACTCACACAATATTTTAGGAGCTATAATAGTGCGTAAGAGTATGTGTGTGTGGGTGACAGATTATGTTTAAAAAACCGCTGGGTTTAGCTGGGTTTTTTAAACTGTAGAAACATTTGCCTACCAAAATAGGTAGGCAACAACATCAGCCGCCGGCATATGTTAACACCCACCAGACAAAGTCTTGCCGCCAAGCGATTCGTCGTGTTCCGGCATGATGTCTGGTGAAGCCGTACGGTGGACGGGTCTGAGCAGTTGTGTTGCGATATGTGCCGGGTACGATGTGCCTAATGTTGTTGTGTCGGGAGTTTGGTCGTGGAGGGTCTCCAGATCATCCTCTGGCGCAGCATCGTTGGCACCTCGCTCAACTGCCGTCTTCCTTCCTATTCGCTCAGTTTTTTTGAGTGAATAGGCTTATAAACTAGTGTGCTTTACCGTCAACGATTGCATCACTGCTTACCATCAGGCGGGATTGCAGTCAAGCACTAGTTTATAAATATTAAAAAAAAATAATCATGAATTCCACATCAATCTTTTTTTAGTCCAAATTAGTACTCATATCACTCATTAATTAATCAAAAAGTCTCCAGTGATTATAGTCGACTCATAAACACGCACACGAAGTTGAACCAAACAATACCAATAAAATAACCTCCCCGATCAAGAAACCTCCTAATTTCGCCTACAGTCACAAACAGTGGGTAAACTATTTGTTGTGCGCGACTGTACGAGCAATGCGGCGGTCTCGTTGCTGTCCGCAAGTGTACCGCGTTAATTAGTTGTCAACATGTTTTAAACTGTTGCTTTCAGTTCGGTGTATTGTTTAGTTTGGTTTGAATAGTTGATGGAAAGTGGTGGTATCTTGCATAGATATAATATGAAAGTTTAATATTATAATTATCTTATTTTATAGTTTAATATTATATCAATGGTATCTTGTATGTTTAGCAGTTAGTCTTTTGTATAAATTGTTGCCTTGAAAAACTTAGGAGGATCACATGAAATAAAAATTTGCTAGTACTTTTTTTTACTGAAGGTGAACAGTACCCGCGGTACCCAGGTCGATCCAGGAAGCGGTAGCGTGATGATCTGGACCCTGGTTTCCAGGTGGTGCGGGAATTGAAAAAGTTCCTAGAAGAACTTGGAAGAGGCGTTACCGAGCAATATGATAGAGAAGCCACACAAAAAGAAACTTTTTTTATCATCATTATCATTTGAGCCGAAAGACGTCCACTGTTGCCTGCCTGCGCCTCCCGCATCCAGCGGTTTCCCGAAACTTTTTTATTTTTTTTTAATTTTTCTTTGCGTCTGGGTTTTCCAGTAAACATCTTTTACGCATTTTTAATCTTAGTAACTAATGGATTATTCATCTGTGTTTCATAAATAGTTTTTATTCTGCGTCTTCGTGTAGGGTAAAACCCGGATAGTTGCCTCGGACGGATACATGCCTCAGTTTCAAATGCTCTATGTTACACGTATTGTCAGTGTTTCTTTTTGATCATAATTAAAAGCATCCACCACGCTGACCTCAGTGCCGCATATGCCGTTGAAGTAGGGGCACGAGTTTTGCCCTTATGAGAGAACATCTGCCGCGGCGATACTTTGACGAGCGCCAGAATTATATTGGTAGGTAATCTCCGTTAAATATTTTTGTAACTGATTGCGATTTCAGTCAAAATTTTATTTCATTGAATTCATTAGAGTTTATATTGCACTGTTTATTAGGATTTATTGTTGAATATGTTTTATTTATTTCGTGAATAAAAAGGGCAAGTATCCGTATCAAATCGGATAGTTGCCCTACTGTCTTTTGCGGATTGTTGCCCTGCGGCAACTATCCGTAACTATACATATTTAACAAGGAAATACAGATTTTTTTCAGATTTTTATACCGGATTTATTCCATATCCTCTCGAACCTTAAGAAGATGGTATGAATCAGAATTATCTGATTCTGATTCATACCATCTTCTTTAAACACAGATTTTATTGAACTGACTGAAGGAAGGGCTCTAAGGAAAAGAAAAGCTCGTATCTACACTTCTAACTGTAAAAATGAAGAAAATGTTATAAGTTCAAAAATATCTAAAGTAAAAGCAACTAAAGGGCTACTAATCAAAGGCAAAAAAACATCTATTGCAGACACTGAAAATATACTATATGTAAAAATATTAATTCAAAAATAGATAACACCAAGAAAGAAGTTTCAGTTGATGATTATTGTGTAGGATATTATAATTTAACTAAATCGACATCAGATTGGATTGAATGACAGATGTGTCGAATGTGGTTGCATGAAACTTGTTCAATAATCAAAAACCATTGCATGAGATGTGGCAAGTTGAAAAGCTTGACTTCTGGTGATCATCAATGCTAAGGCCAAAGTTGATTACCATATTTTTTATATTCAAGATAAATACTAGTATTTAATTAAAAAGTTACATGTTCACTAACTTACAATTTAAAACCTTAGTATTTTTAAGTATTGGTTATGTCATAATTCAACTTCTATTAGTATTTACATAGTACATAATAAAGGATCTCACTAAGTTATAAGGACTGAATACTTACTTAATAGAAGCTAATGCCAAAGTTAATTCTAATTTTGTTTATTGTTCTATCTTCAAAATAAATAATAACATTATATTGTTATTTTAGACACTTATTTACTATTTTGGAGTCTAAGTATTATTGTTATAAATTTATAATTATAATTTAACTTTAATTAATAGGTACTGAATAAAAAATTGTATTTAATAATAAACATAATAATCTGATTATTTAAATTATTAAAGTTCATTTTTATTTCAAAAACAGACAGACGGGCATCTATCCTCACATTGGGCAAGTATCCCCCGAACCATATTTAACGTTAGGCTACTATCCGCTATAGTAGGCAACTATCCCCTTTTTTAGAGGTCATATTAAACTGGATTTACTCAAAATTTATAATACTTATATTTTTTTTGTAAATCGGGTATCTTAGAAGAATAATCAACTATGCCTGAGAATACACTTTGAATAAAAAATTTGTTGATACACATTTTTTACAGGAGCTTTTTAAAAAGTGTGGCAACTATCCCGCTTTTACCCTATATATGGCTGCATGTTATATTATGACATGACTGAATTTTATATCTTGTTCGCCTAAAACTTTGTCACTTCCAGGACATTATCAGTAGCGGCACGGAGGTCACTATGACTGTATATATTGGTAGTAGTTGCGTCTCGCGGTTTCACCCGCGTAGGTTTCAATATGTTTTTTTCATATGGTCCGCTCCTATTTATCGTAGCGTGATGTTATATATAGCCTAAAGCCTTCCTGGATTAATGGGCTATCCAACGCGAAAATAATTGTTCAAATCGGACCAGTAGTTCCTGAGATTAGCGCGTTCAAAGAAACAAACTCTTCAGTTTTATATATTAGTATAGATAAGTTATAGTATATAGTATAGATAAGTTATAGTATATTTTTATAAGTTGGAACAGAAGATGGAACGTGGTTTTCGATATATATGGTTCCAAAATCATACCCAACTGCCGTTCTATCAAAGTAGCCCCACTTTACCAGGTTGGACTTACATCTTCCTAGTTATATCCGAAGACTGTCCAGGGACTTTCAAATAGATCATGCAAATTATATAGGAAGATGTTCATTTGATAGTAGATAGTAAGTAAGAGAAGGAAAAGTGACCTGCCATAGTTTGTATGGGAAGTATGAAGGGATACCATGGAGCCACTTAATTGCAACTTCCCTAGAACCCCTTTACTTATTACTGTATAGTTTTATGACGAAGATACTGATAAACCAATCTCATCTCTATGACATATGCTAGAAGATAGATTTTACCATAATCTAAACAGAGACAACACAAACACACTATCACACGTCACGTCAAAGCATCTCACGCCACCATACAGCGACACATAATTTTTAAGCCATTTTTATCTGAAGCCATCAATTGTAACGCCGCGGTAACAAAGATGTCATTCACCTCGCAGATGCCATTTATCCAGGAAAGTACCCACTAAACTAGGTACATAAATTATTTTGTCTGCTTCGCCAAGTGTAAGGAACTCCTAGGGAATTTATCACGCGTATCCCGGTGTAAAGAAAAAGCGAATGCGGACAAAAAATATAAGTAGCTGGTGTTGAACTCTTCGTTTGGTGACGGAATGGCGGTATAGTGTCTCAGGTCTCTACCACTGGCCTCATCAACATCTAAGGGTTTGAGCCGGTACTGGCGGACTGCATTGGGAGAAGACACGGCTTGATGACATTTCAGGTGACATAGGTGCTCTCGGGGCACGGTTGCTTTGGGAAGTTCCTGTGTTACCACTGCATAGAATGTCCGTAGGAGACGGCGCCGCTTATACTGGTAGTGTGCCGCTTCGTAGGAGCCGTTTTAGAAGGTGAAGGTGTTTATGTATATACCAAATCCGGCGTAAAAGACGCAAGCCTAAGCATAAGCATAGCTGAAGCATCGGTCTTTGATGTTTCAATAACAAAGATTGGCGAGATGTGAAGCAGCTACCTAGCACAATAAGACAGACAGACCAACATCCTAATTGTTTATACACTATCAGTCTTAATCAGAATAATTTTGAAGCATATTTCTAATCCACTGAATCTTATGCTCGAAAAATGCGTTTGCTTGAGAACTTAAGTAACGCAATGAATGTGGTTGAACCGTACAAATGAAAGTCATTGCTACTTGTAATTTGTTACACGTGTTAAAACTTTGCAAGTAATTTCAACTCGTTTATCTCTTGATATCCATTCAACGCCTCTTGATATGATTATTTTTTCTTTATTATCAGCAAAATAGTTTTTTTACAAAATAGTTTAGTAGTCAAAATTAGTGATGAAAGTAAATAAATAAAGGTGTTATGGAGTTTTGGTGCGTAACTGGAAAATTGTCTAAATTACTAAAAGCTTTTTTTCTCTGATTATAACTTGCACCATCCCTTGTAGGAAAAATAGTAGCGAGTGCCGACAGCCATTTTGTATAAAGCAAGGGGGTGGTTTAAAATATTATGCATCGTAAGGAAATGTATTTTTTGTAGGTGCGGGGTGCTCCGTTTATTTAGGCGACGATGATAAGTCAAATTTATAATACTGAAGTCAGCTGTTTATTTGAGAATTGAGGCTTAGTGTGGATGAGATGTTCTAAGAATCTATTTTTTTTAATAATTATAAAATAGTGCGTGACTGCAATCCCCCCTGATAGTAAGCCGTGATACAAACCGTTGCTGGTAAAGCAGACTAGTTTATTAAGCCTCGTCATCAATCTTTTAATCGTCCCACTGCTGGGCACAGGTCTCCCCTCATACAGAGAAGGATTGAGCGTAATCACCACGCTTGCTCAATGCGGGTTGGCGATTTCAGACTTAAAGTCCAGGTTTCCTCAAGATGTTTTCCTTCACCTCGTTTATTAAGCCTATTCACTTAAAAAACTTAGTGAATGGGAAGGAAGACGGCAGTTGACGGAGGTGATGCAATGTTAAACCCAACAATAACGACCAACAATGCTGCGTTAGAAGGAGATTGATCTGGAGACTCTCCACGAACAAACTTCCAACACAAGAACATAATTATGGCGCATCGTACCTGGCACACATCGCAACACTACTGCTTAGACACGTCCTCCGTACGGCTTTACCAGACATCATGCCGGAACACGATGAATCGCTTGGCGGCAAGATTTTGTCTGGTTGGTGGTAACTTCTGCCGGCAGCCGAGGTTATGGCCTATCACCGAGAAATCTAGGAATAAATGTTGAACTAGAAGAAACGATACTACCTACCCTGAATCCACCACCACCGACCTTGAATCACCTAATTCTTTACTCGGAATTTATTTTCCTATTGAAGTGGTGAAGCTATCGCGTCAATGAAAGTTTTAAAAGACGGTAATATTTTTACAGCATAAAACGGGAAGGGTATATTCATACTAAAACCGCAACTTGTTTCTTGATTATCACAAATGATTTTGGAATGGGTTTTTAATCCTTTCTCCAAACGTTCGGAAGTTAGAAAAGTTATTATTGTCTACAATAAACCGAACTTCATTGAGTTTCTTTCTTTCTTTATCAGATTGCAATAAACACATTATCCTGGCAAGTATGTGAAAAGTTATTGAACTAGGTATTAGATTATTATTATTATTATTATTATTAGTGCACGAGTAATAAATGTGTCACTTGTTATGATTTGAATTTAGAAAACATAATATTTGAAAACGATAGATTGTTTTATTTTCTGTTGAAACTATAGTGATTCATTCATTATCATTAGTGCTCCAGGACAACAATGTGTTTCTGTCAGACGCTGTATAATAAACACTAGAAGATATTAAAGAAAGTATTACAAATAAGTAATTTTTTTTACCTGTAACTTGGTGTGAGAGAGGTTATTGTGAATATATTATACTCGTAATGTACAAAATTTTGGTATTTACCACAGAAATATTATTAGCTAGCCTTTTTAAAGAAAACCACCATCTTTTGCACATAATGCGAGCGGCCTAATATAGCTCCTTGAGGTACTCCAGACTTATAATAAATTCGAATAGTGTTTTATCTCCTTCTTGTATCGTGATTCACTAAACCACATACCTAGTAATCTTAAACTAAAACCCATCTGTTTGCCTATCCCAAAATGTAACTTATTCTCAACAGAAAACAAAGTCGTAGATCTCGTAAGCTATCCTACAGTCACGTTTAATAAAACGAGCAGGCTGTAATACAGGCAGGCTTTAATACGGGCAGCCATGACAAGTATCGCGAATACGGGCGAGCCATAAATCCGCCAGAACACATAAATATCGCGGGACGCCGCCGAATCACTTTGAACGAGATAAGGTGAAGCCAGTCGTGTTCTGGCATTTTGTTAGTCCGTTCATATTCAATATTGAACGAGTGTTCAAATCTGTTTTAAAGATGCTACACGCGTCATTTTATGTTGAAGTATTGCTTGTGTAACTATTAAGAATGACAATGATTAACGTAATTTTGTACTAGAAAATATTTTAGTAGTGCTAATAATATTTTATATTATATTAACAGATCCCAAAATACAAACCATTGACGTTAAACAACAAGTTCATATTACATAACGAAGTAGGTGCAACATATTTTAGTAGAATAGGATGAATTAATCTCAAAATCTGAGATGACAACAATTTTTTCCAACTCAAATACATCATCACACATTTCAACATTTTGAATATAAGCTCGTAAATTTTCAGTAACAAGTCGCCGTTTCGCGTACCATGCAGCACATATCTCAAAGTTATTTCCCTTGGATGAAATATGTGGCAATTTCTTTGAATAATACATGGGCCATATTTCAGCCGTAGCGCTACGAGCGTAGGCCGTAGCCTCGTAGCGCTACGAAACAATATATTGTACTAGGAAGTGTCAGTGATGTTTCGACTTTGTTTTATTTTCTTGTTGTGTTGATTGGTTTTGCTACGGATACATCAGGTGTATTAATTTTATTTGTCAGGTGAACAATGCAGAATCACACGTGTCTCTCCGTGTGACCGATTACACCATCGTTATATCGTCCTTGTCATAATACACACATCAAAAGTGTCTAGGGATCAACATATATTTTTGCAATAACTTTTCTCCTGATTGATATTAATTAAAATTTTCTTTAAGGATTCATCAAATAAAGTGTTTTCGTTTGTCACAGTAACGATAAACCAAGTCACCTTTGCATTAATAAAGAAATTTGCCATTTTCCTAATAAAGGGATATTTGACATTTGAACCACTAACACAAAAGTTCGAAAAAAAGACTGAAATAACAGTTTTCTCTAAAATTTTATTGGGTAACTTAAACAATTAATAATCCGTGTTTCTACCGCGAACACTAACAACACAAGAACATCGGTTTGGCATACTCAAAATGAGTTCATCCAAATCACGCTGTGGAATGGCCGCCCATGTTCGTTGCAACAACAAAAAAAGGTCTTCTTGCGACTGGATACCCTCCATATTCGGCAGAGCTCTTCTCTGTAGCATATCCCATGCATGCTCAATCGGGTTCAAGTCTGGCGACTGAGCAGGCCAGGGCAGGACATTGATGTTAGCTGCGGCGAGAGTCTGTCTTACAACTCTTGCGGTGTGCGGTCGTGCATTATCATGCATTAACTGAAATAAGGGACCGATTTGCACTTGTAGAGGAACGATGACGTCTGATACAATCGTTTCAGCATAAATTTGAGCGTTGAGGTTGCCTCTGATCCAAATCAACTCAGTTCTTCCGCCGATCCAAATACCCGCCCATACCATGATGGTTCCACCACTATAAGGATGGACTTCCTGGCAGGATTTTAATCGCTGTTGGCGTCCAGGGGTTCTCCAGTGTCGTATACGTCTTGTATCCGGTCTCATACCAAAACGAGACTCATCAGAAAAGCACACGAAACGCCATTGTTCTTCTGCCCAATTTCTGTGTTCAAGAGCCCATTGATATCGAATCCTACGATTGTGCATTGCTATAGGTGGTACCCGTAGCGGTCTTCGGGAATGAAGGTTCACTTCATGCAAGCGGTTTCTGACTGTTTGGTCGCTAATTAAGTTCCCTGAAGAGTGATGAAGCCTCACGGCTAACATCATGGCGGTTATTGTTGGAGCTCTTCGAGTTAAGATTTGAATGTATCGGTCTTGTCTCCGTGTGGTGCAGCGATACCGTCCTCCATGGCGCTCAGCCACGGTACCAGTGCTTCGGTAACGTGTCCAAAGTCGACTGATAACACTCTGACTTGTATTCAGAGCTAAAGCCACAGTACGTTGCCGGGAACCAGCTTCTATCATTCCCACGGCTCTGAGCATTTCTTCCCTGCTTAAATGACGTCGCCGCTCCATAATAACGTTGGTTTTAATCAGTAGTAGGGAAACAGTAGCACTAATAATGTCTTCAATGCGTTGTATGTTTTTATAGGGAAAATATTGACAGCTGATTTTCATCTTTTACTCGAATTTGATTCACAGTTCCTGATTCAAATTATGAAATGCACCAAAAAGGATCCATATAAATTTATAAAATCATAAATTTATTACAAAGCCACATCTCAATCTCAAGAAATCCGCATAAAAATGCTTGATCCCTAGACACTTTTGATGTGTGTAGTTTATAATCTGTCCTTATTGTAAAGAAATGGAAACATAAATATGCCCGGTACTTAAATTTAGTTTGAGAACAAGGGAATTGGTGCCATATTATACTGCATACATGGAGAGACTGGAACAATTTGCCAGCGGC
Source organism: Sesamia nonagrioides (assembly GCA_017933935.1). Lineage (NCBI taxonomy): Eukaryota > Metazoa > Arthropoda > Insecta > Lepidoptera > Noctuidae > Sesamia > Sesamia nonagrioides. The sequence goes on from JADWQK010001071.1 coordinate 215,787, forward strand.
AGTCTTTCGATCCTATTACAATTTAAGTATCTTCAAGGCTAGAATCAGTAGGGTCATAATAAATTAGCGCGCTTTACCATCAACGATTGCATTACTGCTTACCATCAAGCGGGATCGCGATCAGGCACGAGTTTATAATATTAAAAAATAAGCTTAAGGTAAGTACATTTGTATATTAGAGTTACAACTAATACCTATGCTAACTTAATATCTAGGCTTGTAATTATAGGTATCAGCGCCCGAACCTATTGAATTAACCTAACTATTGAACAAACCTTACAATAAAATAGCATTATTCCTTAATCACTAGAATCACTAGAAAACGCATAATAATGAAAATATCACACATTTGATATCAAAATGCCATTAATACAAACTAGCGTGCCAACTTACCACCTGCCAGTTTTTGCCAGTAAAGATGGCAGCCACCAATTTATCACGTCAAGTCTTTGGGACACATAATATATTGGAACATTAAAACATAATGAACGACTCATTCGATCGTTTGTCATGTTTTTCGACTACAACAAAAAAATGCCGACAATGTCGATCTTATTTTCTTGTCACTAAGAACCATTTTCTTAAAAATACTTGTAAAAATAACACTGTCTTTCACGCATGTATCAATTCTGAGACGCGTGTTCTTCCATTTAGTGACTTTTGAGGAGTTTTTCAACAATCGCAGATTTAGTGTGAAAGGGCAGGGTTCCCGGTCCCGATTGTCACGCGGCTTTATGTTGAGTTATGAATGGTCGGCTTGTTTGAACCATTTGACATTAAGATTTAGCACCTGTGGAGGATGTAAATAAATTATATGTATTTTATTTAAGTAAGTTTTCTATGGAAAACATATTTTTATGATTTTTGAATATTCCTGACTTTATTTTTATTTATTGCACAATGTGTAATAGGGTAGTTGACTAAAAAAAAAACTAATTAGTCCGTCAGTCAATTTCCAAAAAATACTAGACACTTATATTTTCTTTTTTCATACAAAAAAAGAAAACGACGTCACACGAGTTTTCAACGCACTGTGCGTTGAAAACTCATGTGACGTCACTGCACGCTACACTTTTTAGCTAGGAGTGACGTCACCAGTCACCACTCCTGATCTTTGATGCCTTTTAAATTATTTTTTTTTTACCCTGGAAACATCCCTTTTGCTTCGAAAGTTGCACTTAAAAAAATACATCAGGCAGCACAGCACGCAAACCAGCAGCAAATCCATAAAAAAAATGCCAAGATGTCGTCTTGCGAGCTTCTCATCTCGTCTATACCAGCTGTATGTCTAAAATATATATTCCATAGAACCCGGAAAAAAATACAACAATCTAAATAATTTCACACACCAAGCATCCAAAAAGCGCACATAATCAAAAACATGACCCCATCACTGCCAAAAAACGACACGCTTCATACAAATCATCACCTCGCTGTCATTCCCCTTTCCCCGCTGCCCCCTCTCCACCCCCCTAGTCCCACGAGTACCACTCTTAAAACTCGTAAAAGGCGCGCCATAAGTTTGAATTATCGTCGCACTGAGGCCCCGTAATGAATATGGTCGACGGTATATTTCAATTTGGGCCGCCACTGTGAGCAATGTGTTACGTTTTTACGAGCACACGCTTTTCGGGTACCTTTTTGAAAATTTTAGAAGGGTGCTGTTTTGTATGCTTAATTAGGATGCTAATTATGTATTCATTGCTCCATTTCGAGCTTATTTTCTGTTACGAAATGTCTGGTGTTCTTGTTGTTCAAGTTTGAAGGAGGTGAAGTTTGTTGTTGGAAGGAAGTGGAATGAATATCAATAACCTTTTTTCAAGATCAAGCAGCCTTTCACCAAATCAGAGAAGTTGAGTGTAGTAGTCTACCTCGACTTTCATTTTTTGTCATGTTGCATTTTATAAACTAATCTTTAACCGCGATCCAGCCTGATGGTAAGTGGTGATGCAACTGTTGGTGGTAAAGCGTATTAGTTTGTTATGAGCATATTCACTTTAGTCTTGAAGGCACTTAAAAATTGTTCCAGTCTCTTGATGTATGTACGTGGTATAAAGGACGAGGCGAAACGCTTCGGTTCGTAGCAGTGTCAACAACATAATACTCTATCGGGTAGATACTCGCTTTAAAAAGGCTCGTCTGATGATGGAACGGTGACAGCCGAACTGAATGACGCAATCCCTGCGCACACTCTCCAATGTGCATCCTATAGAATACCTAAAGGCTGGATCCACTACGCCTATGCTTGACTTTGGCAAACCTGGATCACCTATAGCCTCTTTGCATGTCTCTCTACTGAGTCCAAAGTTATCAGGTTGCATTTTACAGCACCGGCCCATATGTGGCTGCATTTCTCTATACACGAACGGACCTGTACTTTGTACAACATTAGATGCTGTTCCGGTGTAAAGTACCGAGACCTTTGTGAGCATAACGTCTTGGTTTTGAACTAAATGAACCACCCAAAGTTTAGGTTTGAGTAAATCTCAATTCCAAAAGCTGAAGGCACACTCGAGGTGCACTCCGTCCATACACTCATGATACATTCTGAAAAGTATGAGCCAAGGTGAACGGGATCATTTTGGATGTGAACAGACACGCTAGTATTTTGCCATATGCCAATGCCATAAGATTGGTTTAGCCCCGTTTGTAGCTTGCCTAAATTGTGACATTTGTAACAGCCACCTACATTAAATATTTTCAACAAATGATTATGATTTATATCGTAAAATATTTGAACCCTTATTTCCCCCTTACTTCTTCGTAGTCAATACAGTATTAAAATCCTGAAACAGAAAAATCCCAAAAGAACTAGGCAGGCAATTTTCCATTACCGATTATATCCCACAAATTTTAACTGAAAAAAGCTCTATTATCCGCATCTATAGCGACATTATATCATACTAAGGCTATACATTGCGAGAAAGGCTAATTTAGCGGGACCATTTAGCCTCGAAGCGAGGTTGGAATTGTGATATACAGGGTGTTTCATTACGCTCGTACGCGCCGTAACCGAGTAATAATTCAAAATTATAGCCCGCTTTACGACTTTGGCCGACGTCAGACGATGGTACACGAGTTTTAAATCGTGTTCCACTGCGGATGTTTAAGTGAAATGTCCGAAAGTGGGGAAAATGGGGACTGTCTTATGGTTATTAGGATGGTGATAAAATCTTGCTGGGTTTGCTTGGGGAGACTGAATTTAAAAGGCAGTCTTGTTATCTGTAAGGCATTATAAAAGAATTTATTCGCAACTTTAGCTGAACGGACTATCATAGGTTTAAAAATTTAAGTAATCAATTACCCGTGCAATTAATTTATCGTTGTATCTACTCAATGTTTATTCATGCCCTAAAATTGACACCACCAGGTCCCCAGTTCCCCAAAAGTTCAGAGATAAACACTGTGAAGATATATGTGACAATATGTAGCCATAAATCGCTACAAATATTATAATTTTAATTTATGACCTATTGTGTAATAAATCCAAAAAAATAAACACCACAATAAATCAAGGTGAGCGTGCTAATCGTCGAACCTCGAATTCTCAGTTAATGCGAAATCATTTATAATACTTTTATCCCGACAATTCTATTGTTAATAACAATTTCAAGTAATAAATTCTACCTCCGGCGTATCGGATCCCCCGGAATCACATAACAAAGAGAAGCACTAGATCATCGACACACAAAAAAACCGTACACACCACGACACCGCTTATTTATTTATGAGTTCAATTCAAACTCAAAACCCTCTTCTACAAGCATAATATTGAGCGATCGATATCAGCTCATTTCGGGCACCACACCGAGTTGACACAAAGGGACGCGTCAAAAAAAACCGCTCCAAGTGTCATCTTTCTTGTGACAGACGACAGCTGCGGGGAACACGACAATACGAGCGATATCGATTCATCACATCGACGACAATGCCGCTCATTGGGGTGTCTACCCTACACAACGCGCCACAGACTAAATTCTTTGCTACATACTCATTGACCAACTGCTTTCCGCAGTATGTGTTGATGTAAACTTATTTACTCTGTAGAGGGTGAAGGTGACAGTAATCGGTGGCAGTGTGAAACGGATAGACAGCCGTGGTAAATCGACAATGGTAGTGATTTAAAAGGGAAATAAATAGGGTAAAAGCCGTGAAGATAGTTATAACAAACACACATTTCATGGTCGTGGATTTGCTTAGGTTAGTTGTAGTTAATTCCATATGGGTGTCGACTGTATTTAAAGGCATTTGTTTAATTCATGGATTTTAACATATAGTGTATTGTGAAATAGGAATGAACACAAATATAAGACGAGATACTGAAGTAACATGACAAGAAACATTTGATTTTTCTTTGTCTGCTTAATTGAAAGTCTCCAAGATCATAATTATACATAATATATTTCTAAATTTCTTCATTTATCAATAACTAGCTACGCTCCGCATAAGTTTAGACCCCGTAACAATATCATGATCAAAATTATCTTATGTGTTTTTCTTGGTTATAAAATATCTGTGTACCAAATTTCATCCAAATTGGTTCAGTAGTTTTTGCGTGCAAGAATAACAAACATCCAACCTATTTTTTGTTCTGGATGGGAAATCATCAAATGACTTCTCCCGCTCTGGGCGGAACGGAAGGGCGTGTCAGACTTTTACTAACTAAAACCCACCCGTATTTCTTCACTTGCCTGTGCGACGGCCAGGGCCACGGTTTCTTGTTTAACCAACCCGCAACCCTGACCCAGGAGGCATCGGTCTTCGTGGACCCCGTCACGATGTGCTGATATCTCTTTGAAGGGCGCGTGAAACACGACGCGCTGTCGAATTGGGTCTGGTCCTTACCCGGCGGCGAGCTGCCCACTGCTCACCGCCCGCAGGCTCGTGCCTACGGTGGCTGGGAGTTCGGTGTCGTTCAGGCCGTCTCCTGTGGCGCCTCCTCCTTTGCCAGCATCACTGCCTCGCAGAAGGAGGTGACGGCCTGCCATGCACTCTCGCTCCGGACCATGGCCTGGACCAGGGTCGGACGCCAGAGATCGCCGCCGATCGCCGCCGATCGCCGCTACGAGGACACGACTGTGCTCTACCCAAGCCGGGCAGACCTCCACCGTATGCTCCACCGTATCCTCAGGGCGATCCAAACGATGGTGACACCCTGGCGTTTCTTCCCTCGTTATACGGAACAGGAACCTCCCGAAACAACCGTGTTCGGTGAGGACCTGCGTCAGACGGAAGGTGAGGGCGCCGTGGCGCCTCTCTAGCCACTTCTCAAATAGGGACTTACCGCCGCTATTGTGACGTGCCCAATAACATCCATCCTCTATTACAAACTTTCGCATTTATAGTAGGATGGATATAATAATCATGTTGGTTGACTGTTTCTTCTTCTTCAGCCTATAGAGGTCCACTTATTGGACAAAGGCCTCCCCCAAGGCTTTCCACGATGACTGGCCCTGCACTGCCCGCATCTCTCGGCTTCCCACGACCTTCACTTGGCTGACTTAGTTTATTTATAAAATTTCGCATATTAATTATACATACTCACGCCTTCTTCCCATTTGTCCAGGCAGAAAGTACAGAACGACACCAGCTATTATGATCCTCATATATCTACGAGTATTTTCTGTTTTTTCCTTATTTCTGTTCATACACCTGGTCACACATTTTTTCGTCAAAATAATGCTTATTAAATCGTCATCTAAACAAAGAAGATATCCATTTTAACAGGATTTTTTACTTTTACCAACACCGCTATCATTCATAATTTCACGGATGATAGAATAAAAAGGTTCAAATCTATTGAAGCATGGTGAGCTATAATGAGAAATTTAAAACCCATGGGAACAACTTGTCCAACAGATTATTCTGGAAGGGATGATGTTATACTTTTATTTATATAATGTTCAATGAATTTTATTTGTCACGTCATGGTCAGGGTTCTATAAAACATGGAATAATATTCTGGGGGCATGATGCCTACATTTTTTACGAGAGTAATAATTCTGGAAGTTTTTATACGCAAATTGTTTTCATTTATGTATTAAAATTATTATGTAGTATACTTTGTACAGTAAAGCTTGGTTTGATCTCTAATATACTTTGTTTAGTATTTAGAAAGCACATGAAATTTCGTCTTCACAGCGAATTTTGACAGTTTGTCATAACTTGATATTTAATCAAATAATGTTGTTGCCACAAAATCTTAAACACTTGTTCAACGTATGTCAAGTATCAATATTGTGTCAACTCTATATGTAATAATGTCGTGTTTAAAACCTGTTCAGCCAAAGCAACTGTTGAACACTATTTACTGTATCTAAAGCTACTTACAAACTAATATTACACGCACAGTTTCAGTATTTATACACTACATTTCAACAGGAAATATTGAATAATATGACATGACACATTCTCCAGCTTACTTTCAAAAGCAAATAATAACTGACATAAAATCAAACAACAAAAAAAAAGAACAGACTTATCTAGCCACCCGTCCTTGCGTTAATAAATTATTCGAACAACATTGTTCAAAGTAAATCGCGCCACAACAGTCAACCTCACACCGCGTCCGCGTCCCGTCATTCCCGCCAACAATGGCAACGTGTCCCGTCACTGTCCCTTTGTCGCTCACAATCGTGACAGACAAACAGAATGTACCGTCCGAGCTTCCTGCGCTTTCAAAACGGCGGAATTGTGTAAACACTACTATATTGTAAGTGCATTTTTGTGCGACTATTTTGACGGAAAAGTCACAATTGTGTCATTGAAATATACACTCTAATTTTTAAGATGTAAGGGTTATTTTTGGAGTGGTAGGTGTGGAGGTGAGGTTGTTTTTCAGGGTATAGTAGAAGTGTGTGCGGGTAATGGATTGGCCGATTGTCGGCCGTCGGTCGAGTGGCGGTGGGTGGTCATTTCACGTCGGCAGCTTTTACATCATCGTTTGAAAAGAACACAAAGGGCGAATATTAAATGAATGCTCGTAATATATGTCTCTTTTATTATAACCTGCAATGTTAGGTTTGAATAATAATATGATGGACTTAAGACCTTTAACCACAACTAGCATTCCGCCCGCGGCTTCGTCCGCGTGGAATTCGGTTATATCGCGCTTTTTAGATTTTCCTCGGGAATATCAAATTTTTGCGGGATAAAAAGTCAGCTAATTATTTACTTTTAACTTTACGTTTGCAAAATCTCAAAACAATCGGTTTAGTTGTTACGGTGTAAAAGCGGAACAAACAAACAAACTTACTATCCGATTTATAATATTAGTAAGAATTTTTAAAATGTGTTAGTTTGTCGAAAATGGTACTGTATCTAATGCTATCCTATATAAATATTATGGTGATGACATTGAGTTATAATGTACTACTATATTATAACTCAATGAGTGATGATGAGATTACTTAGCTAAAAATACTTTTACATTTCCAAACCAATGTACTAATATTACGACATCTTTTGTAAAATAAAATTTATTTGGTAACCCGAGGACAAAAAAATCAAATGAACATCCAACTAAATTCAAAGAAACACTATAAACCGAATATAAAAGCGGATATCTGTATTATGTCGCCATACACAACAATAAAATCTAACTGCTGACGTTTTGAATAAAACCTGTTATTAAAGTAACGAGCCAAGGAGCCACATAAAATTTATATATAATACACTTTAAATAAACATTAAAGTGTCAGAATTACTCCATATTCACTGCATTTACGTGTAATATCACCAATTATGGGGCTGAGTTACTGCCGCGGGCGTCATTACCGTGCTACCGCCTGTCGCGCCAGTGAAAAGTAAAATATTCTTATCATTAGCGCCGAGCGACTTAAGCCAGTGTTTGAACATTAATGTATGACAAATAAATATGTTGGCACCGATTTAACTTTTTTTCTTGTGACAGCTGGTGCACCTCTATCAGCTTTAATGTTAGAGATGTGACGTTTGTTTGTTAATGTCAAATACTAAATACAGTGTATTTATAAGTGTCTAAATATCACCTGCTACTTTGCGATCAATCAACTGACCCCAAAATGCCGGTTAAGTTTAAGGGACAGGTCTATAAGACCATCATTAGACCTGTTCTTCTGTATGGCAGTGAGGCATGGCACGTGCTTGAGCGACACAAGCAGGAGCTACATGTCACGGAGATGGATTTGTTGTGGTGGATGTGTGGAGTTACGCGAAAAGACCTCATCAGGAACTCCCGCATCCATGGAGGGTCGCCTACGCTACTTTGGCCACGTCTTACGAAAACCGGCACGTTGCGTGGGTAACAAATGTTTTGCCATGGCGCTTCTGCCGGGCCGGTCTCTTAACACAGGATGCTAAAGATCGCACGAAATGGAGGAGAATGAGTAGGAAAGCGGAACCCAGGCCCCAAGGCGAAGGCCGCAGATGCACCCGGGACTGAACGCTGAGATGATGATGATGACTTCGCAATCAATCAACTGATAACAACTATATGTCTAAAACGTTGCTTCACGATGGAGATATCGTAAGTTTAAATTCTACACTTTCAATTATCGCGAATTCACTTCTAACACGCCACTTACTGGCAGGGGGTTTAAATTAACATAAATAATACACACTACACATCATTAGAAGATATCGTTTACATAAAATAAACTACCCAAACTGCATCATAAATTTTGCTAAAACAACATCGACAAAAAATCGTGCCAATATAAATGGCAAAAAAGCGGCTATAAAAACAAAAGTTATTTATGTTTCGTAAAACATTTATCAAGACAAAAAGGTGTACATTACACTAATATCCCAATATGCTGATACACCACGGACGCGACAATTTTTATGTGTGGAGATTAACAAAAAAATATGGCGCTCGCTCCTCGGCTGTCAAGTCCCTATCTGCCGTCGTAATTCAATGTTTATTTTTTTTATTTGACTTTTTTAATGTATTCTAACAAGAAGCGCCGACTTTATCTTTTATGAGTGGTAAATTGAGGTGTTAAATGTCATAGTTACGGTTTGAAATGGTGCTTTTAGATGTGAGGTAAGAAACTGTGATAAAATAGACTTCTGTACTTACTGTTGTCATATCGTTGACATTTTATTCCATCACGAAAAGCATTAAGTTCTGTTGGCAGTTTATGTGACGAAAGCATTATTTTAAAGTCGGCCATTCCTTGTAAGTGCGTGTGGTTCTTAATTTTAAAATGTCTCAACATTTTTCTACTAACGGTTTGAGCAATTAAACATGTGCTGATAACTAACTTTGTAAGTCAGTGTCTTGTCATTACTTAGGTCCTATTTGTGTGATATTTTCATCTGGAATGGGAGCGAAATCCTACAAGGGATACACTTTATCAGGCTGGTTACTCCAGCCGTCCATTTGGAAGTGGTAACCGATCTAACGTCAAAGACGTTCTTTGCAATGTTCAAGCGTTTCATAGCACGATGAGGTCACAGTCAAGACTTATTTACTGACAATGGCACTTATTTTGTTGGTGCCAATAAACAACTTTGTGAAACGTTTGATCGAGCTAAATCCACTGTGCCGCGTGAAATTGTAGAATTGTTAAGTTTCGACAACACCACATGACATTACCCCCACACGCACCTAATTTTGGAGGTCTCTCGGGGCCGATGTATGCAGTGTTAAGTAATTGTAAACACCACACTTACCTATAAAGAGTTGTCTACTGTTTTAGCTGAGATCGAGGCTTGCCTCAACTTCTGACCGATGACAGTAATGAGTGATGACCCTAGCAAACCTCAAGTTTTAACACCGGGCAGTTTTCTTGTAGGTGGGCCAATAATAAATATTTGTGATGAAGATAATTTAAGTTAAAATGTTGTAGGCCTGGATAGATGGAGATTAATACGATATATGGTTATTAATTTTTTGAAATTATGATATAAAGAGTATTTCATAAACCTTAACCAACGATATAATGTATATAAATAAAACGTCTTTTAGTTAATTATGTATATTACCAATTTTTTTTGATCTCCGAGTGCTAATTCTAAAGATATACCAAAGCACATAAATAAATTATCACCTTATAAATAATAAAAACAACTACAAGTAACACAGTTTTGTCACAAAACGTGATATGCCCAATCTTACTCATAAATCAATTGCAGGATATCCAATGTGTATTTTCCACATTTTTACAAACATGTTGCGCTGTACACATATATATAAATAAATATTAAGTTAATACTAAAAATAAACCAATATTTTAGCCTTACCACTAATCTCCAAACCATTTATCTAATCCCTACAAACGCGGCATCAATAAATTATGGCTAAGTGAAACATAAACGATAATGTCAATTGTGTAAACATTCGTCCCCTTTACATTTGTACAAACACTGACCTACTCGCTGTATTAGGGCCAACTAAGTATAATAAGTCTTACATTACTTCACGTCGACCGCCATTCGACTCCGAACTTTACGTCACCAATACCAAAGTTTAGATTTACTTAGGGTATGAATGTGACTAAGGTCGTTTTTCTCGGTTGTGATTGGTAGAAACAAGTCGATCCATCATGGGTAAGTGATCGATGAGGGCTGCCCAAATATTTGAATTATTTGATATGAGAGCACGGGAGCGACTCACTCACTTGCCACTGTGTTAGAATTATATTTTATTTATTACACGTACATTTTTCTGACTTATTTTTAAAGGTTGGATTTTTTTTTAGTTTGGAATGTAGCAAATGGCTACACTTAGACGTATACGTTGTGTACAGGAAAATAGTTTCTTGGTTAATCACACTCACGATTGATAAGGGGTCTTATTTAGTCTGCTACTGTTATTTTGTTGTTCTAACAAGACTCCATTGTCATTGTGTTAAAAGTTCCTAATATGCTAATTTTATAATGATCATTCAATAATCTTTCAGTTGTCTCGTAATGAAATGGCGATAGAATAACATTACCGTTTTGCCATTATTATAAGATCTGTTAGTAGGAAAGATTTTCTAGAAATTAGTACTTAATTTAAACATTTATTAATATGGAATCGAGTGTCAGTTATTCATCTCTAGAGAGTCATAATACCGCCATTTTGTTGGTAGATTACGATACTTGTCAAAATTGATCATAATAATTTCATTATTATCAATTATGATCTCACTAATCGATCATTCTGACACTATTGTAATAGCAGATTATGGCCCCAGTAAAGCTACGCTTGCCGCGGTTGCTCTGTGGATGGTTGTCCGCTAAGACCTCTTCGTGCCTTGGAAAGCACGTTAACCCGTTGGTCCTGGCTGTCATTTGTGGATCTTTTGACAGTCGTTATGGGTCGTCAGCATTTCGATAATCAGATAACCAGTCGTGGTGAGGAGTGTCTTATTATTCAGTATCTGGTCGTGGAGTTGAGATAGTCACTCCATGTAAAATTCTGGCATTGAGCTACATCAGCAGGGTAATTGCGTAACACATTATGGGTTCAATTTTGACAGTTCAACAACAGTCATTGCGTTGTTTACGTTGCTGAACAGACACATTTTCGAACACAAGGAGCAATGGAATAGCAATAAGCTTCAAAATGATTCCAACTGATAGTAATGGTATGTTACGCAATTAGGGTGCAGATTGGACTTATAGTCGACCCCTAACGTAGATGTCAAAAGGTAAGGCAGATCCTGAGTTTCTTGCTTTATAATTTAGAGTACACCTCGGGATTGTATAGATGATCGAATTACTACGTCTGTCAAGTTTCTTTATTAGATTTTCAACTTTAAAACTAAGGTATTAAATCTCAAGGTTGATTGGGAATAGTTGACAGTTTCGGGTAGCTTAACCTGCTGGCGTCCGTACGTGTAATTATTTTGATTGTTATTTATGAACTAGCTTTCCGCCCGCGGCTTCGCCCGCGTGGAGTTCGGTTATATCGCGCTTTTTAAGTTACCCTCGGGAACATCAAATTTTTCCGGGATAAAAGGTAGCCTATGTTCTTTCTCGGGGTCTAAAGATTGTCTGTGCCAAATTTCATCAAAATCGGTTGAGAGGTTTAGGCGGGAAAGCGTAACAGACAGACAGACAGACAGACAGACAGACAGACAGACAGAGTTACTTTCGCATTTATAATATTAGTATGGATAGTATGGATTGAAAAAATATTTATTAAGATACTGAAGTTTTAGATTGTAAGATTTCAAGATTTACGAGAGCGGACAGAACTACGATGCTAAAGGTTTGCTCAAATTCGTGGCCCACGTGTTGTGAAAACACAAATGTTTAGGTAAACAATTTTGTAGGTCCAGTGAGACTGATTTACCTACTGTGTGCGTAAAAACCTCTATAAACCAATAAGGAAAAAAAGAGAATTTCAACATTTTTTCTCTTTAAGATGATCGTGCATCAAATAAGATTTTTTTTTCTGTCATGTAATCTCATTATTTCCATTTCAGAAAGTGCTACCATGAAACCTATTTCGATGCGGTCACACCTTGAATAACTCAATGAATAAAAAATACTTACAAAAGAAGTGAATTTATTTTAGTTTAAAAAAATGTAATTCTTTCCTTTCTCGGTGGTAGGCCATAACATCGGCTGCCGGCAGAACTTACCACCCACCAGACAAAGTCTTGCCGCTAAGCGATTCATCGTGTTGCGGCATGATGTCTGGCGAAGATATACAGAGACCAGTCTGAGCAGTAGTGTTGCGAGGTGTGCCGGGTACGATGCGCCAAATATTGTTGTGTCGAGAGTTTGGCCGTGGAGGATTTCCAGATCAATCTCCCTCGGGCGCAGCATCGTTTGTCGTGTTGTTGGGTTTAACATTGCATTACTTCGCTCAACTGCCGTCTTCCTTCCTATCCACCCAGTACCTTTGAGTAAATAGGCTCATAATAAACTAGCACGCTTTGCCATCAACAATTACATCACTGCTTACCATCAGGCGGGATTGCGCTCAAGCAATATTTTATAATTTTAATAAAGTCAAGGGTCTGCTACTGGAAATTTCTTATGAAATCCTTAATAATTATCTTTTCTGTATCTATTTTTCTGTAAAATAAAGGAAAATGTGTTGACCTTTTTCGGCCATGTTTCTTGTCGCGGTAGTGACTCCATTAAACGTCTCGTGGTGCAGGGAAAGGTTGAGTGGTACCAGAACACGTGGCAGATTACCAATGAGATGAACGGGCCAGATCAAGGATGCGACTTACTGCTCAGTTTTTGAATGTACCGGGAGCAGTCCGTGTTGAATGGCGTCGCATAACTAAAATCATTACTGATCGTGATTCATAATGATGATCACGACCACTCTGGTAAGAGTGTACCGAGTACCGACTAAGGAGAAGAAAGCAAAATGTAAACAAAAAGTATTGTAAAGTATGCATACTAATTACCTACTTCCCACATTTCTACTAAATATGTAGTTTCTGCACAAAGGGTATCCATAATTTATGTTATTTAAATATAATTTACCTCACATTGTAATACCATGTCGAATACCTAGTAAAATGTTTTCAATAGAATTTAATAGCATACCACTTTCCATGCAAATTATGTTTGCATATACAATATACATTTATGCGGTGTACTTTTTTGTACGCTACTTATATTTGATACCTATGGTTTTAAATACACACATCAAAAGTGTCTAGGGATCAAGCATTTTTATGCGGATTTCTTGAGATTGAGATGTGGCTTTGTAATAAATTTATGATTTTATAAATTTATATGGATCCTTTTTGGTGCATTTCATAATTTGAATCAGGAACTGTGAATCAAATTCGAGTAAAAGATGAAAATCAGCTGTCAATATTTTCCCTATAAAAACATACAACGCATTGAAGACATTATTAGTGCTACTGTTTCCCTACTACTGATTAAAACCAACGTTATTATGGAGCGGCGACGTCATTTAAGCAGGGAAGAAATGCTCAGAGCCGTGGGAATGATAGAAGCTGGTTCCCGGCAACGTACTGTGGCTTTAGCTCTGAATACAAGTCAGAGTGTTATCAGTCGACTTTGGACACGTTACCGAAGCACTGGTACCGTGGCTGAGCGCCATGGAGGACGGTATCGCTGCACCACACGGAGACAAGACCGATACATTCAAATCTTAACTCGAAGAGCTCCAACAATAACCGCCATGATGTTAGCCGTGAGGCTTCATCACTCTTCAGGGAACTTAATTAGCGACCAAACAGTCAGAAACCGCTTGCATGAAGTGAACCTTCATTCCCGAAGACCGCTACGGGTACCACCTATAGCAATGCACAATCGTAGGATTCGATATCAATGGGCTCTTGAACACAGAAATTGGGCAGAAGAACAATGGCGTTTCGTGTGCTTTTCTGATGAGTCTCGTTTTGGTATGAGACCGGATACAAGACGTATACGACACTGGAGAACCCCTGGACGCCAACAGCGATTAAAATCCTGCCAGGAAGTCCATCCTTATAGTGGTGGAACCATCATGGTATGGGCGGGTATTTGGATCGGCGGAAGAACTGAGTTGATTTGGATCAGAGGCAACCTCAACGCTCAAATTTATGCTGAAACGATTGTATCAGACGTCATCGTTCCTCTACAAGTGCAAATCGGTCCCTTATTTCAGTTAATGCATGATAATGCACGACCGCACACCGCAAGAGTTGTAAGACAGACTCTCGCCGCAGCTAACATCAATGTCCTGCCCTGGCCTGCTCAGTCGCCAGACTTGAACCCGATTGAGCATGCATGGGATATGCTACAGAGAAGAGCTCTGCCGAATATGGAGGGTATCCAGTCGCAAGAAGACCTTTTTTTGTTGTTGCAACGAATATGGGCGGCCATTCCACAGCGTGATTTGGATGAACTCATTTTGAGTATGCCAAACCGATGTTCTTGTGTTGTTAGTGTTCGCGGTAGAAACACGGATTATTAATTGTTTAAGTTACCCAATAAAATTTTAGAGAAAACTGTTATTTCATTCTTTTTTTCGAACTTTTGTGTTAGTGGTTCAAATGACAAATATCCCTTTATTAGGAAAATGGCAAATTTCTTTATTAATGCAAAGGTGACTTGGTTTATCGTTACTGTGACAAACGAAAACACTTTATTTGATGAATCCTTAAAGAAAATTTTAATTAATATCAATCAGGAGAAAAGTTATTGCAAAAATATATGTTGATCCCTAGACACTTTTGATGTGTGTATAACTAGCGTTTCGGGGTACTTTATGTAACTCTGCCTGACCCTTTGGGGGAACAAGGCTGATGTTATTTATATGTTATGTAATTTAGTCACTGTGACCTTTCTCACAACAGGATAAACACATACGGGACATCATTAATTTCAGTAATTACGGCGCTTAATTACACTAAAACCTTGAATTAAATAGTTGATATAAATGAAGATATTGTGTGTCGGCCCGAGTCGGAGGATCATCAATCTTGTCCGTATTTACTTGCAATTTAAAACATCGTTTGGAGTGACCTCGACGTTGTCAAAACAAGGTTTTAAATGATACGATAAAGAAATAAAAAAACATGGTTAGACTTGCTTTCTTGTATGGATCAGAATGTTGGGCCATAAAAGAGATGTTTAGAGATATGTGGAACAGGGTGTTTACTCTTCCTCCACGGAAAAGAGAGGATCCTCCGACCAGATGAATGTCGCGTCTCGAGGGCATTTGCATGATGGTTGATATCAGGAAGTTGTATATATGCATGCTAGTTGCGAGATAAACTCTGCTCACGAGATACAGAAAATGCATGACTTCAGTAAGACACATTGTTTGCCTGTGGCGTTATAGATAGCAAGCAGCGGAGATACGTATTCTTAGAAGGATGTGTGGTGTTATACGAATGTATAGAATAAGAAATGAATATAAGAGATGAAGCCTGAAATTGGCAACGGTAACTGATAACTTGTGTGGTAATCAGTTGTCATGTTCAGGCATCTGATACGGAGGAACGAGGAAAATGTAGTGAAGCAAGTTTTGAGTATGAATGAAACGATGGATGGACTGTGGGAATAATAGTATTAAAAAGGGGTGACTGTAGAAATGAGGAGGTCTATTTGAGGTGTCTAAAGAACACATGTTTTGACGACTCCAAATAAATTGGATTAAAGGCAGAGAATGATGATTTGTGAGTATAGTTATTTTAAAACTAATGGCCGCCCGGACTTCGATCGCGAGGAGTTAATTATTTTGCACATGTTATTTTAACTTCAAAAGAGTCAATTAGATACATTATTATGATGATGATGATAATGTTCCCGAACGATTTCGGCCACGGCGACCACTTCGACTCCTAGCCAATGATTTGGCGCTCATGCGCCCGAAGATGGCTTATGGCCTATCTTGGCGGCGAAACTTCGTGCACACTGAGGGCACGTAAGCACGCCGTCGACGTAGGTGTATGTGATGGCAGCAGGTGGGCGGGCCTTTAATTGGTCGCGTTTGGCATCGAGTTCAGCTTTGCGCTGCTCCTCAAACTCGCGTACTTGTCCGTACACCATTCTGCGCCATTCTGACCGTTTTGCTGCCAAACGCTCCCATACAGAGGGTTCTATATTGCATCTCTCCATGTGTCGTTTTAAGACATCCTTGAACCGTTGGAGTTGTCCGCCATTCTTTCGCTTGCCTTCCTCCAGCTCAGAGAAGAAGATGCGCTTCGCCAGTCTTTCGTCCACCATACGTGATACGTGTCCGCACCACCGAAGCTGTCGACGCATTAAATAAGCCTCAATGCTACCAACATTAGCTCGTCGCAGGACTTCGGTATTTCGCACTCTGTCAGACCATTTGATCGTCATAATGGATCGGAGCCATTTAAGGTGAAAACGATCTAGACTACGTATGTGGTGGCGGTACACACACCATGTCTCAGCGGAATATAGAAGGTTTGGCAGCACAATTGCCTATACGGATATTTTCGTAGCTAACTTAAGGTCATGTGAGCAGAAGACCTTGGAACACAAATTGCCAAACGCTGCAGCTGCAGCTCCGGCTCTGCTGTTGACCTCAGCATCAAGGTTACACTTAGAACTTATAGTATTCCCCAGATAACGAAACTTGTCTACTTGCTTCAACACATCCTCACCAAGCTTTATATTCACTGTCTCGTGACCGTGAATGTCTAGGGACATCACCTCCGTCTTGTTGACGCTGATTTTTAAGCCGTACTTACGGCAGGCTTGATGAAAAGCGGACATCAGCTGTTGTAGGCCGTCTGGGGATTCTGCTAAGAGGCACAAATCATTAGCATACATGATCTCAGTAATCAGTGTATGTGAGACTTTGGTGCGAGTCTTAAGTCTTGCCAAATTGAAAAGACCGCCGTCGGTGCGGAATCGGATGCTAACTCCTTGTGGAACAATTTGTGAGACCTCTCCCACTACCACTGCAAAGTATAATGAGAACAGAGTTGGTGCTAAGACGCATCCTTGCTTCACCCCACAGGTAACGGGGAAGAAGTCTGTCTGTGCACCGTCTACAGCAACGCAGCATTGTATGCCGTCATGTAGGAGTCTAAGAAGTCTCACAAACTTTTCAGGGCATCCCAGTTTACGTAACACTAACCATAAGGCTTCACGAGGCACACTGTCGAAAGCCTTCTCCAAGTCAACAAAGCAGAGGTACAGCTTACAACCCTGTTCTCTACTCTTTTCCTGTAGTTGACGCACGGAAAATATCGCTTGACAGGTGCCTCAGTCCGGTCGGAAGCCGAACTGAGTTTCAGGCAGGATCTTTTCAGACAATATCTTTAGGCAGTTTAAGAGAACTCTAGCAAAAACCTCTCCAGGAGTCGATAAAAGTGTGATACCACGGTATGAATTGGTCACAACAGTCGGATCGGTCACCTTTTATAGTGTTCTTATACGCGACACTTTAAACATATCAGGAACGCGCTCTTCCTCCCACATACGAACAAACAGTTTTCATGTCAATTTATGCAACCCCTCTACGCCGTATTTGATCAGCTCTCCCGGTATAAGGTCAATGCCAGACGCCTTTTGGTTTTGCTGCTGTCTAATGGCAGTACCTAACTACCTCATCAAGCAATAGTGGCTCGTCCAACTCACATACATACATTATTACACTTCTAGATCATAATATACCTACAGCATACATCAAATGTGTGTTATGCTCCGCTCCTATTGGTCGTAGTGTGATGTTATATAGCCGAAAGCATGGATTAATAGGCTTTCCAACATAAAAATAATTTCTCAAATCGGACCAGCAGTTTCTGAAATTAACGCGTTCAAACAAACAATCTCTTCAGCTTTTTACATATATTAGTATAGATTAGTCTTTAAACGTTTTTGTAGAAACACTTTTTCTGTAAAACACTGCTTTAGCTACATCTGTGAGGTAGATAGTGAGACCAAAATAATACACAACTGACTTGTGTTTTTTTAATAGTTATAAACTGATGCTTGAATGCAATCCCGCCTGATAGTAAGCAGTGATGCAATAATTGATGGTAAAGCGTGCTAGTTTATTAAGAGCCTATGTTCTATGTTCTATGTTATTCGTTTGGTTTCCGCACTCAGTTCCTCCAGCGGACCATTGTGCGTGCCATTGTAAGAGCCTATTTATTCACTCTAGCCTTGAAGACACCTAAATTGTAGTTTCAATAACAAACGTGTCACCGCACTAGTAGGTCAATAACTTTCCACATGGCTTTCCACTATCATGATAAAACATGTGTTTATCTTTAGTTCAAGTTGAAAGGTTCAATTTCTGGCATTAATATATTAACAATTCTCATAGCTTCCGAGCAGATAGGATCAAAAACCCTTCCAATATCGACTGATATTATCCAAAGAAGTTGGGCCCTTGTGTTATTATCTTCATCGAAATGTTACTAAGAAGATTTTCTTCTTAATGTTAGCAGTCTTTGTAACACTTATCAAGAATTAAGGAGTTGTTTAACCGTCATTTTTTTTTCTCTATAGGCTATTCAAAGTTAGGACGCAATCAACCACTAACAGTATTTTAGTGGTTGGGATGAAATCAAAAAAAAAAAAAAAACATGTGGCCCTTTTCGACAGTACGAAAAAATCGTGTGCTATAATTCCTATAAAAAAATAGAAGAAACAGCCCACCTCATTACGAGCAACACCTGTAGCCGACTGTAAAGAAAATGATTCATGGTACGTTTCAGGCGCGAACGTTTAAACGCTTGCCTGTGACAAGATACAGCGGCGGCCGCGATTCTAATTGACACGTCTGCGGGGAACGGAAGCAGGGACGATAGTGTTAGTTACGAGACTATCGATACGGACATACTATATTTTTGAGAGATTTCTATCTTCTTTAGCCTGAGAAAGTTGCGCTTTTTTATATAATTATAAACCAGTGATTGACCGCAATCCCGCCTGATGGTAAGCAGTGATGCAGTCGTTGATGGGAAAGCGCGCTAGTTTATTATGAGCCTATTCACTCAAAAGAACTGAGTGAATAGGAAGTAAGACGGCAGTTGAGCGACGTGATGCAATGTTAAACCCAACAACACGAACAACGATGCTGCGCCAGAGATTGATCTGGAGACCCTCCACGACCAAACTCCCGATACAACAACATTTGGCGCATCCTACCCGCCACACATCGCAACACAACTGCTCAGACCCGTCCTCCGTACGGTTTTACCAGACATCATGCCGGAACACGACGAATCGCTTGGCGGCAAGACTTTGTCTGGTGGGTGGTAACTTCTGCCGGCAGTCGATGTTGTGGCCTACCACCGAGAAGTAAATTAAGTAGTTAGTTTTAAGATCTTGCCACCTTACCTCTGCAATTTTTTCGTTTCTTAACGGATGGAACTAAAACCTTGGTTTTTAAATACTAACAGTAACTATAGGTAGTAATAAATAATTAAGTTTATATAAAACGACTAATTCATAAACACACATACTCTTTTTCTATGTTCTTCTCCTACTGTTACTGTTTTAGCCATCGCTACATATTCACACTCAAAACTTTGCTTACGACATTTTCCTCAAATCTTCATAATACATGCCCGTAACATGACATACCAATTTACACACAACTTTTCAGTTACCGGTGCCACCAACAGACTTCCTCTTATGTGCTCATTTCTTATTCTTAACATTCTCGTCCCGGCTGTATGCAATTGCTTTTCAATTATCCCTTTTGTGGCAGAACATTCTCAAGGTCTAATCATAATTTTATAAAGCTTTACGTTTATGCCATGCCATTAAACTAGCTATGATAATAATATTCATCTTGTAAATACATCCATTGTCTTGACTCGACGTATGAGGTTGTTGGCGTGTTGATGTGGGATGTGGACTTGGCGATCATTCTGCTGATAGTCACGACAGCTGAGAGTCTCGACGAACACCTCAATAGGCTCTCGTTGGGAAACTGGATTTTGGCTTGACAACACGGTACTTTTGAACACAGCTCTCATTTTTGGGAGGTTCCTCTCTCTGGAGCCTTGTGTTTCAAAATCAAAATTAAAAGTCATTTATTCAAATTAGGCTGAGAATCAGCACTTTTTGAATGTCAATATTACATGAGACAGTCCCCCAAAACGCCCACCCATCGACACTTCCTAGCGCTTTCGCTGGTAAGAAGAAGTGGCAGAACAAACTCCTCAGCAGCACAGCTGTCTGTTCATATAAAAACACATGACTTTATACAATACTATCTATGTATAGCGATGAACACAAGAAAATTGGACCCTCTTTCCGATACTTTTCATATTTTAATACTTAAAACAAAAATTAGGTATATTTATAGACATATTGATCTAATAATATCCATGTTGAAAAATTTGCTGTAAAACCATCTGCTTCATTATAACATCAAACTCGTCAAACTAGACTTATTACATTATTAAAATAGGTTGAGTATTTCCTCGATATCGAGCTTCGGCCCTCACTATCGATCATCAGGAGACAGGCGGAAGGCGGCGACGGAAGTAATGGCGCGCGCTGTCAGCAGTTGTCGCGACATGCGACTGCGACTAGCTTTGTTACAGATGCGGCTGAGTGCGACTTGTCGGAGTGTGGATGTGTCTTGTTCTGAAATGTTGTAAGTTGTTCAATGCTAATAGTAAGCTACTATGTATAGTATTTATTCAAAATGCAATGCAGGTTAAATTAAAACAGTCAATCGTAAATGTAAATCATAGTTCTGTCTTACGTGCCTGAACTAGTACATCATGAGTTTCAGTCGAGAACTATATTGGGGTTGACACCACAACGATCGGTCTTTCATAGGGGGTGTTAGATATATCCACTTCAACGCAATTACATATTAGGAATTTCTCTGTATCTTTGTAGATAAGACCGCCCATTGTGTCACCCTTTGTAAAATTTTTATATTTATGTTTTTGTAATCTATATGGTGTACATAATAAAGAGTATTCTATTCTATTCTATTCTATTCTAGATATTTTTTAAAGAACACGAACCCTTACGGTTTGTTTTTTATTTATTGCTATTGATATTACAAATGTAAAAAATTTGGTTATATGGGTACATTAATATTTATTGCTCTTTCAAGTAAAAACTGCAATTGAATTTGACTTTTTTTTAACGAATATGAATGAAATTTGACAAGTAATCCATACTAATATTATAAATGCGAAAGTAACTCTGTCTGTCTGTCTGTCGGTCTGTCTGTTACGCTTTCCCGCTTAAACCTCTCAACCAATTTTGATGAAATTTGGCACAGACAATTATTAGACCCTGAGAAAGAACATAGGCTACCTTTTACCCCGGAAAAATTTGATATTCCCGAGGGAAATCTAAAAAACGCGATATAACCAAACTCCACACGGGCGAAGCCGCAGGCGGAAAGCTAATAAATAATAATAATACTTTATAACCAGAATTAGTCTTTTTGTGTCGATCTTTCCAAGAAATTGAGAGTTATGTGGATGGGAACTAAGGGCCGCAGCCAGTTATGACATAAATTACGAAGGCAGGTTCTGCCAAAATTGGAAGAAAGAAGCGCGGTATTGCGAAAGATGGAAAAAGTGTAGCCAACGTACAAAAGCAACATTTTTGTACTGCATCTCCTCTCTGTACACGAAGGCATTGTCCAATCCGCTTTACTTGCCTAACGTCATCCTAACTCCATTTTTTTTGCCTAGTCTCGTCATTTTATTTTTTTCACAATTCTTGAGGAAACCCACAACCATTACCTAGAGGATTAAGCCAAGAGAAAACCACAAGTTGCGACGAGGGTTTTACTTTCAATAGTCCATTAAGACCTGGTGCCAATATCTGGATCTCGATGTAGACAAAAGTATGATTATATCATTCAGTCAGACTATTATGTTACTCAATTCTAGATTATTAATATTATAAGTTTAATATGTTATTAATTTATCCCTATTAATATTATAAATGGGAAAGTGAGTTTGTTTGTTCCGCTTTCACGCCGTAACTGCTAAACCAATTGCTTTGAAGTTTTGCAGACGTAAAGTTAGAAGTCGGGATTAAATAATAGAGTCCTTTTTATCCCAGAAAAAAATGATATTCCCGAGGGAAATCCTAAAAGCGCGTTATTACCGAAATCCATGCGGGCAAAGTCGCAGTTGGAAAGCTAGTAAACTCGGTAACGTTGATTGACACCTGTTTTGTACCAAAAAGAATTGATAGATAGTTACTATGAGGTTGCCACTCCATGGGGGGGTGAGAAGTCAAGGGCATTTGCTGATTTTAAAGACTGTCTTTAATGTGAATATGACCGTTAAATTTAAAACTTTGAACGACTATGAAGTTTTCTGGGTGGAAGTGAACTGAACACTTATCGGAAAAAAATTAACGGTTATATCGAAACACCAAACTAAACATTAAACCACAGTAATTACATAAAAAACAAGCTATAAATTAGTGCAAGAATACAGTGAATTATGCAAATTTTTCGTGTGTAATTTAGTCGGAAAACCTTAGCAAATAAAAAATATAAGTTTTAATTGCAGTATAATTATCTTGATTTTAATTAATGCCAAGTTAGTTGTGATTTATGGACGGTTCAATCCGACGTGGTTTGACTGCGGACGTCGGACCTTTCAGAGGATATTGCCAACTAAGTACGTGTTGGAATTTTTACTGCGATATGCATTAATATGACAGCCTACGTGTTGATGATTACTTCAACACTTATAGTACCTGGGATTGGCCATGAAAGACAATCGATTTTTTTTTTTAATATGTAGGTACATAACACGAAGATCAAAAAAATATAGTTAGGAACACAGCCACATGTAATTTCGTGAGCCATGTCTAAAAAGAACAATTTGACATACTCATAACTAATAGGATACGGCTTTTCCTTACGGATTACGGATTCGGCTTTATGAACTGTATAATGAGAGAATTTATATTAACACGGTTGAATTCAATTTGTATGTTAGAAAATATTCAAAATTATTTAAACAAGTTTGTTATATGGCCAAGTCACGTTACTTGAGTTCAAAGATAAAAAACAGTGGCAATGTAATTAAAACGACTTGGAAAATTATTAGTAGTGAAACGGGAAGGTCCAGTGATAGAAATACTGACTATAGCCTGTCTATTAATAACAACATAATTAAATCAGACTCGCAAGTCTCGGAGGCATTTGAAAATTTCTTTTCGGATATTCCTGTTTCAACTACTAAATCCCTAAACTCATCACCTTCTGTTGCCGAGTCTTTGCTTAAAGAAAATGTTAATGTTTGTGATTCGGAGTTTCATTTTGAATATGTTATCAGTAGAGATATAATTAAAATCTTTCACACTCTAAATGTAAAAAAGACTGCTGACCTATGGGGCCATTCGGTGGAAGTTGCTAAGTCTATTATTGATATTGTGGCACCCACTCTAGCTGATATCTTTAATGCTTGTATTGACTGTGGAGAGTTTCCTGATCTCATGAAAAATAGTAAAATAATACCTTTGTTTAAATCAGGTAGTACATCAGACCCCACAAATTATAGACCTATTTCTGTACTACCTACCTTTAGTAAAATTTTTGAGAAATTAATTTTAAACCAAATGCAAATTTTTTTTAATAAACATAAATTATTACATAGCAAACAGTTCGGTTTTACAAGGGGTCGTTCAACTACTGATGCCGGTGTTGAACTTCTAGGACATATTTATAATGCATGGGAGGATAAATGCGATGCCTTGGGCATCTTTTGTGATTTGTCTAAGGCATTCGATTGCGTTCTTCACGATACGTTAATCAGGAAACTCCGCCACTACGGGATCCGGAATTCTGCACTGGATCTTATTACATCTTACTTGAGTGGTAGGATTCAAAGCGTTGATGTTAATGGAACAAGATCTTCCGGGTCTTTGGTAACAATGGGAGTCCCACAGGGGTCAATTCTTGGTCCTTTTTTGTTTCTTATTTACATCAATGACCTGCCGTACCTAATAAAGGATAACCACGATATAGTGTTGTTTGCAGATGACACTTCACTTTTATTTAAACTGAAACGTCAGCAGCAGGTTACTGATGATGTAAATAGCGCGATCTCCAAAGTAGTCCATTGGTTTAATGTTAATAATTTACTCTTGAACGAGAAAAAAACTAAATGCATTAAGTTTACTCTACCTCACGTTAGGCAGGTGGAAACTAAAGTGTTGATAAAGGGCGAAGAATTGAAATCTGAAGACAGCACAGTATTCTTGGGTATAACTCTGGATGCTAAGCTTCAATGGGGTCCACATATAGAAAAATTGTCAAAAAAACTAAGTTCTGCTGCATACGCAGTTAGAACAATTCGTAATTTGACTGATGTTGAGACGGCCCGTTTAGTGTACTTTGGCTATTTCCATAGCGTAATGTCGTACGGCATTCTGTTGTGGGGAAATGCTGCCGATATTCAAACAATATTTGTTTTGCAGAAACGAGCTGTTCGTGCAATTTATAAATTAAGTCCGAGACACTCTCTCAGAGAAAAATTTAAAGAGATTAATGTACTGACCGTGCCGTCTCAATATATTTATGAAAATCTTTTGTATGCTCATAAAAATATAAAATTGTTTAAAAAATACAGTGATGTCCATAATATAAATACTAGGAACAGGCACAAATTTATTGTACCTACAACAAGGCTCAAGAAAATAGGTGGCTCCTTCAGATGCCAATGTATACATTTTTACAATGGACTTCCAGAGGTGGTTCAAGATCTGAGCCTGAATAAATTCAAATCCTTCATTAAACGTAAGTTGTGTCAGAAAGCATTTTATAGCGTGAAGGATTATATTGAGGACAAAAAGGCTTGGGCTTGAGCTGCGTCCGATTTCTATACACTGATTGTTCTCTGATTTTTCCTCTTGTAGTTTTAATATGTAACTGTTAATGTTACTAATTCAAAGCCTGTATTACACACTATGTAGCCAAGCATATTGTACGTTACGGAATTGTATCGCTGACAGAGGTGTTCGGCACTTCTACAGCTACACAGGAGCTAAACTTTCCACAGATTCGGGAACACTGTTGGAGCTGCTGAACCTTGGACAAAACTATCTTAGCATTGTGTAGATTCAATTTCTTAGTATTGTATAATTGCATGGCAAACGTGTGAGCACAATGTACGAATGTGCTGTAAGGCATTTTTTTGTTGGGTTAGTCTTTTTTATTGACTTGATAGTGCTCTGGCTGTTGAGAGTATGTCATGCTCACTCAAATGTCTCGCTGATGGTGGCGTGTGTGTTGGGTCATTGAGTTCCCTTGAATATGGTTGAGCTGAATGATGCTGATCCATTCGTCATGTTCGTGAACGGACGCCGTCGGAGGGGACTGGTCATCTCTTAGCTGCCACGGCGTATTTTAATTTCTGAATTGATTTTTGTGTGTTTTCATAATGGACGCTCTCGGCGTACAATTTATTTCTGCATCGTTCTCACACGGTTGATTTCAACATGAATGATGTAATCAAATATTTGTAACAATAGCTTGAAACTTTAAAAGAGTGTCCATGGAGTTTCTTGCCCGTTCTTCTCCATAGGTACCTACTCTTTGGAATGGGCGACTAGCTTCATCTTATTGACTGACCGACCTTCTGACAATTCAAAAGTGCCTGTAACTGGTTTATTTGAAATAAATGCTTTGATTTTGATTTTGATTTTGATAACATTATGATAATATTCTAAAACGTAAAATGATCACAAACTCATAGTACTAATAAAATAACTATTTATATACTTCAGTAAACTACTTACTTATAGTCCAAGGTTATTATAAAACTCATACATCCAAACACACATATAACAGATAAAAATCTGAAATATAACTAAACTAAGTATTTACTAAAGTAATAATAATGTTATTCGACGCATTAAAAAATATATTAAAATTTATTAACAAAAACAAAATAATATTATCACAAAATTTATATCACGCAATTTATCTTTTGACAGTTTTATTTAAAAATAAAATTACGATCTTTATTTTTTTCAAGCGATAATATTTACATCAAATATGATGTATTGAAAGCAACAACCTATATTGTGTTTCTATTTTAACAAAATTAAAGGAATTGTTGATAATCTGCTGGGAATATCATCAATTAGATAGATCGTCGTGGAGATCCATGGTCCAGCAGTGGACGTTTTTCGGCTGAAATAATGATGATGAGGATGATGATGGCTCTTTGGAACCGGTAGAGGCCTGTATTTTTAAGCACACACTCTCATTTAGTGATCCCATCATTGTCCTCGTCCATTTATCTCCTACCTTTATCCCTAGAATATTAACTTATTATCACAGTGACTAACGCTAGTAAAAGAGTTATAAGAACATAATTATGAAGTTGTAACTGTAAACTGTTATTTCAACTGAAAGATGTTCTCTGCTGGACATACATAGGTAACTGAACTTTTTTATATGGAAATTAAACCAACTTTTCCATAGTTGTTTACATGTTTTGGCGAATACGTCGGCTTTTTGAGTTCAAACATTTTCTTTCCGTCATTTAGTTGTTGTTTAATAATATGATGCAATCATAAATTCAAAACCTTCATGAATCAAAATTTTTTTGAACTATTATAAGATTGTGATTTCAATTTATCATCAAGGAACTTTAATAAAAAAATATATATTATCTGTAGCAATCGCGGCATTTTTCATAAATCAAATTCAATTATTCATGTTATTACTCGTGTAAATTTTTAATCGATTTATTATATCGATTCATTTAGATTGCTATCAGAACATTGGTTGAGAGTGGTTTTCGTATAACGATGTTGTTCCATTTTTCTAAGCCGCGTTCGATTGATCGGAATCTTTCTAATGATTGATCGGTTGATATAATAATAGCTTGTTAGACAATGGGTAATTAAGTATGTTTGTGATCGTGGGCGTTACTTAGTGACAGCTTCGATCTTAAACAATGACATGATTGAGAGCCTCTAACTTAAAGAGTGAAAGGTAATCTGTTTTATTGTTTATATGATTTTAATTACACGGATTTTTTAATGTCCGTAGTCAGTAGTTACAGCAACATTTATGTTTTTTGTTGTTAGATATCACTTAATACATTTGTGATTTATTAAAAATCTATAGATACTAATCTTAACTAATATATAAAGCTGAAGAGTTTGATTGTTTGTTTGAACGCCCTAATCAAAGGAATAACTGGTCTGATTTGAAAACTTCTTTTTGCATTGGATAGCCCATTAATCCCCGAAGGCTGTAAGCTAACAACATTATCATATAAATAAAATTACGCTGCGAGCAATAGGAGCGGAGCATATAACAAAAAAACCTATCGAAACCTACGCGGGTAAAACCGCGCGGCCCAGCTAGTACAATATAAAGCTGAAGAGTATGTTTGTTTCTTTGAACACGATAATCTCACAAGCTACTGGTCTAACTTGAAAAATTATTTTTGCGTTGGATAGCCCATTAATCCAGGAAGGCTTTAGGCTATATAACATCACGCTGCTACTAACAGGAGTGAAGCATATAAAAAAACAAATATGAATCCTTATATAAATAAAATAATAGTATTTAATTTTGAACAAAATTATCCTTGACGTCACTTAATTTCGATTAACATCTTATAAGGTACTTAAAATAACTTTTTTTGGGATTAAAATAAAATGTTCAAATAATTAACTCCACGCGAACGAAATCGCGGGCGGTCGTTAGTTGGTAATATTTCAAATAAATCAAATTTTATTTAATTTCTTTTTTGCCGTCATTGTGTATAATTAGGTATACCTACACATGGCCAAACATAATATGAAATTTTACATATTCATCATAGTAACAATAATAATGAATTTTGAAATAATCCTTTTTTTTTCGCGAATTAATTCGAACTTCCCCAAACCCTTCCTTTCCCTTGTATTTTTTTAAAAAGTGACAACACCTTTTAGACAGTATTATTATGAGCGATGCGACCACGTTCCGCGTGCCCTGCCCCCCTTCACCCGCGCATGTATGCCTACCGCACATGTATTAAGTTACCTCGCTTTGTCGAAATAATATTTATTTTTTTAAGAGGATTTTTTTTAAAACCTTAGCCCGGCCTTGTAGGCATTATTAGAATCAGTTATCGATATCTAACAATTCCTTCACGGATCGGACAGGGTTTTCTTTACATATTGTATATTTTATTCTATATTCATATTTTACATTTGTTTCAAATTGACGTTAATTTTGATTGCAAATCTTATCAGGCGTTTACTGTATTGGCATAATGTGATGTTTCCTTAGGCTTTTGTTTTTCCTTTTTTGGCATTAATTTGCAATTATGAACTTTCATATTCCCACAGCCGGCCTTCTCTGAGCTTCTGCTTTAATTTACCATGCTCAATACGGCAGATATCACATGTCTAGAATTGTTGGTACTGGGTCATAAATATTTCTTCACTTTGAAATTACTTACACGAAGTTAGCGTCTGCCAGGGTTCGATCCAACGACCTACTCACTACAACTATATGCGTTGTTGCTACCACTGAGCTGTCCCTACTCAATTATGATCATACTCATTTTTAATTTCTCCTAAAGATAAAAAAGATCCTACCATGCCCTTGGTATGGCCTTGGTTCCTTATGATCCTTTACAGAAGCCCGAAGTCAATTTTATGATATATTTCAAACACATCCGATACCTCCAACTACATTTAGTATATGATGGTGCAGCATCTATGATTAACGACTTTGAAGCGAATTCGTCATGTCGCTGGACGTCTCCGGACGTTTGATTTTTTGCAGATATGAAACCAATTGAGACGGAGTACTTTGTTACTGAAGATGCAGAGGGAACTGACTAAAGTTAATATACATATTAAGAATCAAAGAAGAAGTAATAAGTTCTTAAGCATTTTTTTTTTTGTGGATTGTAAATTATCAAATGACGTCTCCTGCTCTGGGCGGATCGGAAGGGCGTATCAGACTTTTACTGACTAAAACCTACCCGTGTTCCTTCACTTGCCTGGCCAGGGCCATGGTAAGAATTCTAAAGTCTTGTTTACACGGTGTCATGCCAAATATATGTCGCAACAAAAAAAAAAAAAAGAAAAAAAAAATGCACCGCCTAAACAGTGTTTCAGCGACGCAAGTCTCATGTTGAGTCGTATTTATTATACGCCACAGGAAATAAATTTGCATCATGAAAATTGAGACGAATCTCAAGTCTTAGAAAACCAGTCTGTAGAGATTGTGGGCCATTGATCTGTCTCACGGTATGTCCCGATATGGCACTTAACTTGAGGCTTTTAAATAACTTTAAAATTCAGTAATAAAATAAAATTAATATATTGGTGCCATCAAAACAGTTGCGTGATAATTGACCGGTTATCCCACTATTCCACTTATATATTTTTACTAGCTTTCCGCCCGCGGCTTCGCCCGCGTGGAGCTCGGTTATATCGCGCTTTTTAGATTTCCCTCGGGAACATCAAATTTTTCCGGGATAAAAGGCAGCCTATGTTCTTTCTCAAGGTCTAAAGATTGTCTGTGCCAAATTTCCTCAAAATTGGTTGAGAGGTTTAAGCGGGAAAGCGTAACAGACAGACAGACAGAGTTACTTTCGCATTTATAATATTAGTATGGATTAATATAAATTATAAACTAGCGCTTTACCGCAATCCCTCCTGATGGTAAACAGTGAAGCAATCGCTGATGGTAAAGCGCACTAGTTTATTAAGAGCCTATTCACTCTAGCCTTGAAAATACTCAACTTGTAGTCCGACGGAAACACCGCCGCTGGCAAATTGTTCCAGTCTCTCGATGTACGTAGTATAAAAGAGGAGTTGAAACGCTTCGTCCGGATCGTAGAGGTGTTAACAACGTAATGGTGGAAACTCGCAAAAAACTACTAAATGGATTTAATAAAACTATTTAATTTTGTACTCACATGGTTTATATCCAGAATTAATTATATCAGGTACTTTTTATACCGACATTACAACGGGATCAAAACCTATGTGAGTGATACCGTAAGTGTTAACCTAAAAATTCAAATACTACATATTATATTATCGTTCGTTAATGTACGGAGGACAGCAGGTCAAGCTACCTTAAACAAAAAAATATTCCCAATCACACTTGAGTCTGAATGCTTTATAGATAAAGTTGAAAATCTAATTAAAGAAATCTGACAGATTGTAGTAGCTTGATGTGCTGTCGTCTGTACGTTGCTTTGTCTGAACATTGGTCGTAGGGCGTTGACACACGAGCGTTGTCAATGCGTTGCGCCCGCGCTGCAGTCTGAGCGCTGGCGTCATCGCAGCGTTCCTATCGAAATCACTGCACTTGCGACGACAACGCAACGCATCGGTAACGACCGTGTGGCATGGCCCTTACATTATCATCATCATGACCAATCAAAGACCACACTTCAATTAACACATCTCGTAAAATCTTACTCTAACCAACATCAACAAAATATTAAACGCGTCAATCAAGCAGGAGCCGCTGTAGTACCGCGAGGCGGCGCGGCGGCGACGGGACGAGGGGTAGAGGTACTGGCACCTACCTACAGGGCGGTATGATGGATGGCGCGTCGTTAATCACGGCGGCATGCTCATCATTCATCGTCACCACACGACGGGTGCGCCACAGTCTCGAGAAAGTAGTAGGTTAAAATCAAATTTCGTTAGTTATTTTGTTTTATTTCTTAATTAGCTGTGAGAATATCGAGGTAAAAGTAACCTCTGTCTTGTTCCTGGTTATAAGCTATGTGTATGCCAAATTTCATCCAAATCAGTACAGTAGTTTGGGCGTGAAAGCGGAACAAACAAAGAAACTCACTTCCACATTTATAATGTTAGTAAAGATTGACTCGTCCTCGAAATAATATCTTAATTCAATAGAGTGGCAATAATTACAATTTTATTATTAACCATCACAAAATATGTACAGACGACAGCAGATCAAGCTCAATCTGTCAGATTTATTGATTAGATTTTCAACTTTATATGTATAGTATTAAGGTTCAAGATTGATTTGGAAATTTTTACAGGTTCAGGTAGCTTGACCTGCTGTTGGCCGTACACAATAGTTTTTATGAAGTCACACAGAGAACAAGGGAAAGATCTATGCTGTCTGCTACGTCATTTAGTACACGCTAGATACGCTTACAGAGGCTGTACCCTACTGGGCACCGACAATAGACGTGCCGTCGGATTTGCAATTCATAATTGTCAGGCACACCATGGTTTATTTCATTAGGCCTTAGTGCTAAAACTAAAAAACTATTTTCATTGTCTCTTATCATATATGTAATAACTAATAACTAGCTGACCCGTGCGAAAAATTCGCACTATACTAATTAGAATTTTTAAGTCGTTTTTATAAATAAACAGTGAAGCGGAATAATTTGAAAATAGTATTCCATGGTACCAGGGACGAATATCTGTCGATTGGTGGGTCGGACGTTCAGATTGGTTCGATAGAAAGAGAGAAAAAGGGAGAAAACGGTTTCAGACCCTTGGAGAAATAATATATGTTGATAATTAATTTATTAATACATGTAAGAGTGTAAAAAAAAACTCTGATAAAGTATGATTACTGAGTCTGCGATCTCAGTCTATATAAAAACAAAAGCACAAAGAAATTTTTGTTGGTATACCTACTGTTGTAGTGGCCCTGTGTACCAGGAGGGGAACTCTAAAAGTGAATTGTGTATCGTTCAAAATTGATCACTTTAATTTCTGTGTTAATAGAACAAATTGTTTTTGGATATCAGAAAATGCATTTTGTAAGTAAAATATTATGGACTGACAGACATTTAACAAGATTTTTATGAAAATTATTTAATACATGTTTTTCTGTTTAAAGTATCTAGACGGAAAATGTTCTATGTGAATTTGAAATAAAATATTTATCTGTTGATTGTTGTGTCAACATACGACATAGCTGTAAGATGCCATACAGTTAGTAAAAGCTAACAATAAGATACCATACACTTGGAAAGCACGTTCAGCATTTGTCCCCAGCTATCATTAGTAAAATCTTTGAACTCGGTGGTAGGCCATAACATCGACTGCCGGCAGAAGTTACCACTCACCAGACAAAATCTTGCCGCCAAGCGATTCGTCGTGTTCCGGCATGATGTATGGTGAAGACGTACGGAGGATGGGTCTGAGCAGTTATGTTGCGATGTGTGCCGGGTACGATGCGCCAAATGTTTTTATGCCAGGAGTTTGGTCATGGAGGGTCTCCAGGTCAATATCCCTCTGGCGCAGCATCGTTGGTCATGTTTTTGGGTTTAATAATGCATCACCTCACTCAACTGCCGTTTAGAAAGACGGCGGTTCAAAAACTGAATGAATAGAAAGAATCCTATTCATTCAGTTTTTTTTTAATGAATAGGCTCTTAATAACGCGTTTTACAATCACTCGAATGCATCACTGCTTATATGTATGTATGTTTATAAATATAAAAAAAGATCTGATTTTTGTGAGAGTCAATCTTCAGTCTTTCCAAGGTGTGTCACATTAACAGGGTTCTGAAAGTCAGATAGGCAGTCGCGTTAAGTAAACTACGGTATTTAGCTGCATCCGGTTAGATTGGAAGCTGACCCCAATATAGTTGAGAAAAAGGTAAGCAGATCGATTTCTTTGGCTAACAATAATAGTGTATAGATAAAAAAGCAGTCATAACGAGTATTGTCAAAGAAATTCGAAAAAATGTAGGTAAAACAACATTTAAAGAAAAAACACAATAAAATAATACTAATTGAGACAAAGGGTTTATTCTTATTCCTATCAAATTCTCCTCATAAATTTTTCATGACCTTCTTCTTCAGCCTATAGAGGTCCACTGCTAGACAAAGGCCTTGTGCTGCCCGCATCCATCGGCTTCCCAGGACCTTCACCAGGTTATCGGTCTACCTTGTTTTGGGCCTCCCTACGCTGCATCTTCTGGTACGTGGCCGCCTCTCCAGAACCTTAATGCTCCATTGGCCATCGGTGCTACGAGCAATGTACCTGTGTCAATGTATGTTTCATGACCTTAATCGATTTTAATTATAATTATAATGAATATTCATATCGATTAAGGTCAATAAAATTTTCCGAATTAGCGACAAAGCGTGATCCAAGGAACTGCCACACCCAATCATCAATCATATTTGTTTAGTACACAGATACACACATACTTAAACACCATCCCGCAAATCGTGCAAAATAAATTTCGGGGAAACATCCACGGTTTTCGTACAAAGCAACTCTGTCTATCCATTTGTTACCTATCACGTCTAAGCGGCTTTGCAGATTTGGATGAAATGAGGCACTCATATACATCATGACCGGGTTAGGACATAGTATATTATTTGATCCGGTAGTACAACCCTATGGGATAATTTCCGCCCGCGGGCGATGACGTGGGCTAAAGCACAATACATCCATAACAAATACTGAAAAAAAAAACTTTCAATAATACAGAATACCCATACATTAGCCCACTACCAAAACTACTTGTAATAATAAGGCAATAAATTGATAACTAATACATACGACTTGTACAAACATGGGCAAAGCTTGTTTGTTTACGAGCCTATGTTTGCGAAGTTGACAGGTTGGCGATTAGGCGACGACATTGAAGTATGATTTTAATGATAAATTCATACCTTCCTACTTATATCGATGGGTAAGGCGTCAACGCCTTTTACTACTTCGCAGAATACACTTTTATACAATTAATTGAAGATTTATAAAAAAAATCTGAACAACTCAGTTTAGTAACTATGTATGTAAACCCAAAATTTCTAAGAATTTGGACTTTTAGTCTTCATCATAATCATCATCATCATCATCATCTCAGCGTTAATCCGAAGCTTTTTCAGCTTTGGAGTCTGGGGTCCGCCGTCCGCTTTACCAGTCTAACTGCTGATTATGGCTAAACTTCGATATTTTCCGTGAAGCGACTGTCGTCTGACCTCCACAACCCGAAGGCGATATCAAAGCATTGCAGTTAGACTAATTGTTGGACTTTTGAAGGCTCCAACAACCCGTAACGATTGCCATTAGATGTTCGTATGGCAACCGGCGAATTTGGACTTTTAGTATTAACGATATAGCTCAGCCACAAAATAACCCTAGAACTAAGGTCAATCATTACGTTAATCATTGGTCTGTTTGATTTGACGGATCAAATTTTAGCAAAAACAGTCCAGTTAAACATCACCAAGTTGTATTATATCTACGTATTTATGCATATATTTGGAGCTACAGGAAGGTGTGCCCCTATTCGTCTTCTTCTAGCCATTATATAACTCTTTGTTGCAAATCATGGGATTTCCGTACGTATTATTAACGTATTATTCCCCTCCTGACCTATTATTGAACATCATACAGACAACAGCATATCAAGCTACTATAATCTCTCACATTTCTTTATTAGATTCTCAACTTTATTTCTAAAGCATTTAGGCTCGAGGTTGATTGAGAATAATTGACAGTTTCGGGTAGCTTGACCTGCTTTCGTCAGCACATTTCCTCCTCACACCGATCAGTATCAAACTCCAACAATATATTATTACGTACTATTAATCAAATATTGTGAAATATTTCTGCAGGAAAGATATACGAGGGAATTAAATGCAAGTTAGAATTTACGATGTAAATCATTTCTTTATGATTGTTGATGTAAATTGACCGGTCACAGTTGCGTGGGTTTTGACGGGTTATTGAGTTTTACGCTCTTTTGTTCGTAATGTATGGAGCATTGAGTGGTAAGTTATCGATTTATTTATTTGTACAGTGACTGGTTATATTTACAATATCATAGGACTAGATCATCCGCGTAATCAGAATAAATATAGGTACAGCTACATTTCTATAATACCAGTGACCTCTATGCTGTGGAACCTCATTAGAGACGATGCCTCATCTCTTGTTCCGTCCTTCCAGACCTTCGTAAGACCGACGATATACGAGTATAATCATCCCATAATATTCCTACGCCTGTAGCACAGGCGTAGGGTAGGCAGCCTTTCGGTCTTCTATAGGATGCATTCTGGTGAGTGTGCAATGGTATTGCATGATTAATTCCCCCATCTCCGTTCCACCATCGGACGACTCGTCGTACGGCTACTTTCCACCCTTACGTTGTTAACACCACTACGATCCGGACGAAGTGTTTCGCTTCTTCTTTTATACCGCGTACATCGAGGGACTGGAACAATTTGCCAGCGGCGGTGTTTCCGTCGGACTACAATTTGAGTGTCTTCAAGGCTAGAGTGAATATAAACTCTTAATAAACTAGCGCGCTTTACCATCAACGATCGCATCACTGCTTACCATCAGGCGGGATTGCGGTCAAGCGCTAGTTTATAATTTATAAAAAAAAAACAGGCCTCCTCTCTGTGATAGAGAGTGGGCCGTAATCTACCACATGGACCCAGTGCGGGTTGGTAGATATCACTTGTCTTCGAAGTTTTGCCTCTAGCATATGCTGGTTTCCTGAAGATGTTTTTCTTCACCGTTTTGAGAGCAGTGATGATGAAATGATTTACACAAAGTAAAGCGCCTGGGATTTGAATCTACGACCTGCAACTTGTAAGTCGCTTTCACTGCTGACGACAATTCTGTCAAATTAGCTATATTAATTCTAGTAGGTATAAACTTGTATAAAATCAATCAAACGAAATCATCCATACGACGAATAGGTAACGAATACTTCTAAAACTTCTTAATTAGTTTAAAACTACTTCTTATAGGCTAGCAGTAACTTTTCATTTGATCAGTGATGAATGACTGACTTGGTATCATAGTTAGGTATCGCTTGCAAATGAAAGTGGAAAATCAACCATTTGACAGTTTCAATAAATATTTATTGTCAAAATTAAAACCATATGGAATTTAGTTTCAGCTATAAATACTAAAACTTAAGGCCTTTCTTTCAATAAAACTACATAAATGCACTCTTAAATTTTCTAAATTGCAATCCGATATTTGAAGCTACTTGGCAATTCCAAAATGTAAATGTCTATTAAGAAGAAGTAAAAACTTACTATAATTTCTAAGAATTACTATTCAACAATATTCCTATGTTATGAATTATGTAGATAGTAAAAAATCTAATTCAATTATATTTAAGTTATTGAATACACGTGTACCCATAATATTTCATTTATATATAAAAACAAGTAAGAATAGGTCATATTTTCTTATGTTACATGTATCATTAAAATAATGTATGAGGCTTCCGTCGACTGGGACCGCAATTAACTCGGACCGCGGTCCCAGTCGCCGGATTCATAAAAAAATAATAATTTTCTTCCGGCGACTGGGACCACTCATAAATGATAACTGAAATCAAATAATGTACAGTCAAACGACAAAGTAATAATTGAGTAAAAATCTTTTTTTAACCGACTCCAAAAAAAGGAGGAGGTTCTCAATTCTTCGTAATCTTTTTTTTTACATATGTTCACCGATCACTCTAGACCGATGTGCAGAATTCTCTTTTTTTTTCGAAAGTGTATACTTTCCAGGTGGTCCCATAGTCACCAGGTCAGGATCTGATGATGGAAGACCAGGGAAATCAAGGGGAGCTTTCAAAAATCGCAGAGGCGACTAGTACATTCTGTACCATTGATTATGAAATTAAAGGATTTAAGTTATTTGTATGAAAGATGACGCGGTAATAAGCGGTTTACGATTTATGGGGTATTAAAAAAAACATACTTGCTAGATCACTTTCAAAACAATTTTCGTTGGTAGTTTTTATAGTAATGTACATCATATTATGCTTTTTTAGATTTTTCATTTTCTTATTTTAAAAGTTAGAGGAGGGGGGGGGGGAGGCACCTTTTTTCACTTTGAAAGCGTCTGTCACGCAAACTATTCGGCTTAGAAAAAAATATTTTAAAACAGTCGATATCATTTTTGAAGACCTATCCATAGATACTCCACACGTATGTGTTTGACGAAAAAAAAAATGAGTTTCAGTTCTAAGTATGGGGACCCCCAATATTTATTATTATTTTTGCATCAAAATCTTAACGCGGTTCACAGAATATATCTACCTACTAAGTTTCAACAGTACCTGTAGCTCTTATAGTTTCGAAAAAAATGGCTGTGACATACGGACGGACAGATGGACAGACAGACATGACGATTCTATAAAGGTTCCGTTTTTTACCATTTGGCTACAGAACCCTAAAAATGGCCGTTATGGCTTCACACAAAATCAGTATTAACTGTGTTAAAATTTAAAAATAATGTTATAATTTTATAACACCCTTCTTTTTTTTTCTAAAGTGTCCGGTCAAATATATCCCTAAAGCAATTCGTCGATACTTGATACGAACTACGTAAATATTTTGTATGAATAATTTTACGAGTTAGAAAGAAATAGTAATATACTATCATACAATGCTATTGCCTTTGTATGTGTTTAGCTGTATGTGTGAATTCTATAAAACGGGCTAGGTCAATTTATAAGCGCATAGGATAAAATCATTAACATCATCTAGAACGAGTCAATGATATTCATATTAATATCAATAATTTAGATGTTTATTCGTTTGACTGTACCGATTTCGGCTTGTATAGTAGACTTTTTTAAGTTACCTATGAGTGGTCCCAGTCGCCGGAAGAAAATTATTTAATTTTTATGAATCCGGCGACTGGGACCGCGGTCCGAGTTAATTGCGGTCCCAGTCGACGGAAGCCTCAAAAGTACAGTACACCGAAACGCTATATCACTCGCTACCGCTAGTCACATTTAAGATCTATGATCTTAAATATAAGTAGCGTGTCGGTGTGCTTTTAATTTTTAATAGGGGACAAACCTGTTGCCATCAAACAAACACAAATCTGGTCTTCTACTGAAAAGTTTTAATAGAAAAACAATAACACTTCCCGACGTTGAATCGGCGACCTATGACCCCATGCACAGCAGTAACGCTTTCGAATACTACACCAACAAGACCGTCGTGTGCCTAAGTTATTTGAACAAAGAGTAATAATGGTGCGAACATTATGGTATAAAAATTGCCCCTAAAAATATTCACGATGCAAATTCTTATCATATTTTTAAAACATTTATCGATATATAACCTATACCAATACACTCTGTCCTTTCTCATTCTCATGCCAAGACATAAGCTAACTATTCTCTCTTTCCAAAATTACAAACACACAACCAAAACGTAACAATAAATCACGCCGGACGTCTGCCATCACGCCAGTGTGTCACGCAGCCGATCTGTCACGCTGTCACCTGACACGCTGCGGTGAACGAAACTCCACATTCAATTCTGAAATTTGGTAAGAAGATTATTATAGTAAATATAAACAGTTGAACTGGTGAAATATGGATGTAGTAAAGGTGCATCACCTCTGCCCAGCCTTTCGAGAAACAGGCCTAATTTCATATTACGTTATTATATTGCCAGAGCTGACGTAACAATTAATCACGCTGGATGTCAGCTAACATGTCACTGTGTCTAGTGAACAATATGTCACGCTGATGCCTAACACGCTGTGGTGTCCGCTATCCACAGAAATTCCATGTTGCATTTTGCACTGTGAATAGCCTTTTACTAGGTAATAACTGCTATTGGTTTATTTACTTTTTACTATATCAACAATTTAACGTACCTACATATATGGTTTTATTATTAGAAATAAATAAAGTAAGGATAAATGTTTCTAATCTAGATAGGGTCTTTAGACATTTTATTTTTCTTTTATGCTAAAACTAATTTTGAATTTACAATAGAAACAATTTATCTACTATAGCATGTGTATAATTTCAAATCATAGACAGTAAATCTAATCAATCAATCTAATAATACCTTCAGTACAAGGTAAGTATTACTTATGAGATAGCGTGACGTCATCCCAGCAGACGTCATGTGGCCTAAGTACACACTTGCGAAATAATGCAGGCTTTCACGCTGCGCTCTTCCTGCCACTTCAGACAGAATTTTGAACTAGATTTGGCATGATATATGCCTAAAACGTGTTATAGAGAAATATAGATTATTTTTGTTTATGCGAAACCTGAATACATTTTGTTCAGAATAAGCAACTGAATCGATTCCAATCATTTTATATTTCTTCTCAAAAAAATTGTGGCAGAGTTGTTACCGAGCCGTTACGATAGATCATAGTACTTGCGGGCGCGCGACAGCTGACGCCAGAAGTTAACGCACCGCACCCGCCCACCCGAGCGGAGCTGTGACTATATTTTTGTTGGGACAACCAAGCAGAATAGCAAGCTCATAACTTTGTGGTTCTTCCTTATATTTTTTCGAAATTTTGTACATAGATTTATTGCCTACTTAAAAATACTGGTTTCACATACTCCCATTCGCATACTCACATGCATAAATAAATTTTTCGTGAGTTTAAGTCGTCAGTGAATTCAGTAAAGTAAGTAGACTGCTTTAGAAGAAAGGCAAGGACAGTAAATAAATAGATAAAGTAAATAAAGAAGTAGTTATTCATCCGCAGCACTGCTGAGAAAGGGATGAAAGCTCTGGAGTTACGACCGCGTACCGGAAGACGTAGTAATGGAAAGCCGCTTACAAGCTAGACGCTTGGGAAAACCACAGAAATCCGCACTTATTTCATTACAGTCTAGACTTCTAGAGCTTGATCGCAATACCGCCTAATGGTAAGCAGTGATGCAATCGTTGATTTTAAAAAGCGCTAGTTTGTTTAGCCTATTCACTCAAAAAAAAAAAAACTGAGTGAATAGGAAGGAAGATGGCAGTTGAGCGAGGTGATGTAATGTCCACAACTAAACTCCCGACATAACAACATTTGGCGCATCGTACCCGGCACTATGCAACACAAGTGCTCAGACCCGTCCTCAGTATGGCTTCACCAAACGTCATGAACACGACGAATCGCTTGGCGACAAGACTTTGTCTGGTGGATGGTAACTTCTGCCAGCAGCCGATGTTATGGCCTACCACTAACTATTCTGTAAAACTCTCATCGTGGAAACTTAAGTGAGGTGAGTGAGGAGTGAGGTGTCATTAGAACTAATGCTAGGAGTTGACACTAATAAGAGTTCTCTCTAAATTCCCTTCCACTAACTTAGGACGATGAGGTTTAAAGACCATCCATTGGTTGTAAACAATCCATACTAATATTATAAATGCGAAAGTAACTCTGTCTGTCTGTCTGTCTGTCTGTCTGTCTGTCTGTCTGTCTGTCTGTCTGTCTGTCTGTTACGCTTTCCCGCTTAAACCTCTCAACCGATTTTGATGAAATTTGACACAGACAATCTTTAGACCCTGAGAAAGAACATAGGCTACCTTTTATCCCGGAAAAATTGGATGTTCCCGAGGGAAATCTAAAAAGCGCGATATAACCGAACTCCACGCGGGCGAAGCCGCGGGCGGAAAGCTAGTATACTATATTCTCTTTTTAAAAATTAAGCACAAAAGTATTGTATCATTGTACCGATTCCGCTATTCGAATTTTAAACATCTGTCAATCAACCAATTAATCCCACAACCCCAATAAACTTTGCTTATTAAAACAATATAAAATGGCCGCCATTCTGTTCTTGATAATAGATCGTATGGCCGTATCGATGTCTGCGTGACAATGAACAATTAATTGACATTCGTTGACAGCGATCATAGTCAACGGTCAATCAAATTGAGTAATTATTCTACGAGATTTGAATGGAAAATTCATGTAGTGTTTTCTGTATGGCGGTTGTAGGATTTCCCATACATATAGTTTTATTGTACTGTGTTTCCGTGTGAAAATGACAAAGTTATTAAATATGACTTGATTAATTGTTCATACGTATATTTAAATACTATATCATTTTTTTATTTAGAACTATCTTCTGCCCGTGACTTTACCTGTGTCAATTTCTTTTTTGATATCCTGTCCGACTCCTT
Organism: Sesamia nonagrioides; assembly: GCA_017933935.1. Lineage (NCBI taxonomy): Eukaryota > Metazoa > Arthropoda > Insecta > Lepidoptera > Noctuidae > Sesamia > Sesamia nonagrioides. The sequence continues at coordinate 257,034 of JADWQK010001071.1, forward strand.
CGTATCGCATCGCTACTTTACGCCATTGCTCCGAATCGTTATTCCTCTTATCCTTTTTTCACGTTTTTCTGTATTTACTCAACTACTAAAGGTTGTTTCAGATATTAGTCCCAACAAGCCAACTCTTCGGCTCCTTTCATAGTAGCTGACCCATACCCAAGAAATCCGACTCCATCATCATCATCATCTCAGCGTTCATCCCGGTTGCATCCGCGGCTTTCGCGTTGGAGCCCGGGGTCCGCTTTCTTACTTAATTTCCTCCATTTCGCGCGATCTTTAGCATCCTGTGGTGTGAGATTGTTGGCACGCATGTCATCTCTTACAACGTCAAGCCAACACTTCTTTTGTCTACCCCGCTTGCACCGGCCCGGCGGAGGCGCCATGGCAAGACATTTGTGACCCACGTAACATACCGGTTTTCGTAAGACGTGACCGTACCAACGTAGGCGACCCTCCTGCAGTTTGTCCGCTATGTCACGGACATGAAGACCGCCACGGATGCGGGAGTTCCTGATGCGGTCCTTCCGCGTAACTCCACACATCCACCGCAGCATATTCATCTCCGTGACACGCAGCTCCTGCTTGTGTCGCTCAAGCACAGGCCACGCCTCACTGCCATACAGGAGAACAGGTCTAATGATGGTCTTATAGACCTGCCCCTTAAGCTTAACCGGCATTTTGGGGTCACCAATGACACCCGTCACCTCACGCCATTTTGCCCAAGTTGCGGAAATACGTGCCCTGACGTCGCAATCAATGTCGCCGGACGCGTGGAGTACAGACCCCAAGTATTTAAACTGGTCTGTGCACTCGACCATGTCACCGCCTATGCGCACAGACATGGGGTCTGTCGTGTTGCTAGCCATATACACGGTCTTCGCCACATTGAGTTTCAGACCTCCGTTCTCGAGCGAGTCCTTCAACATATTCACACGCCGCACCAGCCGATTCCTGTCCGCGTCCGCCAGCGCGATATCGTCAGCATACATAAGCAACCAAGGAGGTTGCTCATGTGAATCCCGGATGCTATCCGACAAAACGTCTAATATCACGCTGAACAGAAACGGACTAAGGACGGAACCTTGGTGGACTCCGACGGTGACGGGGAAGGGTTTAGTGTCACCAACAGCGGTCCTAACAACGGAATCGGAATTGAGGTACATATCTCGAATTATGTCAACATAGGCTTCTGGTACCCCCTTGGACCTCAGTGCCCACCAGATCACCCCTCGAGGGACACAGTCGAAGGCCTTCTGCATATCAAGAAACAGCATATGCAGAGGCGTGTTCTTCGATCTGTATCTCTCCATGGCGATCCTTAGTGCAAAGATAGGATCCATGGTTCCGTACCCCGGACGAAACCCATATTGACACGCCGAGACAGCACACTCCTGTCGGATCCGGGAGTCTATAATCCTCTCAAAGATCTTCATGGTGTGGGACATGACCTTTATACCGCGATAGTTGCCACACTCCTGAACCGAGCCCTTGCCTTTGAAGACTGGAGTAATAATACTCAGCCTCCATTGGCTCGGGATTTTTTCGGTCAGGAGCACGCGGTTCAGAAAGCTAGTTAGCATGCCCACACCGCGAGGACCCATCGCCTTCCAGGCCTCAATGGGGACTCCATCAGCTCCGACAGCTTTCCGATTCGCCATGCGACGAAGAGCCGTATGGACTTCCTCAGGCGTTATCGGGGGCACCAATCCAAGATTTGGAGGGAGTTCCGGTGTCTGCACCTCTTGGTGCTGCTTATTCAGCAGCTCGTGGAAGTACGAGCGCCATCTCTTCTTCACCGCCAGGTCTTCGCATAGCAGGTTGCCAGCAGGGTCTTTTACACAGCGGCACTTGGATATATCCTGTGCCGCTTTAACCCTAGAACGTGCCAACTTGTAAATGAGCTTTTGCCCCTCAGACGATTCCAACTTCTCGTAGAGCGGTTGCAAGTGGTCTCGTCTGGCTCTGGCTACAGCTCTTTTAGTGGCACGCTTGGCAACTTTGTATGCGTCGCGATCTTCAGGGGATCCGGTCGCTTGCCACGTTTTGAAGAGGGCTTTCTTCACCTTAGTCTCCCTCTGGACTGTGTCGTTCCACCACCAGGTCTCCTTGTCACGTTTCCGGCCGCCCTTGGAGACGCCGAGCACTACCCGCGCCGCCCCAGCAATAGCTGCCTGGATCCTGTTCCAGTGTTCTTGAACAGGCTCCCCATCGGTACCGGCGCCAATAACCGACGCGAAATCCTGGGACCTGTTTTTATCCAGCAGCCACCACCGGATCTGGCGCGGGCAGTGCTCAACACGTCTGCGTTGAGCCTTTACGCAGAGATCCATGACAAGGAGACAGTGTTGTGCAGTGAGACTCTCACCGGGTATGACTTTGCAGTTGGCTACTTTGCCGATGTGGTGCCTCCTAGTTAGTAGAAAGTCGATCTGGGTAGCACTTCGTCCGCTCCGGTAGGTGACAAGGTGCTCCGGTTTCTTTTTGAAGTAGGTGTTCACGATTGCAAGGTCAGCGGCCGCACAAGTTCGGAGAATGTTGTCCCCTTCCGCGTTGCGGCTACCATACCCATAGCCACCGTGAACATGCTCAAACCCGTCACACTTCTCTCCCACATGACCGTTCAAATCACCACCCAGAACGACTCCCTGGGATAACGGGATCCCGCGAAGCAATCCTTCGAGCTGGCTCCAGAACAACGTCCTTTCGGCGTCACCGCACCCGGCCTGCGGAGCGTAGGCACTTATCAAGTGGGTTATTACCCCACTGACAAGCACCCGCACCGAGATTAGCCGATCACTGATGCGATTCACCTCCAAGACGTCATCCTGGAGCTCGTCAGACAACACCACGGCGACCCCATTCCTCCCACTAGGTGCACCCGTGTAGATCAGCGTGTAGCCCTTCCCAATAAGCCGGGATCTGCTGCCTTTCCCACCGAGTTCCTGCAGGAACGCCACGGCCACCCTCCGCCTGTGGAGAGTTTCGGCCAGCCTCGCGCGTCCAGTTAGCGTGCCAACGTTCCACGACGCGAAACGGATTTTCTTGGATTGGGCTCGCTTCTTCAGCCGTGTCCGCCTCTGACACGGTAGCCTAGCCCACAGGTCACAGGAGTCGGGCGAGGCTCCTGCGCGCCGTTTTGCGGCGGCGCCCTAGCTGTGACATGTGTATTCTTATTTTCTCACCATGATTCGATTGGCTTTTTGGCTTATTACGAGTGACTGCCGTCTGACCACTAAACCCCGAAGGGAAAGCCGGCGTCAGGAGCCTGTTCGTGAGTCAGCAGGTGCACCGTCTGGCAGGTGGGGTTGACTTGGGTCCCAAGAGATGGTGGTGGGACCCTGAGCACCTACAAGCCAACAAGCCAACTCTCGGCTCCTTTCAGTAGGACTCATACCTGGACTATCATAGCAAAATTCTGTCAGTTTCGGAATAATATATAGCCATACACACAAATAATGTGTTTTACTGGCAAGAGAATTTTCAAAATCAGGTCAATAAATCTGAGATGCACCCTACAGCCTCACAAACTTTGCGCTATCTATACTTAATATTATAAAGAGAATATGGGCAGTAAGATTCTGGAGTGGTGGCCACGTACGGAAAACGCAGCGTAGTAGCGCACCCAAACAGGTGGACTGATGACCTGGGTGAAGGTCGCGGAACCCGCTGGATGGGTAGCACAAGACCGGTCATCGTAAAAAGCCTCTAGAGAGGCCTTTGTTCAGCAGTGGTCTAATATTATATGGATACTGAGTTTAGTTTCGTATTCCAAGTTACCAATATATTGTCCAACAGGCTTCTGTAAGTAGATACAATGATTTCCATCCTAATTACGTAACACTCTATTGCTCTTGATTTGAATAATTTGAAGGTCATTTCTAATCCATTTCGAAATCATGATCCATGTTCCAAATATGTGTCTGCTCAAAAACGTAAATAATGCAATGAATATTATTGAACTGTCAAATGGTCCCATTGCCATTGATAGTATGCAAAGACCCTGCTGATAAAACTAGTTCCTTCAGCAACAATCATGGGGTCTTTAAAAACATGTTTAGATAGGCAAAAATTTTAAAATGAAGTTTGTAAATTATTGCGAAATAGTTTCCTTAAAACACTTGAACCACGTTTCCTTGAACTTTTATATTAAGTAATTTATTTATAAAGCACCTATACGACTTTAATTTTCAATAATTAACTTTTATGACGTGCGCAACCACTGACATTAACATGGGACACAAAAATCTGACAAATAAATCCATTAATCTATTAGCTGATGCAGACCGTCAATCAATATCCGTCAGATTAGCTCATTAGTGATTTACTGACGCAGTCATAACCACGTCAGTTAACATTGTTCACACATCACAACAAGCGATCAACGTCGCCAAAACATACCAAAATAAACTTTATTGCAACGCACAAGCATCAATCATTTGCATTTACGCGCTGTTTTAATGAGGCGAAAAATTATGAAGCACATTTTTTAATTTTCATCCCAAACAGGCAAACACAACCATACTCCTTTGTAATAAAACTGTAACTGACTGCAGAGAAAGTTGTGTCGCAATTAGCACTACCGGCGGCTGTCATGTGACAGGCCGTCACGTTAGCGGGGTATTAAATTGTGACGACACGCGGACATAAGAGTGACATAATTTTTCGACGCCCGTCCGTTGTCGGTCACGGTTTGTGGAAAGTGGGGAATTTATTACCAGTTTCGTTGTGTTTTTTGTTGATATTTATGTTTGCTGATATAAATAAGGGCTCGATTATAGATATCGGTAGTGACATAAATTGTCTCAAATAAAACAAAAAGATAAAACCTTTGCGTAGCTTTTATTGTAGGTTTGTTTTTTTTATTGAGAGAAGGCCAAAGTTCAACTTAGATATTTAGGAAATGATTTTATATGAATATATGCATAGACATGTTAAAAAATCACATCGGAAACTTCAAATCGACTTCCAACCCAACCATTATTGAACACTTTGCTTTTCCATAACTAAGTGTTTTTCGAATATGTGCGTGTTTTGGACCATTCGTTTCTCTAGAAAAATAAGTTTAGTTGGATGGTGCTGATCCACGCATTTGTGAACTGGTGCCGTCGGATGAACGTCATTTCTGAACTGCAAAGGCTTATTCTTAATTTATAATTTAATTTGTTTCGTTTTTCTCGCATTGTTCTCACATTTAGAGTCATCAAGGATAGGTAATAATAATAATCGTAAGATTTATAACAATATAATGATGCTGGTCTACATATATCAATATATTGTTATAAAAACTTACGTAAAAGTGGCCTAGTGGTATCTGTCGCGACTTACAAAATTATAGGTCGTAGGTTCGAACCAGGCGCTTTACTTTGTGTAAATTATTTCACCAATACTGGTTTCAAGACGGTGAAGGAAAACACCAAACCGAAAGGTCCTAGAGGCAAAAACTGAAGATACGTGACTCTACCAACTCCGCACTGGGCCCGCGGTAGATTACGCCCACTCCCTCTCACCGGAGATGAGGACTGAGTCCCAACACGTGAGACTTTTGCATCTTGATGTAAATGAATTACTTTCCTCTGAGTTTCTTCTAATTCTTTCCATAGAGGTTCATGTTTTGAATGTACAACTAGTTTCAATTTCTAATCTAACTGACCGACTATTTAAATTCTGTTAATTTTAAGAATCAAAACTGCCTATAAATGGTTTAATTGAAATAAATAATTTTCATTTAAGTTTGAATGTTCATCTAGACTTGATATAACATAATTCATTCATAATAAATGAATGATAAATAAAACATATATTTACATTGTAGTGCAAACAAGCCTATCATACACATGAGATTTCCATACAAATACAAAGAACTAGAATTATTAATTGACATTCCAAGCGAAATTTAAACATGCAGTGCCAGTTTTGAATATAATGTCTAACTATTTTAAATACAATGTCCAAACAGTTTTAAATAAAATGTCAAACAATTTACAATATAATGCTTAAACAGTTTTATATATATTGTCAAACAGTTTTAAATATAATGTCAAAAGATTCTATTTAGATTATCTCAATAATACAAATCGGAAAGTGAATTAGTTTGTTCACGCCGTAATTACTGAACTGATTATTTTGAAATTTGTATCTGTAAAGTTAGTAGTCCGGATTAAATAATAGAGCACTTATTATCCCGAAAAATTTTAACATTCCTGAGGGCAATCTAGATAACCGAATTCCACGTGGGCGGCTGCGGACGAAAGCTAGTAAATAATAATTCATTCATCGGTAACATAATTAACTAACAAAGAACGCAAGATTCCGACATCTTGAAACCCAACATAGCTTATTCAATTCACACTTCCAACCATCAACATTGAACAATAGCGACAAATACTGGCTCCATAAATTAATCCACAAGAAATGGCAGTTTGCCCATCAACGCAGCATCGTTCACGTCAGAACAAGCGTACTATTAAACGAAGTGTCGTGTCCAGTCTGCGCTGCGTTTCGTTTATTTATAATCTCGAGTTCTACACGCGACGTTGGCCGCACCGATTTATTACTAATACATAGGCTAGAGCTTGGATTGGTTCCTAGGGTTGATATGTTGGTTAAATGTTTAGGGTTGATATTTATCTTTTAAAGATAAACCACTGCCTTACCACTTCCACACCCACACTAAACTTCTACAATGAACACACCCTACTTTGCTGTATAATTCTTTAAATCAATTATTTACTTGTGTTTCCCTTTTTGACATTCTTCTTTCTTCTCTATCTTTAATCTATGTCATCTGTTAGTCGACGTTTGTATTAGTTGTGTGTTGTGACACCATCGTGCAGCAGGAGGCCTGATACCTGTGAACAGGTAGTCCTAGTACAGGCTCCAGTTTCCACTACATCACATATTTTGTATACTTAAATATGTAAGGAAACTGTTTAAGTATGGAAAGAAATAAACGTTTATTATTATTATCTGTTAAATGTTTCTATATTCTTATTTATCCGAAAACTACTGTTCTAAGAAATGTAGATATCAGAAAAAAACTGAGTCTTGCATACCCCTGTCAGATGCAATGTTGCAGGAACTGATGGACGCTGGTGAAGATGAGTACATTTGGAATGCTAACAATTACTATGATTATGATGAAAGAAACAATTCTTCTAAGCACCTAAACTAGTCTTTCTGCTGCTTAAAGTTTTATCTTATTACATTCCACAGCATCGAAAAGATTTGAGGTGTTGTTGCTATGTGTTTAGTAAGATTTATATTTTTAGCGGAATGCAGTGATGCTGTGTTTTATACACCTATTTAAATGTTCTGTTAAGTAGGACGCACTGTATTAGAAATTTGATCCTAAATAAATGACATGTTTATTGTGTTGACTGGAGATTTTAATTAAAAATGTGGGATTACTTTTCCTATTAATTAGTAAGACTACATTTTAATATGTAGATACTTGTGTTTTTTGGACCCATAATTGTTAATCTGACAACAAAAATGTTTTGAATTTTAGCAATTTACTATAGGATGTTGTGTTTTTCATACCTAATTATTATTCTTTTAAAGATAATGCATCAACGTTTTATTAAAGATCTCAAGGAAATAAACACGCGATGTTGTCTGCAATTGACTTACTGACAAACAATACAGTCGAGAGCCGATTTCATCGTTTTCCGGTAATTCGTCTCAGCATATTTGTTACGTTCTTTAGAAATTATAAAAAATAAACAATCACAAAATTGAACTTCCATCAATGCTCCTATCCTAAAAACAATTTAATGTCCAGCAGATAAATTAAAAAAATATTGAACACGTGTTTTTATTTTTCCTTCATTCAAATACTTAGAAAATATATTGATTTGAAATTTTTGAATGACGTCACACCGTGTACAAATATACCACAGCGTGACGTACAAGCCCACCTGCAATCTCTTTAATATATCTCAGTAGTTTTTGAGATTTCACAAATAAAAAATACGGGTCTTAATTCTTTTTTATTATCTATAAGACGGACTAATTATTATTTTGATTTTCATACCTTATTACATCCCTATTGAGTTGCATATGTATGATGCCATTAATTTGTTTATATAAATAAGCAGTCATGCGAATTCTCAATATAATATTATACGATTAGATACCTTGAAGCGGTTTTATTATACTTTTAATCAACTTCTACACATAACTGCCAAGACCTTTTGCAGGGATAAACAACCTTTCATAATATAACCTTACACTACCTTTACCAATCAATGTTTCTATCCCAATTATTTCTAAAGCTTTTTAACTAATCAATATTATTCAATGAGTCGAATCAACGTGATTAATTGATCGACTGTTGCTGTAAGCAAATACAAATTGGTAGTCGTGCCGTTTAAATTGAAATATAAAGGTTTTACTTTCACTTTCGTAGATGAAGTGGTGAGTACTATTACCTACTATTAATATGATAGATGCGCGTTATCTATATTATCATGTTGGGTGCTGGTGTAATTAAATTTTATATAATGCGTAAGTAGTAAAATGGTATACCGTCACACCCAGTTTAAAACTTATTTCTTCTGTTATATGTTCAAGTTCAGCTGTTGTTGCTTTATTTATTAATTTCAAGTGACAATGGCCCACAGATATAACTATGTAAATCACTAGCCTGTTCTTGAAATAAAAAAATTGTGTTACCACTTGCCCATAGAACATGTTCTTGTGACCAAAAGTCTTCTTCCATGACGATGGGCATATAAATTTGGCAATGCACCACGAACGCATTTTAAATTGGCATTCTAGTATCCACCATTAGTCTTACCTGAATAGCACAAAATATTTTCAGAAAGAGTCTTACCGTATTTATGAGAACTAGTATATTAATTAAAAACAATAAATCGTGTCTATTTTAATCAGGACCACATGACAAAAAATGCTCATCACTCATCCAGTAACAAGTAAAAAACGCAAACCTTTCATCTATTCAAAATATTCAACATTAAAAACTCCAATAGCTATTAATCCCAACAGATAAAATTCAAATCGATCGGGACGAAAACGCTTTATGTTGCTTACAATTAATTTCACGCCCCGGGCCAATATTTCAACGCTATAGCCGTGGCACGCAATCGTTGCAACGTTGACACTTCACGACACGTTTGATGATGTCTCATTTGTTTGATGGCTTTAAGATGAGCATTACAATTATATTTTATTTCACCTTTGACAAGATAAGTTACTGGTACTTTGTTATTATTAGTACTTCAACCTTTCGATGCATTGTATCCTCGTGATTATTGAGGATTGTTTGTTTCTGACTTTCCTTCAGTTATTTCCAACTCCAGTTACTTCTTTAGTTGCATAATCATCATTTGTTATGATAATGATTGGCAGCATTTACGTAAAAACTACCAACAATGACTGGATGTTGATTACTTATCTGTTTTACACAAAACAGAATCGTAGGAACAATAAATTGTATCAGTCTGCAACACTGGGATGTACCATTGGCATTAATTAAGTAGCTTATAATGGACGTATCATTCTCTTGTTTATTATTATTTCGCAGTGATGACAGAATTGAACACGGGTAAAGTTTTTCATTGCTAAATGAATAAAGATTCGGTTGAGAATTTTAACAGATTCGAGGAGTAATATATTCTTTGAAATTCCTCAATGTTAATTGAGGTAAAGAAAATGTAAATGAGAATAAAACTGATTTTTAACAGAAAATGAGCCAGTTGCATTTTAACTAGCTGCCATACTAGTAGATTAACTAAATACCGGTATTTACACGTATGAGGCAGAAACAAATGAGGATAACGACCAGTTGCTTTAAACACGTAAGTCTGCCAAGGGTATAATTGACGAAAACTGGGTAAAAAACGATGTGGAAAAAAAACCATTAGAAAAAAATAATAAGTGTGCCCGTTACAAATATGAATATCAATTTCCTTTGTGTGCAAAAGCAAAGGGAGCATGAAACATTAAAACGGAAAAACTAGTCGCATCTACTTTTCCAGTAACTATTTATGCTTTGACACCTTATGATTGACGGCCCGCTCTAAGCCGACGGTCACGCGATGGTTTCCAAGATTCATGTCTATCAGATTTGAAATAATTGCACTGAGCTGTTGTGTTCATAATTAGATTCACAGTAATCTAGATTTTATTACTTGCACGAAGAACAACTCGAATTACGTGTTTTACTAACGGGAGCCAGGTAAATGATGTAATGACAGGTAAAGACGAATTGAGGAAAATTACGATGTTGTTCGATATGTTTCTTTGTTTGATGTTTTTTGACAATTGTATGGTGATGACCAGTTTGACGAGCGCTCGTTAGGAGGTGTCATTATCGGGAACAATGATGATAATGACGCTATGTTCAGTAGCCAATGGGCTAATATTGCGTTTTTTTCACAACTCTTTCTTTAAGACTCATTAATTCTTGTTCAATGAGTGCTGTTCATCACCCTGCTCTCGAAAACGGTGAAGAAAATCTTCGTTAAGAAACCGGCATAACCTAGAGCCAAAAAAAAAAAATAAGATATGTGACAGGTACCAACCTGCACTGGGCCAGTGTGGTAGATCACGGCCCACTCCCTCTCATTGAGACGAGGCCTGTGTCCCAACAGTGGGAACATTATAGGCTGCTTTCTCTCGGTGGTAGGCCATAACATCGGCTGCCGGCAGAAGTTACCACCCACCAGACAAAGTCTTGCCGCCAAGCGATTCGTCGTGTTCCGGCATGATGTCTGGTGAAGCCCAATCACCCTCTAGCGCAGCATCGTTTGGTCGTGCTGGTCTTGGGTTTAACATTGCATCACCTCGCTCAACTGCCGTCATCCTTCCTATTCCTAAGTTTTTTTATGTGAATAGACTTAATAAACTAGTGCGCTTTACCATCAATGATTGCATCACTGCTTACCACCAGGCGGGATTGCAGTCAAGCACTAGTTTATAATTCTTAAAAAAAAATGTTTGGTTTAAAATCAATGCAAATAATAAGAAATTTGGAACACTTACTTTTGTTTTGCCATATCAACAACTGCCATATGACAAATGCAAATAACACATTGCATTAGACCATAAGTCAGTCACTCAACCACACAAGCACTCATGTATTTCAAATGAATACCATGTTTACTATGCTAATGGAATCCTTAATACATCTACGCTGAGTCAACAAAGTAAATATTTCGTTGAAAAATCAAAAAGAATAAAGTGGTCTAACATTCTTGTTTGATCTTGAGACAAGTTGATTTAAGTTTAACACACGTTATTGTCTACTAGACATCCGCCAAGACGTCTTATAAATAAGCTTTCATGTCTCGTTTTTAACTGTGTGCCAACTTTTTTGTTGGCTGTTACTAACCAATGTTTGTACAAATCGGACATGTTAATATCTTTTATTTTCGTCTCGGAATTCTTGGGGCATATAAAGTTTTATTAAAAATTGGAATTTTTAATATAAGTTTGGTCCTGCCCACACAAGAAAATAAAATGATACCGGTGCTAAAAATGGCATAAAATCGATTGATTCAAGAACAACAAGAAGTTTATTGATATCGTTATGAAGACCACCCAAACAGATTTTGTCAGAGACAATGTCGACAGCAATATAATTTAACTGTTTGTCTGTCACTACTTGTATTATTTTAAACAAGACGGTCAATTGGATACTTTGTATATGTCTTTAAGGACAATTAAGTATTTGATGACAATAAACACTGTAGTATATCCAACATCTGCCATTCCAAAGGCATTCCATTGGCCTTCATAACGTTGTAGGTTCTTTATAGGTCTAATAAAACTTTACTGCGGATACGACTTGCTGTGTCCATATCCAGATGGACTTTCACTCACTTTCACAATGGACTTAGATTTGAAGAACGAGGAACACCCAACTGTGAGTGAAGTTCCCAGGCTTAGTCTGCTTAAAAATCTACACACGTTCGAAAGAAAACGGGTGTGAAAATACAGAAGAGTGTTGGTGAACCAATATCTGTCACCAACTGCCAAGCTACAAACATTGGCCATACGTACCATTAGAGGCACGCCGACAACGCGAATCGTCAATCATCTACACGCATTAATCTTGTGAAGACAAGTTGATAGATCATCGCGCTGTGAGGCCCGAGGAGTGGGAAACAATTTAGACAGAATGTGTCGTGGATGCGGTGGTTATTCGTAATATTATATGAAACTTAAGGTCACAATTCGATTATTGTGATACTGAAAAGAATGCAATATAATAGTCTCAAAAGACACAGAAGATTCTGCTGAACTTAGTTTTAGATCAGCTCTACCAGAGAGTATAAGAGCATGAGATATCATATATTTGATTGTATTTTAGATGAACTTCAGTATACATATTGTTGCGCGCTTTAAACATTGTTTGAGTAATTACCAATGAGACATAACAATAATCGAGCAAGAAATGAATTTATTTCTTTACCTTCTTTTCAACGACCAATACACAAACACCATTAAAATTAAAATATCATGATGATTATAGATTCACACTCTTAGCAAACAAACAATTTTTTGCCATCACCACAAACGCATTAAATTACATTGTATTAACATCTCAACCGCACAAAACATCTGCATCAACTGACCTTTAATTTTTTCCCCAAATTAATGAAGCGTTTCCTTTTAACTGATGTTCCCTTTTGATATCCTTCAGAGCCAATTGTACACGACCACCCGGATTTATATTGACGATATTTTCGTTTACTTCCAGGACAAAAATCATTCGATCTACAATTGAAATGTTACGTTCCACCGAGCCGGTCGATATGTCAAGAGGAATCAATATCAATTGACGTTAAAATAGAAATAGATTCCTAGGGTTAATTGTAGGGTTAATAAAATGTTGTCCTTGTAGCCTGACATGCGCAAGCGTCGATGGAAGATTCTGATTGTGACAGTATTTATTACTATGGCTTTGCGCACTAGATGCGTGGATTATGTTATATTGAAAATTGACTTTTGCAGTATAAAATTTGGTTTCTACAATTTTCTTGGTAAGCTGGACCATTCCACTTACCTGGAGAAATTTCCTAGATTGCCTTTTTATTTCGCTTTACAACGTTTGATACTTTAGTATCAGTCTGAGTAGTATTGATGACAGAAATATTACCCAAATAATTCAACGTGGCATCATTATTCAACTCCCAATCGCATCCAACAGCTAGCAAAGATGCATGTTGATAACCCATTCTGTAGATTCCATACTCCTTCACACACGACAACTAATAAGCCCTGAGATATGTCTCATGTCTTCGAATTATCACCTCACGACGTTATCACCTCCAACATCTAATAAAAATTCTAGATTCTCTGCGACGGCCGTCCAGGCCCTCTCTCGTGGCTTGCAGGTAATAAATCGTGTTAAACAAGTAGGTTGGGGCGTTTTATCAAAGTCAATCGGTATCACGCCGCCGGCCGTGAGTAATTACTTGATACTTCTTGCTTTGATAATCTAATTTATACCCTATTCGTATGCGATAAGGTTGGAGATAGACTCAACTCTCTAATGATAGTGTTGTCTGTCTTCATCTTTTTAGTGTTGGGCTTTTGATAGCTCGGCTGTAACAGTGTGTTTTAGAAAATTTTGAAGTCAGACTAGTCAATTATGATTACGAATTTCAAAGAGATCGTTAAATTATTATGTTTCATTTTCCACATATATTTTACTTAAATTAACATGATTGAACACTAAATTGCAGTCATAAAATGAAGAGGAAGGACATAGATTTTTATCGAAATACGTTTTATAAAGACTGGCTTGTAAATTGATGGGTATTTGTAATTAAAATATCACGTATCCGCAATTATGGCGGCAGGATCTTATACAGCTGTCTTATTTTTCGTAGTTTCCATATTATTATAATTATTTATAAAGACAAAACTTACTGTGGTAAATACATAGAATTTTGTTCTAGCACCTTGATAGGAAACGTATTCTGACATGAATAGTAAAGTCGTGAATGCTTACAATGTTCTCCTACCAACAACTTTTATGGCGATTTCATTCAAATTATGTTAAACTGTAGAACTTCCCACGCAGTCAAAAGTCGTGATTCTATAAAGCTTACTTCAGAATCTCATAGAAACAAAATATTAAATCTCTTTAAATATGGAAGTGTCTCTAATATTGAATAAATACAACAGGTTCTCGGATATAATTGGCAAAACCAATGACAATTAAATTAATTAATATTTAAAACACAAGTCACCTCAAACTGAACCTAATGTTTCAAATTGATGTTAATGTTATTGTTTGAGTTGTAGTTTTTTTTTATTTTAGTCTTGGATACACCTTTTATGTAATGTTGTTGATAATACTATTACTATGAACTCTGCCCCCTAATCGGCGAACATATTTTTGTCAAATGATTGCGACTAGTTGGGATCGTTTTGACCGCCCATTAGTCCGTTCGCTCCAAACGATCCCAACTAATCGCAATAATTTGACCAAAATGTGTAGGTACACTACTGTAACGTGTACTGTGTGTGTGTGTGTGTGTGTGTGTGTGTGTGTAATGTGTAACTTTATAGTCATATTTCCGTATGTTTTTGGCAAATAAATCGCGGATGCAGATTAGGGGCCATTTCTCTGAAATTGATTTCTTAAAGCACCATGTTGGTTCAAATATAAATTGATTTCATCAATCATCTGATACTATGAATCACGACCGACGGTAGGTCAATCAATCCTCGATCGATCAATTAATCCTCTTAATAAAATATGTACGTACCTATAACCTTTCAATTTCTTATTACTTATTGAAACTCTTACTCCACCTTTGTAACATTTTGTGCGAAAAGTTTATTAATTAACAGTAATGTAATGTACAATAAACGCTCAAAACTACAGTAGCATGCAACATTGCTAAGAACTAATTGAGCGCACATCCAGTGCGTGAGCGTGTGCGTGTAGAAGTGATATCTCAACTTTCCACAGGCAACACACAGCAATGTCCTGTTTTTTTTTTTTCATTACGCGAAATAACATTGTTTCTGTTGCATTTATAGGTGACCTTTTCTTATCATTGTGTTGCTAAAATTCGTATAAATATACACATGTTCACGATCAACGTCTAAATTCGAATCTCAATTACAATGTGGTTTGTACGTTTCTTGGAAACCATAATAATATTTTGATTTTAAGCAACGTTTTGTTGGGTATTTATGTTTATTTATAATATATTCTAGCTGATTATTTATTTATAAAAAATGGAACATTAAATAAACACACAGAAACCAATAGCTCGACGTTTAATTGTATGTACATAACATACAATTAAACGCCAGGCTATTGGTTTCTACGATTGTCCATGGACTTTTGATCGACACTGTAAATGGCCTCCAAAAGTTAGCATTTTTTCACTTCTTATAAAGAGTGGTGCTGACAATACGACAACAAATGAAAACACGAACAATGCTGGTTCATAGGAATAATCCTAAACCATAGAAAAAAGCCAAGCATCAAAAATAAAAAAAATAAAATTTCAAGCAACCTAAATCGCACAAAATTGCAAACGAAATAGAACATCCTTTAAAAATATTGGTTCACTGACCTACGATCGGCAAAGCGCGATCCTGTATCGACTTGCTTTTTTTCGTGCCATTATTTATAAAGTTTGGTACCGCAGAATGCGGCGGTCATTAACCTGTAAGCGCTTCCTAATCTATATGTACATCATGTAGAAAATGTGAAAAATAAAAAATAATTTCCTGTGACTAAACTAATGGATATATTTATATGATTTTTTTATGGGTAGACTGAGAATATGGGTACACGATGTTTAATTTATTGTCGTATTGTCAGCACCACTCTGTATATGAATTTTAAAAACAAAATGGAAAAAATCTGGGATTTCTTTAGATTTTTTATGTTAAGTCAAAGTTAGTTAAATGTGTTAAAATAAATGTAGCAGTAGTCCAACATTTCAATCACTAAAGTTTCAAATCACAATGTGGAGTGTGAAAAAATATCACCTAACTATTGGATGGCACTGTATATAAAACATTTCCAGAACGAGAAAGAGATTTCACAAATTAATAAAGTGTGCAACTGTCACGTAGCAAAATATAGCAAGCAAGCAAGTATTTATTTACATGATTAAATTTACTGTAACTACCGGGTAAGGGTGGAGTCAGACACCCCAGTATTTCTTTTTTAAAGCGTTACACAACATAGAATAAGACTTAAACTATGATTTTAATGTTAGTTTCACCACAATACATAACAAGCATTGTAGCACTGATGTAGACTTACCTTTAGCTTCAGACATTTGAAAATTACTCACATAAATCACTCACAAATAATAATATTATCTATATATACCAACGTACTAATAAAAGCCAATCTAGATAATGCATTTAGGTCATACATTATAAACATAACCAATGATAATGAATCATTATTATAAATAGATTAAAGATGATCCAATTTCAAGTGATGACGTTACGTATAAATTGGATTGATGATTTTTTTATTGTGCACCTTTCAAAGTTTGTCAATGTTATATATATGAAACGTTCCTTTAATTCAATTTTTATGAGACTCATTCATAAAATGAGGAGCAATTCAAGATTTTTGGCACGAATAGGATTGGAATTGATGTGAATAATATCCATCGCGTCTTCTAGTTTTTATATTAGCATATTGCATAAATGTATAATTATCATAAATCTCTAGATGTATTACTTTAATGGACAAATTGCATTTAATGTTAATATTTAAGAGGCTATAAAAACTTAATAGATTATGACGTATGTAACTATGCTATAGCAACTTCTAGAGATCTTTCAATATACTTTTCTCTGTACTCTGTATATATAACATAATATAATACAGTAATCTGTAAATTAAAGTTAAAATAAGCTCAATCACATACTTATTCAAAATATAGCATCATCAATAAATTCCAACCAAAACAAAACATTGCTATTCTGTCAACGTTTATTAAATGCACATCGACACATTTGTTCGCAGAAGCGATGAAATATTCAAGTTTCTTGGCATCTGCGAAAGGCATTAATTTAACACCGTCATATTTATAATCACAAACTCCATTTTCTTCTTCGTTGTGTGCAGATATTAGAGAGTCATCACCAACATGTTTTGTTTAAAATTTGTCTTTTTTTTTTTTACTTGCTCATATTTTTTAATTATTTCTTGCTTCTTCTCCGATGATTTCTTAAATCTACTTTACTTACGTAGAATTGGACGTGTGTTCATTAGCAAACTCATAACTATAAATACGTTCTCAGTTAACTTTCCAAGCAAATTATTGAGGACCTTTTTGAACGCATCTTTATTCAGTATCAGCATTATTGTTTCTAGCCTAAAAATATGTTTGTGTAAGACATAATCATATTTCGCCCATAATATTTTACTACACAGGCTTGACATGCATGCCAACAATCTCTTACCACAGGATTCTAAAGATCGAGCGAAATGGAGGAGAATGTGCAGGAAAGCGAACCCCGGGCTCCAAAGCGAAAGCCGCGGATGCAACCGGGATAAACGCTAAGATGATGATGATGACGCAAGCTTATCTTCGAGAGGAAATTGGCTGAAAATCAACAAGACTTTTACTTATTAGTTCTTCATTCTCAACTTATCAAACTAAAAACACTGCTAGCACTAGTCTTCCTAAACAAATTTACTCCTGCAATTAAAACGCGATCCCACCCTTGAGGTCCATCCATCAAGCTATTAATCAACAAAAGCAACTTGAAAAAACTCACAAAAAGCTTACAAATAAACATTCTTCAAACACATTACGCAATATACCGACCATTATTCTAACCGACTCGGTTGATTGATGACTGCTGCAATCATGAATGCCGAAGGACCAGTCACCAAGACCTGTATGCGGAACAAAGAACCAAACTCTAAAGGGTCAGTTTATAGTAGGCTGGCAAAACGGTGATAAATGAATGTTCGGATAAACATGGCTACTTTATTACAGAGAACGGTTATGATTTATTCATGCTCTTGTCAGATTTGAGAGGTGGTTGCACTTGGCGCCTTGAGAATTGTACCTTTAGTTCGCATTCTGAAATTTGTGTGTTAATTTTGTTTGGGCTTAAAATTTTGAATTGAGTTGTTCGTTTTTGTTGAATTTTGCTGAATTTATTTTTAGCCAACGATTTTTATTTCAGGTTGAATGTTGTTGGTACAATTTCATTAATCCGTTCCTAATGTTGATCAGTCTGTAATTCATTTCAGATTAGAAATATTAATATGTACTAGATAATGTAAGAAGAAATATCGAACAAAAATTATTTATGTTTAATCACAAAAAAAACCCCGAGCGCAATGACATTGAGTTTTTTTATTATCCTTGTATATATTTATATCTAATCCTTTCTAGACATTTATATGAGCATTATCGACGTCGGTTTAATATACAATTTATTACTAGGTATAAAGTTAATTTTAAAGGCTTTTCGTAAGGTCTGATAATGTTTCAATTTAGTTTATTTCTAATATATATAGGTATATTTAGTTTCAATTTAATTGTGTCAGTGTGTCATGTTTCTGACACAATTAATATGTTAGCGTGTAAGTTTAAACCTTATAAAATTGTACTCTGTGAAAATAACGTAAAGAATTTTATCTAAATATAAACCAATTACGGGCACTTTTGAATTGTCAAGGGAACGGGAAGACGATGAAGGTAATTGTCCGTTTCAAAACGCAGTACGCACCTTTGGATCTATTTAGCAATTAAAACTTACTGCTAGATTCGACCAACATAAAACTAAAACATTTTGCCGAAATTAAGTTACGTCTCATTAAGTAAGTGTCAACATTTCGAATAGATACACTAAGCTTAGAAGTCTCAGAATAAAATAAATACAACACGTATTCGTTAGTTACAAGAAGATCAAACTTGTTGGAAGCTTCTTTCAATCATTATCTAGTCACGGCATGACCGATGCTCGCTTGTATTGATGAACGCCACTAATGGCTGCGATGCCTTTGTATTGGCGATGAGATGAACGAGGAGGAAGCGAAAGATGGGCCAATAGAGTAGCTTCAGTCATATAGTAGATGCAAACGTTATAGGTACGTATTGGAGTCGAAATGGAAAGAAACCACTAATGTGCTGACAAATGTTTTGACAACACGGTTGGTCCAGTGGCTGATCGATCGACTGCTGCGCTGCGGGTCACGGGTTTGATTCCCGCATGGAACAAACATTTGTATGGCCTATAGATAGTTGTTCCTGGTCTGGCTGCTTGTGTATGTGAGTTTAAACGGTAACACACTCACGATACAGGAATAATTCCTATTGTGGGGCAACGTATTTTTTCACTCATAATTAGTGATCGGAATAGGTAGATTGATTTTTGGTACTTGTATCATAAATGTTCACAGAAAGAAAAACGTGGATAAGCCATTTTCCCGGAATGTAATTCCGGATCCAAGTAAATATTGTTAATGTTGCTAGTAACATAATAATGTTACTAGCAACATTAACAATATTTACTTGGATCCAAACTACTCAATTCATTTAAAGGAAGGTAACAGAACTAAACTAATTTATTATTTAGGTACTTGTTAAAAAATAAAAACAATCAAATGAGAAATGTCAATGAGGAATGTCCATATACGTTTCCGACCAATGACCCCAATTCACTCTACCTATTCCGATCACTGCTTATAATGTAGAAAATGCAAACCGTCGTAAGTACATCTTATTTTTTCAACAAATCTGACAGTGCACAGACAGAACACTGTGAATGCCAATCAATAATAAAATGTTTCTAACTTTTTCCTTCAAACAACTTGTTAATTAAATAAAACTTGCTGATGAAAACACCAAATGCTCGAGTACTAATTAACATGGAATTTCATTAATAATAATTTACCAATTGTTGGTATCAATATGATATTAAAATAGTAAATTGACACCACAAAACATGAATTAATGACTTCGTACATTAAGGTCAATATTAATAATTTTCGATCATCAATTTTCAAGTGGAAGATTAAGTATTAAATCAGTATTTTTCCAGAATTATGCATGCTGTGATAATATCTCACTTTGTTCAAGTAATTATTTTAATCATTAATGATTTTATCTGTAATCTGATAATACCCAATGAGTCTTGTTGCTCTTTTTATTAAATCATATCATATTACAGGCTCTAAAGTACACTTTCTACATGCAAAAGTAAGTGAACCCATAACCGAACACCTTGTAGTAATAACCACGAAATAGATTTCAATAAACTGAAGACGAGCCTCGCAGTGTCTCAAGATAAAAGTCTTCGACCAATGTGTGTTGCTTATGGAACTTAGACGTGTTCGCTGAAAATGGTCCTTATAAGAAAGCTCAAGTTCACTCAAAGGGCAATCGAGAGGGCTATACTTGCAGTTTCTCTGCGTGAACAAATCAGAATTATAGATCTGCAAAAGAACGAGAGTAAACGACATAGCCCGAAAAATTGCAACGCATAAGTGGCAGTGGGTCGGGCACATTGCCCGAAGAGGCCGATGGGTTCTCGAGTGGTGACCACGCACCGGAAGATGCAGCGTGGGTAGCCCCCGATAAGGTGGACGGACGACCTGTTGAAGGTCGCAGGAAACCGCTGGGTCGTCGTGGAGATCCTTGGGAGAGGCGTATGTCCAGCAGTGAACGTCTTTCTGCTAAAATGAGGATGAAGATGATGAAGACGAGCCAGAATACTCTAAATAAATGTGTTGAAATTACAAAATATTCACACTTAGAAATTCAAGCCACAAATATTTCCACAATGTTCCTGAGCCCGCACACACTGTAGTCGCACCAGCAACATTAACAGGCCGCCCGAGGCGCCCTCTGCCAGCAATTTGTCAACGTCAAAACTCATTTTTATTGTAACCAAGTTGTCAACTTGGCCCCTTATATATTTATAATGACACGTTACCAAGTAGCTTTCTTTAATGTCACTTTGAGACAATCGTTCGTGACATTTGGTTAATGACACTCAACGTATAATTTTGGTCTTTTGAGTCGAGCGAGAAAGTAAATGTGAAATTGCTTAATTTTTTACCAAGATGAGTTTTATAGAGGCTTTGATAACCTTTAAGGATAATAATCGTGTGGCAAATTATTAAATTATGGGAGGTCATCGTGATCAGATCTGTTGCCGATATTTTTGTCTGCAGTTTATGCTATACTAAATTGGCTCCTTCGAACAATTTGGAAGGAAATGCAAGTACAGATAATTATGTAATTACGGTAATTACAGGATAAGATGCCATTTATGCCAGGACGTAATAAAGACATAAATCAGGAGATAAATGAGCTCAGAATTAATAAATGGCTTACTTCATAATTGGCTGTCTTCTTTTTAGTTGAATCGTATGTAGTACTGTTTTCTTTGACAGTACCGCTTAAAAACCGACCTATATAATGTCTAACTAACAAGTTATCTAGCCGTTTTTCTATAAAGTTCTACACGATCATCAGATTTTTTGAGCAAGCCATGTCTTCAACGCCCTATATAAAAAAAAAAACGCTTTGAAGTTGAATAATGATATCACAAACGGAAAAAATCGTCTTCGCAACTTTTCAATATTTTTAATAGATCTATCCTAAGAAGTTATTTTTTGTGTAATCTAAATACCTAGTAGTACACATTAGATTATTTGTCTATCTTTCCCCTTGGTATTCAAGCCAAAGGTTGTCCATAAAAGATCGCTCTTAACGATAAGATCGGCCATTGCGTCATCCTTTAAAAAGCCTCCATATTTATGTTCTGTAATTTATACGGTGTACATAATAAAGTGTATTCTATTCCTTGCAATTCCATTCCATTCTATTCTATGATATACCACACTGCGAAGTAGACGAACAAAAGAAGACGAAAAAAGAAGAAATTTTTACTTTACTTGTAGAGGAGGTACCCCAAAAATGTTACTTTTCGTGATTTTATATTTGCACTTTGCTGCCGCTGTGAATACACATATTCATGCAAACTTTCGTCTTTCTAGCACTAACCATTTAGATAGAAGGTAAGCCGACGACGAACAATGGATGGAAATAAAGAAAATGCGCGGGTTCCAAGCCCTAAAAATATCAATACAAGAAGCAATAACAAGTTGGTTGTATGTTATACTCCCTTTGATTATTTCATTAGCTATAGCTGGTTTTCCAATCATTTCATTCACGACATGTGCATCCATTCTCACCGTCTATCATCATCTGCAATGTAACATCACCTTTTACACCTTGAGTTCAGAGATTATAATATGATACACACAATCATTAGCTGTAACAAGTGCATTAACAATATCTAATCTACCCCCCCATCTATTTGCTAGGCAATCAATATCTGTCAGAGAAATCATACTAATCTTATTATCTGGTATTAATATGTGATTTATATTGACTGAGGCTAGATATAATATTATTTATTGGCAAGTTTACCTCGGCGTTCGATAAAACGACTTAATGAAGTTTAGATCTTGATCGATCGGTTGATTCTTATTTTAAATCAGCAATATTGGTAGATTGATATCTGGGGGTTTCCATGTCGAGGTATAGATGGCAATGTATAGATAATTTACACGATTGGCGTTACGGTTAATTTGATGTTAGAGTTTGGTCCTTCGAGTCAATTTGATTAAGGTGGGAATAATTGGGATCCCTACGATGTTACAAGTTTGATTTTCAGGTAATCAATATAATTTGTTCAGAAGATACGATCCGGATGAAGCGTTTCGCCTCCTCTTTAATACCGCGTACATCGAGGGACTGGAACAATTTGCCAGCGGCGGTGTTTCCATCGGACTACAATTTGAGTGTCTTCAAGGCTAGACTGAATAGGCTCTTAATAAACTAGTGCGCTCTACCATCGACGATTGCGTCACTGCTTACCATCAGGCGGGATTGCAGTCAAGCACTAGTTTATAATCTATATAAAAAAATATATTTAGGTTTAAATTTAGTAAGCCTTTTCTATGACCTCTATAGTTCTGAAACTTTTCTTGAATTTGTAAGTCATTCTCATAAAAATTAAATCAATCACCAAAGTACTTAAATTTTTCAGTTCAGCCTCGACTCATGTCTACACAAGTAATTAAAGCGGCCACAGAATGAAGACACTAATGGCTTCAAGTCACACGGGAGCGGGATCCTGACAGGATGATGGATCAGCCACTCCTCCTAATGACTCCTTATGTTACGAACTGTAAGTCATCGCGCTTATAACATTAGATATTGCCTGATTGCTTGCTTTTATAATGTTGATGGTAGGAAACTAAAATTTTATTCCCGAAATATATAGTTAAATAAGTGTAAAGATAGTAATAAACACTGAGTCCATAATTTTTAGAATTAAAATGTAATGTTAAATACTAGTTTTTTATGCAAAAGTAACATAATTTAATCTTTTGTTTGGCAAAGAATGTACTTACTATCTTCTATGTATTTACTACCTTTCATATCAAAATATTTGACAGCCTCCGTGGCGTAGCGGTAGCGAATGCGGCCGCTGTGCAAGGAGGCGCTGGTTCGATTCCCGCGTGCAAATATTTATATGCAGGAATAGGTATAAATATTTGCACTGGTCTGGTCGTGCTTCGGATATCACGTTATGCGTTGATCCCGGTTGCCATACGAACATCTAGTGGCAGTCGTTACGCGTTGTTGGAGCTCTCAATAGTCCAAAAAAATGGTTTTACTGCAATGCTTCGATAACGCCTTCAGGTTGTGGAGGTCAGAGGGCAGTCGCTTCACGAAAAATATCGAAGTTTAGTCAAAATAGACTGGTAAAGCGAACCCCAGACTACAAAGCTGAAAAGCTTCGGATTCGACTGGGATTAACGCTGAGATTATGATAATGACTATCTTTCAAATCAAAATATGGAGGCGAAACCATTCCTTATTCAAATTTCAAATTCCAACAAGCAATAAAAACTGACAAGTATTATTAACTAGCTTTCTGCCCGCCGCTTCGCCCGCGTGGATGTCGGTTATATGGCGTTTTATAGATTTCCCTTGAGAATATCAATTATTTCCGTGATAAAAACCCTATTATTTAATCCGGACTTCTAACTTTACGTCTGCAAAATTTTCAAGCAATCAGTTCAGTAGTTACGGCGTGAAAGCGGAACAAACAAACACACAAACTTACTTTCCCATTTATAATATTAGTAAGGATTACACAATCATAAAGACAATGAAGACAAAAAAATTAAAATATTAGTGTTGCCAAGTTCATTGTATATACATTGAAAACCGAATCAAGTATATCTTCTCTTAAAAAAAATGAATTTCAACTATCTGGTGCTACATTCCCAGTTAGTTAAAGCAATAAACCTGTCCATACATCATCTTGAACTGTACTTGTCACCTGTCTTTCGGCATTTTGGCATTTACTGCCGGCGCAATGCCCGTCAACTGCCAACTATGTGGCGACGATTGATAATCCATTAAACACCTCTGTCCATGCCAACTAGCTGCGAAAGATGCATAGTTTTGCTGCAGTTAAACAGGCCACAAATATTTTTTGTTCTGTTTTAAACAGCAGTCTCAAAATGTAGGCTTAGAAATATAATCTTATTCTACTAAAATCATAAATGCGAATGTTTATGTGGATATATGGATTGATGTTTCTTTCACCCCAAAACTACTGACTAAATTTGGATGAAATTTGGTACATAGGTTAAAAGTAGAATACATAGTACATAGGATAGGTAATCTTTATCTCAACATTCCCACAGAGTCGAAATTAGTGTTGGTAAAACCGCCGGGAGCAGATGGTGATAAATAATGTTCAGAATTTCTGTTAGATTTCTCATAATCATAATTTTCATACGTCTCAATCTAAATCAGTGGTGGTCCAGAGATATAGGCCCAGATTTTCTTATTGTACGTTGTGGATTCAAAGACGCCGATAGCCGTTTTACATCATGTTAATAATTTAATCATCAGTCTTCTCAAAACGTCTTCTCAAAAGTCTTCTCAAATCAATCATTCAATTCATTCAATTTTACCATCTGGGTTCACGCGGTAAATTTTGCTGGTGGTAAGATGTACACAATAAGCTTATAATATCTTATTATTGTACATCTCTACTGACCATCACCAGTGTTCACCGTCTTGCTTGCTATATTCTGTCATTTAATATTCTTATCCCATTCATCGTTTCTTGGCCCTTCCTCAATTTGAAAAGTTAGTTTTAGTACTGCAATATTATTTCCTGACTAATTTATTTTATGAGTTTTAAGACAATAAAAATTTATATATTTCCTAGAACAGGTTAGATGTAGGTAGTTTTACGATGCTTTTCTGCAGGTGGCAATCAATTGTAGCTGACACAGACCGCCCTGCCTAAGATAATTAAAAAGATGCATGCACTGCTGAATGAGTCGCACACAACTAGGATGTTGATTTAAATGATAAGTTATATAAGATAGCCAAAGAATAAATGAAATAATCAAGATGAACCAATGAATGAAATAAAGTGACGATTTTTGCAATACGCGCCAAAATCCCGGCATTTTTGTCAAATTCGCATGTTCAAAAGTTTTAATTTATTTTCGCCACACAAAGTTAATATCATCGTCAATAATAGAGTTGAGGGGATAAGGAATGGGAGGCTTTTACTCTGCAGTGCTGCTAGTTATATAAAAATAATAATTAGAAATCTATTCTTAATATTAATCATTTGAATGCGCCATACCATGCATACAGAATTGTGTGTGAGCACTCATGACATGACGCGGAATACGTAGTTTATGCAAATATTGAAGTGTGTCATTAAATTTTCACCAAGATAACGCAACATCACTGGGAACGGGAATATCCCAATTTATCTTACACAACCATAATTTAGAAAGATGATTAGAGTATCAACTTCTTCTTCTTCTTCAGCCTATAGATGTCCACTGCTGGACAAAGGCCTCCCCAAGGCTTTCCACGCTGACCGGTCTTGTGCTGCCCGCATCCATCGACAGAAGAGGAGATTAGAGTATAGTAACAACAAATCATAACTTCCATAAGGGAAAAGAGATCCTGCAGCTGAAATACGCTAAAAGGAAGGGGAACGTAATCAATCTCCAAGCATAGATAATAATTATAGGAAAGAAAACGAATTACCTTAATTAATTTCATACAGCTTTGTATCAGTAATTGATATGACCCGTAATCCGGTTGCAAACTAGACTAAGCCCAACAGATTTGAACTTTAGTCAAACAACAAATTAATCTCAATAAACGTAAATAAATGGCACCTGGTTTACAACTGACCTAAATGTTAGTAAGCTGATTTTTTATAGCCAACAAATTGGCAATAACGGTGTTATTAACATTGTCCCAAGAATATTTGTTAATGTTTTGGCATGTTTGTTAATAATACATTATTATACCTATAGATTTAACAAACTGAACTAACTGATGATTTTTAAAGTTGATTATAAAAAATTGTAATGAAATGTATCGTAGGAAAAGATATGATCTTCTTTCTACAATAAGAAATGGTCTTTGGAACATGCTAAGTACAACAAAAGAGAAGATAAGTCAAGAATGGAAGGTTTTGGAGGATCCGTAGCAAAATTTTCTATTTGTTATTTGTATTTTGGTATCCTGCGGATCACAGGTATGCTTATTATTTTCGTTGTGAAGTAAAGAAAGTACCAATTCCACCAATGTGGTTTCATATAAGTGGTATTTTACTCATAATACAAATTGGCGCCAATTCGAAAATTAACGTATTTTTGATCGCCATTTTTTTATCAAGGTTAAAACTATATATGGAGTGTCTTTATTTGACATAACTAGAAACATTTATCTTTAGTCATTTTCTTAAAGAAATTTAGAGAAAAAGGTACACTGAACATTAATTTTGTTTAGTTTGGATTGTGTACAAGGGAATAATTAAGTACAATATACACCAGTTTCATTCATCATTTCGTAAAAACTGCTCCAGATAGCCGGAAAAGGACGTAAATTCTCACATCCCACAACACATTTTTCATATAACATGCTTCTATTATATTATCATGTCGGTGATCCTCTATTATAAGAACGAGTGGGCTTCGATGTAATTTATTACCACCATTAAAGTTACCAACATGTTAAACGCGCCGGTTGCCCAGCGGGGCACCTTATTATGCCCACTACTGAAATGCTAAGTTCCTTATTGATATCTTTCATGATTGATTGTTTTATGTAACTGACAAAATTGTGGAGTTTGTACATTATTTTGGTATATGATTTCGTGTGGTCTTTCGAGAAGGATGGGGTGGTCTTTATAGTGTAAAGCAGTGTTTTTCAACCTGTGGGTCGCGACCCCCTGGGGGGTCGCGAAGCTTTTTTAGGGGGGTCGCGGAACCTCTATTGGGGTTTACAAGAGGTCGAGATAACTCGAAAAATGAAAAAAATAAATATAAAATTATTAAGAAATTAGGTAACCTAATTCAAATCAAATCAAATCAAATCATTTATTTCAAATAAACCAGTTACAGGCACTTTTGAATTGTCAGAAGGTCGGTCAGTCAATAAGATGAAGCTAGTCGCCCATTCCAAAGAGTAGGTACCTATGGAGAAGAACGGGCAAGAAACTCCATGGACACTCTTTTAAATTTTTAAGCTATTGTTACAAATATTTGATTACATCATTCATGTTGAAATCAACCGCGTGAGAACGATGCAGAAATATATTGTACGCTGAGAGCGTCCATTATGGAAAACATACAAAAATCAATTCAGAAATTAAAATACGCCGTGGCAGCTAAGAGATGACCAGTCCCTCCGACGGCGTCCGTTCACGAACATGACGTATGGATCAGCATCATTCAGCTCAACCATATCGAAGGGAACCCAATGACCCAAAACACACGCCACCATCAGCGAGACATTTGAGTGAGCATGACATACTCTCAACAGCCAGAGCACAATTAAGTCAATAAAAAGACTAACCCAACAAATAAATGCCTTACAGCACATTCGTACATTGTGCTCACACGTTTGCCATGCAATTATACAATACTAAGAAATTGAATCTACACAATGCTAAGATAGTTTTGTCCAAGGTTCAGCAGCTCCAACAGTGTTCCCGAATCTGTGGAAAGTTTAACTCCTGTGCAGTTGCAGCTGCACAAGTGCCGAACACCTCTGTCAGCGATACAATTCCGTAACGTACAATATGCTTGGCTACATAGTGTGTAATACAGGCTTTGACTAAATAACATAAACAATTACATATTAAAACTACAAGAGGAAAAATCAAAGAACAATCATTGTATAGAAATCGGACGCAGCTCAAGCCCAAGCCTTTTTGTCCTCAATATAATCCTTCACACTATAAAATGCTTTCTGACACAACTTACGTTTAATGAAGGATTTGAATTTATTCAGGCTCAGATCTTGAACCACCTCTGGAAGTCCATTGTAAAAATGTATACATTGGCATCTGAAAGAGCCACCTATTTTCTTGAGCCTTGTTGTAGGTACAATAAATTTGTGCCTGTTCCTAGTATTTATATCATGGACATCACTGTATTTTTTAAACAATTTTATATTTTTATGAGCATACAAAAGATTTTCATAAATATATTGAGACGGCACGGTCAGTACATTAATCTCTTTAAATTTTTCTCTGAGAGAGTGTCTCGGACTTAATTTATAAATTGCACGAACAGCTCGTTTCTGCAAAACAAATATTGTTTGAATATCGGCGGCATTTCCCCACAACAGAATGCCGTACGACATTACGCTGTGGAAATAGCCAAAGTACACTAAACGGGCCGTCTCAACATCAGTCAAATTACGAATTGTTCTAACTGCGTATGCAGCAGAACTTAGCTTTTTAGACAATTTTTCTATATGTGAACCCCATTGAAGCTTAGCATCCAGAGTTATACCCAAGAATACTGTGCTGTCGTCAGATTTCAATTCTTCGCCCTTTATCAACACTTTAGTTTCCACCTGCCTCACGTTAGGTAGAGTAAACTTAATGCATTTGGTTTTTTTCTCGTTTAAGAGTAAATTATTAACATTAAACCAATGGACTACTTTGGAGATCGCGCTATTTACATCATCAGTAACCTGCTGCTGACGTTTCAGTTTAAATAAAAGTGAAGTGTCATCTGCAAACAACACTATATCGTGGTTATCCTTTATTAGGTACGGCAGGTCATTGATGTAAATAAGAAACAAAAAAGGACCAAGAATTGACCCCTGTGGGACTCCCATTGTTACTAAAGATCCAGAAGATCTTTTTCCATTAACGTCAACGCTTTGAATCCTACCACTCAAGTAAGATGTAATAAGATCCAGTGCAGAGTTCCGGATCCCGTAGTGGCGGAGTTTCCTGATTAACGTATCGTGAAGAACGCAATCGAATGCCTTGGACAAATCACAAAAGATGCCCAAGGCATCGCATTTATCCTCCCATGCATTATATATATGACCTAGAAGTTCAACACCGGCATCAGTAGTTGAACGACCCCTTGTAAAACCGAACTGTTTGCTATGTAATAATTTATGTTTATTAAAAAAATTTAGCATTTGGTTTAAAATTAATTTCTCAAAAATTTTACTAAAGGTAGGTAGTACAGAAATAGGTCTATAATTTGTGGGGTCTGATGTACTACCAGATTTAAACAAAGGTATTATTTTACTATTTTTCATGAGATCAGGAAACTCTCCACAGTCAATACAAGCATTAAAGATAACAGCTAGAGTGGGTGCCACAATATCAATAATAGACTTAGCAACTTCCACCGAATGACCCCATAGGTCAGCAGTCTTTTTTACATTCAGAGTGTGAAAGATTTTAATTATATCTCTACTGATAACATGTTCAAAATGAAACTCCGAATCACAAACATTAACATTTTCTTTAAGCAAAGACTCCGCAACAGAAGGTGATGAGTTTAGGGATTTAGTAGTTGAAACAGGAATATCCGAAAAGAAATTTTCAAATGCCTCAGAGACTTGCGAGTCTGATTTAATTATGTTGTCATTAATAGACAGGCTATAGTCAGTATTTCTATCACTGGACCTTCCCGTTTCACTATTAATAATTTTCCAAGTCGTTTTAATTACATTGCCACTGTTCTTTATCTTTGAACTCAAGTAACGTGACTTGGCCATATAACAAACTTGTTTGAATAATTTTGAATATTTTCTAAATTATTCAAACAAGTTTAGTAATTAAACGAACAAACTAAACTAATAATTGTTAAGTACAACATTGTTACTTAAATCTCGTACTTGTGCGAATTGACAATCAAGATAATAAAAAAGAAAATAAAACTTAGGTGAACCCTTAATGCGATGGTTGCGCTTGTTTATCATTAATTAATTTCTCCCATCGTGGGTTAGTTTCTGCCACTTTCAGAATTATATCATTTTCCAACTTTAAACGACTTCTTTCTTAACTTTTTATTAGAGCCATTGAAGAAAATGTTAACTTGCACAAGTACGAGGTGGCAAATGGAATCAAACACTCGATGTTAATTCTGCGTATTCTGATTTACTTTTTAACCAAAAAGTATCCAAACTCATCATCATCACAGCGTTAATCCCAGTCGCATCCGTAGCCTTTTCAGCTTTGGAGTCTGGGGTCCGCTTTACCAGTCCAACTGCTGATATGGCTAAACTTCGACATTTTCCGTGAAGCGAGTGCCGTCTGACCTCCACAACCCGAAGGCGACGTCGAAGCATTGCAGTTAGACCAATTGTTGGATTTTTGAGGGCTCCAACAACCCGTAACGGCTGCCACTAGATGTTCGTATGGCAACAGGGACCAACGGCTTAATGTGCTTTCCGAGGCACGACCAGACCAGTGCAAATATTCATATTCATACATAAAAATACTTGCACTGTGCGGTGATCGAACCCGCGCCACCTTGCGCAGCGGCTGCGTCCGCTACCGCTACGCCACGGAGGCTGTCAAAAAGTATCCAAACTGATAGACTTAAATTGCAATCGCAGCATCCTATCGGATGATAAATCCAGCAGATTTTCTTTGAGCTTATTTGATAAATTTGCCTCATGTATAGCTGCATTTAAGAACCACCTTTGCCCAGTGTTCTTTGGTATCTCTTGCACTGAGAAGTAATGACTCGGTTCATCTTTAAAATTTTCTAACGCCATTTTCATACCAGATCTTTGATGTTTATCTTCCATCCAACTTCTTCAATAAAGGATTGTGTTGGAGAAAATGAATCGAAGTTGTTTTAAATTTAGAGACAAGGACCACAAGTCAATATTGTTTTTAAACCCCTGGATTTAATCTTTTGCAGTGATGACGGTTGCATCCCGCCCTTGAAGACTTATATTCAAGATATTGAAATGTTCAAATAAGTCGGATAGAAAAGCTAATTTAAAAATAAATTCCGGGTCATAAATCAGTTTGAGAGTACCTATTCTGATTTAGTCTGCTGTAAATAAAACAATAGCTCAGCGCTAAGTTTTAAAACTCTGCCTCTTGATAATCACCTAATCTCTGTATGATATAGTAAATTTTGGTGTAGTGCTCCCATATTTTCACAACGTTTGAGCCAGTCATGGCTTTTACTCTGTCACTACAAATAGCAATGCATTTAATTTTCCAATCGATATTCATATTTTGCGTAGCTTCAAGGAACATGTTATGAAAGTACTGGCCTGTTATGTAGTATTCGTGGGAAGCGCTCTACAAAATAGTATTTCTTACATTAAATTTTCTCTGGATTCAAAATGCACAAAACCTACAAACTGCGCACAACCCGCAATATCCGTAGATTCATCAAATTGTAAAGATTGTACTGTACTTTCTTCAATTTTTTCGATGACTTGATCACGAACTTCAGTCGCCATATCGCTTATCCTAAGTTGAATAGTATTATCAGAAAGAGGTATATTTTTGAAATTTTCCGACCTCTTTTTTACCAAACATAATTTCTGTCACATCAAAAGCAGCTAGTAAAATCTCGGCAATAGTGTGAGGTTTTCCTGCTTTAGTCACACGATAAGCTACTCGATAAGTAGCCAGCCATGCTTTCTCATTTACGTTGGACATTTGTAGTATGGCAGCTTTTTTAAAGTAGAAGAACTTTAAATTTTCTTTCAAAAAACTCCACTTAACGCTCGTTGTCTCTTCCTCTCATTCACTCAACTCGCATCTGATGCATGTTACTGCTACACTCGCGGGACGAAGTTTCAACGTAACAATTATGAAAATGAATAAGAATGTTGCATGGGTTGAAAATTTGTCACTCAATAAATAATCATGAAAATAAATAGAAATGTCACAGAGTAGGGGGTCGCGACTTTTTTTTATATACTAAAGGGGCCGTGTCATAAAAAAGGTTGAAAAACACTGGCTGTAAAGGACTGTTAATGTCTTTGGGCGGTGATGCGAGGATCGAAGTTTTGAATAGCGATAAATGGAACAGAAATATAATGCTATTTCGCGTAGTGCGATAATGCTTCATTAGTGTCTGTTATCTGTGGAATAACTAACACTAATACACACTGGCTGCGCGCTTGCACATATCATTGCAATATAGCCTAGCATGCCACTGGAGTTTTGAGCGTTTATTGTTAAGTACAGTAGTAGGAATATCGACGTGAAACTGGTTACCATGTCAGTGTTACATTGTACAGTTAATACATAAGTTACAAACAAACATGTATTTCCCATAGCAAGGCAATATTAATTAAATAGGTAACAGAATCAAACTAAGATATACAACTAACAACTCTACTAGAGGGCAAACTCTGTTTGAAAGGTAATCTCATTCGCTTATAGTTAACGATCACTGATTACAGGAATCGTGTCAATTGGCTGTAATAATGACACAAAATTATACACAATGTAATGACAGTCACTGACATTAGGATCACAGCAAATTACTGTCATAAAGACATTTGTGTCGCTCTATAATTGGTTGGAGTTGTGAATTCGTCATTTGTGTTCCTGAGTCTAATTTGTGTTGTGTGATGTAGACGTTTAGTGCGTCAAATTGTTGAAATATGTCGCTTAGATGTTTCAGAATACATAACTCGTTCGCGTTTAAACTTAAAACATGTATTTCATTAAACAATTAGCTTTTAAAAAGGAGTTTGTAAGTCGGAAAAATTAAGCTCTTGACTATATCATGTCAAGCATTACACATATCATTTTGCGAGCTGGTAAACTGCTAAAGAATGGGCTTAGTAAAGGTTAAAATTATACGATGTATCCATACGTCTCTGGCTCTGAATCCAAAAATTAAAACACAGGGTACAAATTTACCGCCGCATCCTCGTAGCGGCGATCGGCGGCGATCGGCGGCGATCTCTCGCGTCCGACTCTGGTCCAGGCCATGGTCCGGAGCGAGAGTGCATGGCAGGCCGTCACCTCCTTCTGCGAAGCAGTGATGCTGGCAAAGGAGGAGGCGGAGCGCGTGAGGCAACGGGAATCCCAGCGCCCTCACGCCACTAGCCACCGCAGGAGACGCCGTGGTCGGGAGATGACACTAAACTCCCAGCCACCGTAAGCGCGGGCCTGCGGGCGGTGAGCAGTGGGCAGCTCGCCGCCCGGTAAGGACCAGGCCCGAGTTGACGGCGCGTCGTGTTTCACGCGCGCCTCAAAGAGATGTCAGCACATCGTGACGGGGTCCAGGGAAGACCGATGCCTCCTGGGTCAGGGTTGCGAGTTGGTTAAACAAGAAACCGTGGCCCTGGCCATCGCACAGGCAAGTGAAGAAACACGGGTGGGATTTAGTCAGTAAAAGTCTGACACGCCCTTCCGCTCCGCCCAAAGCGGGAGAAGTCTTTTTTTTTGTTGAGTTTCCCAACTCAACAAAAAAAGGGTACGAATTTACCAAATATTTAATATTTACTTTGTTGGTTGGGTACATTTTTAACCTACGCTTTTAAATATTGTCCATCTTCCCCAATAGCTGCCTTAACACTCGTTTCTATACCTTTATAGATCCGGACAGTCTCGTTAGCTTTTTTGAGAGCTCATCTATTTGTCACTACTCACTCGACACGGCTAAAGCTAAGCTTGTCTATCCATCTTCAAAGCGACACGACACTTCAACGTTTTGCTCGTATGTTTATTTTATTTTTATTTAATATTTTGATTATTGTTTTTGTATACTTGTCAGGTCGTAACGGTCTAGTGAGTAGACGACAATTTTTTTTAGTAAAATTGGAGGATGCCAATGCGGGAGCGCTCAGGAGTTTGACGATGTATAGTTTATTTTTTCATATATTTTGATTGTTGTTTTTACCTATGTCAAATTGTACGCTTCACTGTTTGACGTCATAGCATCGACGTCGGATACCGCTGAAAACTGCGGTGGGGATCTGTTTCGTATAATATCTTAGCATTATGCAGAGAGATGGCCATTATGTGTAGATTTGACGCATACATAACATAACATAATCAACCTATAATGTTCTCACTCCTGGCACACTCCTCTCTCTTTTTTCTTACTCCTCCGCTATTGTTTTCTGAATAATTTCGTTGCGGGACCCAAGACAGTTGAATCGTTTCTCCGGGACTCGTCGAGCTTCATTGCTCGGCGTTTTTCTGGCAGACTCCACTGTTGATTCTGGCTTTCAGGAGTTGCAGTGGGTGGGATAATGTGTGGCGGGTTTTGTCCCAAAGAAAAAAAAGGCCTCCTCTCGGTGAGAGGGAGTGTGCCGTAATCTACCACGCGGGCTCGAAGTTTTAGCTCTAGGACATGCTGGTTTTCTCACGATGTTTTCCTTGCGACGCATGTTTACCCCCAAACTGTTATTTTTGTGGGTTTGTGTTCTTTTTTATTCATCAAAGCCGCAAATAAATCCATTTTTGTTTTTTTCAAGTTCAGTTCAACATTCAACAGTTCCCGGTGAACCTCCGGCCATTTCTTTATAATGTTGTAGATATATGTCTAGATACTGCCATTCACCTGATATGTGACCTTTTATTC
This sequence comes from Sesamia nonagrioides, assembly GCA_017933935.1. Classification (NCBI taxonomy): domain Eukaryota; kingdom Metazoa; phylum Arthropoda; class Insecta; order Lepidoptera; family Noctuidae; genus Sesamia; species Sesamia nonagrioides. The sequence continues at coordinate 291,934 of JADWQK010001071.1, forward strand.
TATACAACAATTAAACTCGTCGAACAGATAAACGTGCCTCATAAACAAATACATTTAGTTATAAATCGTGCACATAATAGCTACTCTTTGAATATGCTTTAACTCAACGGAGCGGGGCCGACCGGGCCCTATCGCTTTCGCTTCGAATAATTTATGTGTATTGTCGAAGCGAACGGTGTCGATTATTCATATTTATGCCGCTAGTGTGGGCAATGTGAAATATTGGGCTGAGGAAATTACTTTGCACGCCTGAGGTGCGGTTGGGTGTGTGGTACCTCCTAGAGCGCTTGGCGAAGGACGTGAATAGATTGTTTTTTTTCCACTTTCCAAATAAAAGTGAACTTATATGACTTTGTCAGTCATTTACTGACAATGGCCTTGATACCCTTGTTCACAAACTGAATTAAATTTAAGTTCAGTGCATCTTTTTCTTTCCATTTCATTAAAAAAGGACAGAAGATAAAATGTCAGTTTAGACCTGTCAAATTAGCCCGCTGGATTCGCCCGCAAGTCGCCATATTTATAATCGCGTTTAAATTGTCTACGTAGTATCTTAATTTGACAGGATTAAACTAAAATGTTATCTTCTATCCTTTTCTTAACGATATCGACGAATCAGCGCCAATGTCGTTTCAATTCGCTTTTATTTGGAAAGTACTTTTAATAGACAGGCAGTTCTTGAGACATAGTTATGATTAATTATTCTTATGCAAAATATCGTGAAAGTCATCGATAATAATTATTTTTTCGTTGTCTATCTATCGATATCAATAAGCATTACCTATATTGTGAAATTACAAAGTTTTTCCCCGTTTTCGGAAATACCTTAGCCATGTAGTACCGACGACAGCAGGTCAAGCTATCTTAAACTGTCAAATATTTCCAATCAATCTTGAGATTAAGGCTTGAGAGTTAAATTGAAAATCTAATAAAGATATCTGATATATTGTAATAGTTTGATGAACTGTCGTCTATACAATTAATAAATTTCAAATCCTAAAAGTAATTAATCGCTTCATCTCTATTGGAAATAAGAATACCCATTTTAAACATTTTTTTACCGTTCGTACATATTCATGCCTATGTAATAGAACTCAAAATAGGATCAATTTTGATTTCTATTACGTAAGCATAAGGATGGCATTACAAGAAAAAAATCCTAGAAGGTACCATTTTGTCATATTCATCATCATCATCAACCGGCTGGTGAAGCCGTACGGAGGACGGGTCTGAGGAGTTGTGTTGCGTTGTATGGCGGGTACGATGCGCCAAATGTTGTTGTGTCGGGAGTTTGGTCGTGGAGAGTCTCCAGATCAATGTCCCTCTAGCGCAGCATCCTTTGGTCGTGTTGGTCTTGGGTTTAACATTGCATCACCTCGCTCAACTACCGTCATGCTTCCTATTCCTAAGTTTTTTAAGTGAATAGCCTTAATAAACTAGTGCGCTTTACCATCAACGATTGCATCACTGCTTACCATCAGGCGGGATTGCAGTCAAGCACTAGTTTATATTTATTAAAAAAAAAAACCTGTTTATCGTCCCACTGCTGGGCACAGGTCTCTTCTCATACAGAGAAGGATTGAGCGTAATCACCACGTTTGCTCAATTGGTTGGCGATTTCAGACTTAAAGTCCAAATTTCTTCAAGATGTCATATTGCAAAAATCAAAAGTAATTTCAAAATCAGCACTTTTTGAACGTCAATACGCCAGCCCTTCGCCACTTCCTTATACTCTCACTGGAAAGACGAAGTGGCAGAAGTGTAGAACAAACTCCCCAGCAGCAAAGCACTGTGTTCAGTTAAAAAAAATGCATGACTTTATACAATAACTTTGCATACATAGGCAAAGTAACTAACATAGCAAAACATATTACACACATATTAGAAGCTAAAATCTCAAACGCACTAGAAGTCAAAACCATTTGAACGAACTGTCAAAAGGTTGGTTTAAATATCTAATGTTATTCCAAGTGGAAGCATACATCAGTTATAGATATCTCGAACTATAATACAAAGTATACTATCGCATTTTACATTAATTATTTCTATTATTAATGCCGCCAGCTCTTGACAGTTATAATTAATAATTCATGAAGCGTTCTTTTTATGTAAATTAATAAATCGTACCCACTACGTCACTCAAAAAAGTGATGTAGGTACTTGAATGTCTACATAATCTATTCACACTTATGAACCAGCAAACTGATTTATTGTCCGCAACAATGTTCAATAATGACAAGTCGCCTGCAGGCGTCCTTTAGAATTTCTAGATTTACGACAGTTCATCATTATTATTTGAGATAAGAGAATGATAGTAAAATATTACTATGTTATGCAGCAAGCACACGAAAGCAGACTCAAACGCAACTTCACTTAACTTAAATCATTCTTTATTAATAAACACCACAGTGTTTAATGGTATTATTCATAAACGATGATTAAAGTTAAACAACGTTAAAAGTTCAAAAATGTATGATTAAATAATCGCTAATCACTAGTCAACTTTAAGCAACGTATATGAATAAGGAGGTTAATGTTACAGTACAATGAAGCAATTCTGGTACATATGAAGCAATATCCATTCCTTCATAAATTCTAAACAAAATGTCTGCAACAATATTCTTGACAATGATTCGGTTTAAGATTAATTAATAGGGTGTTAAGCAATTAGGGTGCACTATGACTGTCTCCCTCAAAAACCTATTGCAATATTTGCAATATACGAAGGCACATAATACATCTGCTACTGCAATGTGCTTTAAACTTAATTCACCAATGATTAAAAGTCCTAGCCTTATCCAGGTTAATGGTGGTTACACAGGTTGCGACGTTTATCAAACTAAATTTATTATTTATGTTTATTGTAACCATATTAGGTATTATGATTTAAAATAATGTTCATGGAAATTGATGATCAGAGATGTTTTTTGTCTATAGGTTTTAGCTTCATTTTTTTGTTTGACCGACCCCATGACAGCCCAAAAGTGCCTTTGAATGTTTAGATTAAAAGAAAAAGAATTTGAATTTGGAAACACTAGTGCTGTGACGTCAATATCCAATCGGTGATTCAAGTTTGTAAATGGTTACTTTTATCAGAACAGTCTCAAACTCCATGTTACCGCTAAAATATTGTATCACCTTTGACTGTCATGAGATGATGTGATGAGATGATGATGCCTTAATCCCAGTCGCATCCGAAGCTTTTTCAGCATTGGAGTCTGGGGTCCGCTTTACCAGTCTAACTGCTGATATGGCTAAACTTCGACATTTTCCGTGAAGCGATTGCCGTCTGACCTCCACAACCCGAAGGCGACATCAAAGCATTGCAGCTAGACCAATTGTTGGACTTTTGAGGGCTCCAACTACCCGTAACGACTGCCATTAGATGTTCGTATGGCGTATCACCTTTGACTGTGTGTTACCTTATTATTGTAGAATGTAGATCCATGTTTATCAGTAAGTGTAAAAACTTGGTTTTCGGATAGCAATTTTCGACCAACAGAAAAGGAACCTAAGGAAAAAAAATGTCCATTCAACACAAACACTGCATAAAAACATTAACAGTTATCTTTCACTAAAATCTTTAAAATTACCTTTCCTGATTGAAATTAATATAAAAAAATAATAATGATTAATTGGTGATAATCTTCAATTTGGAAAGTGATAATCATTATTAATTTACAGATTATTTTTGACGTATGATAACTCACAGTGATGTTTGTTATTACTATAATTACCGTCAAGTAGGTATAGCATTAGTAATATCATAGAATAAAGAGGGGAAGTAGGTTATCTGCGACCCAATCCGCGATTTAATTGCCTACTGTCTTAGGGTTGACGACTGTCCGCGCTTCGTCGGTTACGGTTGTCGCTTATGTTTAAATTATTTGCTTAGTATTTAGTTTACATATACTAGTCAGTTTTTTTTTTTGTAATTTTTATTTTTAGTTTTGTACACATAAAGAACCATATTTATTTTTATTTTTAATTAATACAAATATAAATAATACAAACATAACATCTATTGAATCACACATTTAATACAAAATTACAAATTAGCTACAGAAAAATACCTACTTTCTTCGGTTTCGACTATTACGAAACGCGTTGTTATTAAACTTTAATGTGTAATATATCCGTATCCTTGTAAATAACTTTTAGAAATATAATTTGAAAAATATAAATCTTTTATTTGTTCATAAATAGACATACCAACTTTGCAGTTTATGTGATCATTTTTTAAAAGCTAATGCGCCGAAAAGCCGTGACGCGCGAACCTCGTTCCGTGCTAGCCGCGACTAGCGCAGTCATAGGCACTCTAATATTGTGTTTAGGTGTGCGTGCGGCGACGCATAGATACTATGGCGCAAACATACAAGCCGCGCGCGGTCCGTTTGTATGAAGATAACGTACTTCCCTCTCTTTATTCTATGGTAATATGTTATCTAAACTATGAGATCATCGGAAATGTAACGTCTAATAAAAATTTGCTGTAAAACAGTTGTTATCAAAAGGTTTCTAGGTGATTATTGATAAGTGTTTTTGTGTTCTTGTAAGTAGATTTTTTTATTAATTTGTCACAAATAAGTAGTATAATTACATATTTATAACTAGGAACGGCCTCGTTATTTCATCCGCATAAGTTTCGATCTCGTGAAAATATCGGTGTTACTCGTCCGACCTATAAGGATAATAAAGGTTATACTTTGGGCGGTTCATTGTGTTCAAGGCCAAGGTGGCTGCCAGAAAACTTGGCGTCATCGCAAAGGTCCAGCGGTAATTCACACCAGGGCAGCTTCTAATGTTGTACAAAGCACAGGTCCGCTGGTGTGTGGTGTACTGCAGCCACATTTGGGCTGGTGCTGCGAAATGTCACCTGGCTACTTTGAATTCAGTGGAGAGGCGTGCGAAGAGGCTGATTGGTGGCCCAGATTTAACTGGAAACGGTCTCCAAAGCCTGGAGCACAGGCGTAGAGTAGCCAGCCTTTCGGTCTTCTATAAGATGCATTCTGGCGAGTGTGCAAGGAAATTGCATGATTTAATTCCTCCATCACCGTTCCACCCTTACGTTGTTAACACCACTACGATCCGGACGAAGCGTTTCGCTTCTTCTTTTATACCGCGTATATCGAGAGACTGGAACAATTTGAGTGTCTTCAAGGCTAGAGTGAATAGGCTCTTAATAAACTAGTGCGCTTTACCATGGCCGATTGCATCACTGCTTACCATCAGGCGGGATTGCGGTCAAGCACTAGTTTATAATTTATAAAAAAAAATGAAGAAGAATTAATTCAAACTTCCCCAAAATTTAGTAATTTTAAAAAAAGTGAAGACACAACTTTCGACGGTATTATTATGAGCGATGCGACCACGTACCGCGTGCCCTGCCCTCCTTCGTATGCGCATGTATTGCCTACCGCACATGTATTAAGTTGCCTTCTTTTGCGAAGTAATATTTATTTTTAGGGTTTTTTTTTAGTTTAGCCCAGCTTTGTAGGCATGAGTAGAATCAGTTATCGATATCTAACAATACCTTCACGGATTGGACAGGTTTTTCTTTACATATTGTATATAGTCTGGTCGAAGGATTCTCCTTTTCTATGGAGGAGGAGTGAACTTTACACGCTGTTTCTCATAAACTTCACTTGGGCAAATGCTAGAAAACCAAAAAAAAGGTTTTTCTAGGAACAAAAATTATCAATTGTGATTTCTGGTCGCGAGCACTGTGGCGCTACCCCTCAGCCAATGAATTGTTTCATAATGTTAGTGCTTTAACTGAAAACTTTATGTTAATCACCACTAGAGTTAGCGTTACGGCGTGTTTCACCTAAGTGGACTTTAACGGTTTATGACTTATGATTACCAATCCAAGCCTACATGGGAACACGGAGCTATTCCAAGTTACTACTACACTTTATAATACGAGGACATCTAACGGAGGTACAATTCTGGTCATTACAATACGTTCACAGTCTCATTCAGTCATTCGCAATCTATCAAAAATATATCAAATTTTCCCAGTTGATAAGTATTTGACACTAGCGGCCGTCAGCGGCTTCATTCGTGTGGTTTAGTTATGCTCCGCTACTATTGGTCGTAGTGTGATGTTATGTAGCCTAAAACCTTCCTGGATTAATGGGCTATCCAACGCAAAAAGATTTTTTCAAATTGGACGCGTAGTTCTCGAGTTCTCTTATATATTAGTATATATTGATCTTCGCTGAGATTAGATTACGACTTGTTTGTGATAATATACTTCTTCGGGATAGGTAAAGGATTTTTGTTCCACTCTCGTTGGCCAGTTTTCTTCTGGAATAAACTGTTTTAGAAAATTTAATTTCTGCGCTCACTGTTGCCCGTGACTTTTTGTGATTCAGGATTAAAAATACCCTATGTATTTCTTGGAGTTTCCAAGAACGACTGATTGAGCGGACTTTTCCAGTCTGTCTGTCCTCCCGAGGGTGTCGTAAGAGGCGATTAAGGGAACTCTCACCAGGGAAGTGGGCAGTAGCGCTTCTCCTGTGGAATATCAAATTACTGCGCCGGCTAAGCGTGGGGATTATGGCAAACTTCTCCAATGTAATGAAAGACTTGGGGTCTCTTAAGGCCTATTAAAGCCTCAAGCCTGGACAAAGGTCTCCGCCTTTGTCCAGCAGTGGACCTCTATAGGCTTAAGAAGAAGTTAAAAGTCCAGTTTGTGTACGCATTTGTTGAAATTCTTGCAACTTAACTTAGAACTTCAGGAGCTCAACGACTCCTCTTTTGTACAAAAACCCCTTATGATTTGCTTCTTGTAAACCAAATCAGTAAAACCATTAGACAATACAGATAAATGCTATACCTAATGCCTCTTCAAGACAGAAAGACAGACAGCATATGTCATCATTAACGCACGTCTCACTAATGACAGCTTGGTAAATTAAAATCTTACAAACATTAGCCTTATTAACTCTACGATCTCTGAAGGCAATCAATCACTCACAATTTTCATTCATTTACGCACACAGAAACACGCAGACATTAACTTGTTTGCTTTTTAGGGTTCCGTAGCCAAATGGCAAAAAACGGAACCCTTATAGATTCGTCATGTCTGTCTGTCCGTCTGTCCATCCGTATGTCGCAGCCATTTTTTCCGAAACTATAAGAGCTATACTGTTGAAATTTGGAAGGTAGATGTATTCTGTGAACCGCATTAAGATTTTGATGCAAAAATAAAAAAAAATAATAATAAATATTGGGGGCTCCCCATACTTAGAACTAAAACTCCAAATTTTTTTTTCATCAAACCCATACGTGTGCGTGAGTCCGACACGCACTTGGCCGGTTTTTAAACGTTAACTAAACATAACAACTAAGGCATGTGTGCCCTTTCTCGAATAGAAAGAATTGAGATTGAAAACTTTATAATAAATTAGCTTTCCGCCCGCGGCTTCGCCCGCGTGGAGTTCGGTTATATCGCGCTTTTTAGATTTCCCTCGGGAAAATCAAATTTTTCCGGGATAAAAGGTAGCCTATGTTCTTTCTCAGGGTCTAAAGATTATCTGTGCCAAATTTCATCCAAATCGGTTGAGAGGTTTAAGCGGGAAAGCGTAACAGACAGACAGACAGACAGATAGACAGACAGACAGACAGACAGATAGACAGACAGACATACAGACAGAGTTACTTTCGCATTTATAATATTAGTATGGATAAGCGGTATAAGTGATGTCAAGTAAAATTTTGTTCAAAATTAAATACTATCTATTTATTGGGATAAGGTTTAATATTTGTTTTTCTTTTATATGCTCCGCTCCTATCCTAAGCCTTCGTGGATCAATGGGCTATCCAACGCAAAAATAAATTTTTAAAGTTTCCAGTAGTACATGAGATTAGCGCGTTCAAACTAACAAGGTATCTATACAGGGTGGCCCATCGATTGACGTCATAAAAAAAAATTTAGGTCCGGCATTTCGTGGGGTATCCGAAACACCCCCATGTATGTTCCGCGATATTTCATAGTTTTCGAGTTATGGATTTTTTTTAAGTATAAAAAATTGTTTTATTTTTTTTAATTAAGACTTCTTAAGATTTTTTTTTTTGCAACAGATTCCTCATGTGCTTTACTTTAATACATACAATAACTAGCTTCGTAACTTTGATGAAAGGTACGTAAATGTTGGTCAGAATTAAAAAAAATACGTTCCGTGAATTAAGACTTTAATTTTCGACTTTACATTAAAAATCTAATCAAGTGTTATTTCACTTCTTATTTACTCTCAAAAATGCGCCAGACTCTCAGCTTTCATAATCAGAAGACAGAAGTAGTACTTTAAAGCAAGTTTGGCTAAAACCGGGCTTTCTAAACACCAAGGTAGCAAAATTCATAAAATTACGTATCTGGTTACAATTGTTATTTTTTTGCATTAACTATTATTTCTGAGGCAAATTAATGATTAAGAAAGCTGAAAACCTATCGTGTAAGTAAGATAAGGGAAAAAAAAGTAGAATTTTATATACGGATCTTTATTTAAATTTACAATAAATTTTCAAAGTGGTCACCGCCAACGGCAATGCACATTCTACATTTGCGTAAAAAAAATGTGTTTTAATCTGCGGAACGCCTGTCTGTTTTCATTCACTACCCATTTTGCTTCTAGAATCTTCTGCTTCAGTTCTTGTTCACTGGAATACTCCCGGGCGTATGCTGTTGTGCGGTCTGGTGTTCTCAATGGCGAATTAATTGGTTCATTAGAATTGCCGAGCAGACTTGATGGACCAACTTACAAAAACTTCTTAGAGAATGACTTTGAAGATTTGCTTGAAGATGTAAATCTACAACTAAGACGCACTATGATATTTCAATGTGACGGCGCTCCGTGTCACTACGCGACACAAGTCCGGGATTATTACGTGAAAGTTACGAAGCTAGTTATTGTATGTATTAAAGTACAGCACATGAGGATTCTGTTGCAAAAAAAAAATGTTAAGAAGTCTTAATTAAAAAAAATAAAACAATTTTTTATACTTGTCCGGTTGAAATTCCTCGAAAAGTAAAAAAAAATCCATAACTCGAAAACTATGAAATATCGCGGAACATACATGGGGGTGTTTCGGATACCCCACGAAATACCGGACCTAAATTTTTTTTTATGACGTCCATCGATGGGCCACCCTGTATATTAATATAGACTAGATATTTTTGAATACAATACATAATTTTGGATATGTATATAATAATTATTTGCGAGAGTCTCATTAAAATCTCTGTCCATTCTAAGGTTGCCTGGAAGAGATTGCATTAGCTATATGGCTGCACATTGTATATTTTATACTCTTCAATGTATGTCTTTGTTGTAGAATAAAGTATATACATGTACAACATTATCTTTTGTATATGCGAAACCCGAACCCTTTCTGTAAAGAATTTATGTACAAAATTTCAAGAAGCTATCATGAAAAATGACAAAGTTATGAGCTTGTTATGTTACCTGATTGTCCCTACAAAAATATGGCCAATGAGCCGCTCGCCCGCTCGCGCCTACAGCGGCGCAGCGCGGCAGCCCAGGACACTATGATCCGCTGTGAACTGTATTGTTGCGCTCGGTAACCACACTGCAACATTTTTAAAATATATTTAGGAAAATATATAACATGATGATTGGAATCGATTCAGTTGCTTTTTTTGAACGAACTATATTCACTATTCAGGTTTCGTATAAAGAAAAATATCGTTGTACAGATACACCCTCCGGTTTCATTCGCATAAGTTTCAATTCTATGGGATATCGGGATAAAAGTATCCTATATATTTTTATTCCGGCTATAAACCTTCTGTTTTCCAAAATTCATCTAAATCGGCTTAGTAGTTTGTGCGAGAATTTTTATTTGAATATCCTATTATACTACTTCATATCCTATTTTTTTTTTTTTTAGTTTTGTTACTCTGCTATGTAAAATCAATTAAATAGATTTGTTTTTAGCACAGGTGGTTTAAAACCGGGATTAGTATACAGGATAGTTTTTATCTAGATTTTATTTTCACGAGATTCAAACGAATGCGGGTAACATCAAGGGCCGCAGCTAGTAGTTTATTTTTTTTTTACTCTTTACGTATTTAGTTTAGAGACCTTAACACGACTTCGTATGCCAGTCACATAGTAACTAACCCAAAAACTTAACTAAACCTTAACCTAATAAAATTAACTTAATCTTAATTTAACTAATTTAAATACTTTATAGGCGGCCTCTGAAGTAGGTGTGGACAATATGTGAAGGAAAGTACCAACATCATATCTACATATTTACTTCTAACCCTTTAAACAATTTTTCTCTTATAGAAACTTAAAAGCTGTTAAATAAATTGACTCTCAACTTATATTGCCATATAATTTGTAGTATATTCGATACACAGCGGTCATTCTATGTAAGTTACAATATAAAATGACTATAACATAGAAATTTGATGTAAGGTATATTAACTTAAAACGCACTAGCTGACCCGTGCCTACTTGCAAAGGTCTTAAGCAAGAACGGTAAACATTTTTACTTTAGTTATTTTATTCTGTCAAAATATACAAAACCTTAACAAATTACATACTAAAACCTTTTTCGTGAATCCTTCTATTCATTGGTGAAATAACATAAAAATATATGCAGTAGTTTTTGAGTTCATAGCGAACAGACAAACACGGACGAGGACGGACTTATGTTTTATAATATGTAGTGATGATGATTATATTGCTGACTGTATTTACTATATCGATTGTATAACAGTACAGACATTAAGCTTCATTTTTAGCTGGTAACACCAAACTGACGTTAACTGCAATGATCCATGAAAGTAGAAAGTATTAATTAAATATCCGAAAGAATCCGCAATATTGATGGACGACCTATCATTATAACTATAAAACAAGATATGCGAGTTAATATAATTGATAGTTGCAAAGTAAAAGTAATTCAGAAGATACCAACTCTGTCTTCAGCTATCACAATCCCATAACGACGTATCAATCACGATAACCCTGCTCAATGTGGGCGTCACTCCATTGTCTCTGGCCGCACACATCAGCGGGTCTATTGAAAATGGGAGCATTAATCTTCAGATCATAGGTTTCATCAATTATTATTGCCCACGCGAAGAAGCCTGGTTTGTTAAGGTTTTAGATTTATTACCATTTTAATTTAAATTTGAATAGATTTGTGGGATGGTACACTTATCATTTTGTTCTTAACTATAAGCTGTATTTTAGAATTTTGAGAATAGGAATAGAAAACTGCTCTAACCACATTGCCAGCGTGGCATATTAATGCCCACTTAGTGTCACTAAAAGGAGGACATTTCAGCAGTAAGTCTAATTTTAATTATTCTTAGTTATTTGATAGCTTAATAAACTGCCTTATTTAAAACTAGTGGCTTTGCTCGCGTGCTATTCGGTTATATCGCGCTTATTAGATTTCCCTCGGGGATATCAAATTTTTCCGGGATAAAATGTACCCTATTATTTAATCCGGACTTTTTTTTTTTTTATAAGTTATAAACAAGCGCTTGACCGCAATCCCGCCTGATGGTAAGCAGTGATGCGATCATTGATGGTAAAGCGCGCTAGTTTATTAAGAACCTATTCACTCTAGCCTTGAAGACACTCAAATTGTAATGTGACGGAAACACCGTCGCTGGCAAATTGTTCCAGTCCCTCGATGTACGCGGTATAAAAGAGGAAGCGAAACGCTTCGTCCGGGTCGCAGTGGTATCAACAACGTAAGGGTGGAAACTCGCCGTACGACGGGTCGTCCGATGGTGGAACGGTGATGGGGGAATTAAATCATGCAATTCCCTTGCACACTCACCAGAATGCAACCTATAGAAGACCGAAAGGCTGGCTACTCTACGCCTGTGCTCCAGGCTTTGGAGACCATTTCGAGTTAAGTCTGGGTCGCCAATCAGCCTCTTCGCACGCCTCTCCACTGAATCCAAAGTATCCAGGTGACATTTCGCAGCACCAGCCCAAATGTGGCTGCAGTACTCCACACACGAGCGGACCTGTGCTTTGTACAACATTAGAAGCTGCCCCGGTGTGAAGTACCGCCGGACCTTTGCGATAACGCCAAGTTTTCTAGCAGCCACCCTGGCCTTGGACTCAATGAACCGCCCAAAGTTAAGGTTCGAGGAAATCTCTACTCCCAAAAGCTGAAGGCGGTTGGTGCACTCCAAGGATACATTCTGAAAAGTAGGAGCCAAGGTGAACGGGCTCCTTTTGGCGGTGAAAAGACACGCCTGTGTTTTGGCGGCATTGAATGCTACAAGATTGGCTTTGCCCCATTCGGAGACTGCCTGTAGTGCAGCACTCGTACGCTCTACCATAGCCTCTCTTTCGGACCAGATTGCTTCCTTACTAGCCCGAGCTTCCGGCAGATATCTCTCCACAACTGTGCTGTCATCTGCATAGCCATAGATACCGGGCATCAGCAGATCATTAATATGCAGCAGGAACAGAGTTGCAGAGAGAACAGACCCCTGAGAAACACCGGCATTGGTCGACATGGGCTCCGATGAGCATCCGTCGACAACAACTCGGAGGGACCGTTCAGTCAGGAAGTCTTTAACCCAGCCAGTCAGGCCAGCGGAAACGCCGTACGCTGGAAGCTTACTCAAAAGGCCAGCGTGCCATACCCGGTCGAAGGCCTTCGAGACATCAAGGGAGACGGCAATCGCTTCCCCATTTTTCTCGAGGGCCTCGCCCCACAAGTGAGTGGCATACACTAGTAGGTCCCCAGTTGACCGATTGCGCCGAAAACCGTACTGTCGGTCACTGAGGAGATCGTTACCTTCCAGGTAAGCCAAGAGGCGCGAATTCAACACACGCTCCATAATCTTGCAGAGTATGGAGGTTACCGAAATCGGCCGATAGTTGGTAGGATCGGCACGACTACCCTTTTTGGGCACGGGCTGCACGTTGACAAACTTCCAGGACTTGGGCACTATACCAGTCCCAAATGAGAGGCGATACAGGCGCGTCAATACAGGAGACAACTCGGGTGCACATGCCTTAAGAACAATCGCTGGTATACCATCTGGACCACTAGCCTTATTCACGTCCAGACGACACAGTGCTCTCAGGACCTCCTTGTTCCTAATGCGAACCTCCGGCATTGAAGCTCCGCAATGAGGTAAATTAGGTGGAGTAGCACTGCCAGTATCAAGACGCGAACTATGGGCAAAGAGAGATGCAAAGAGACCTGCTTTCTCTCTCGCCGTATGGGCCAGTGTTCCATCAGGCCTCACCAGCGGAGGCAGTGTGGTTCGACAGAAGTTCGCCTCGACCGATTTGGCAAGGGACCAAAAAGATCTGCTACCGGATGGCTGCGCAGATAGCTTGTTGCCAATATGGGTAATACGGTCGAAGCGAGCCCTCTTAAGCGCCTTTTTGTAGGACTTGGCAGCACGGTTAAAGGCTCTCTTCTTTGAGCTTAGATCCGGAGCTCTGCGGTCACGAGCGTCAACCCAGGTGAGAAATGCCGCGTGCTTATGCTGTTCAGCTTGGACACAATCGGCATTGAACCATGGGCGAGCTGAGCCACCGACGGGCACTTCGCTGAATGGGATAAAATACTCCATAGCTTGACGCACCACATCGGTTATAGCGTCCGCACAGCTCGACGGATTGTCAGAAGAGAAGCAGACCTGCTGCCAAGGATAAGACGCAAAGAAGTGGCGCATCTCATCCCAATCTGCTGACTTGTATCGCCACAATCTCCGTTCACCACGAGAGTCGTGATCTGGAGGGGAGAAGGATGACACAGACTTCACCAGACAGTGGTCTGAAGTTCCCAACGGTGAGGAAACTGTTACAACACATCTGTCCGGATCAGTGGTCAGCAGAAGGTCCAAACAGTTGGCTGTCTGGCCAACTACATCAGGCACCCTAGTCGCTTGCTCTACCAGCTGGGAAAGGCCCATAGAAAGCGCGAAGTTTCGCGCTTCTCTCCCAGCGTGGTCGGTCCTCTGGTATGGGAAGAGCCAGTCCTGGTGGCAGGCGTTGAAGTCCCCCAGAGCGACGAACTGAGCGTCAGGGTGCCGATGCAGCGCATTGTCAGCAGCCTCACTGAGGTGGTCGAATAACCGAGTTGTCTCCTGATCACCGCTGTGCGATCGGTAGACACAGGTGTAGACAATTTTGTCTACACCAGTGTCAACCAACAGCCATAAGGTCGATAGATGAGGGTCTTCGAGGTGACGGAGACGCCGGCAACAGATGTCATTGCGGACATACACACAGACCCCAGCACGCTGCAGGAAATGATGCTCCAAAGAGTATCCCGGGTAGTTGAGGTATGCCGCATCAGACGGACATCTGATCTGGGTCTCCGTCAAGAAAAGTAGGTGAGGCTTTTCAGTCTCAAGGTGGTGGTGGACTGCATCGATATTGGAGTGCAGACCTCGAATGTTTGAGAGGTGCACTTTAAACGAGAGGACGTGCGCCCGCTGTGCACACCTACTTTTCTTATTTGTACTTTTCATCTTTGTTTTTAAATTGAGTGAATAGGAAGGAAGACGGCAGTTGAGCGAGGTGAAGCAATGTTAAACCCAACAACACTACCAACGATGCCGCGCCAAAGGGAGGTTGATCTGGAGACTGCGGGGACGCCCGAACCCCCCCAGGGATCGCCATCGGGTCCTCTCGTCCGGTCGCCAACCGGCACGATGGGGCCACCCTGGGATTTTTCGCAGTTGGCGGGGCAGCCTTTCGTGTGTGGCTGGCACACTACTTGGGCCCCCAACTACCTGCGGTCGGCCAGCGGAGCACCGTGCTTCGGATCCCGCTACCCTCCAGGACCAAACTCCCGACACAACAACATTTGGCAAATCGTACCCGGCACACATCGCAACACAACTGCTCAGACCCGTCCTCCGTACGGCTTCGCCAGACATCATGCCGGAACACGACGAATCGCTTGGCGACATGACTTTGTCTGGTGGGTGGTAACTTATGCCGGCGGCTGATGTTGTGGCCTCCCACCTTAACCCCCACCTAAGTTTACCTCTGCATAATTTCAAAGCAATCGGTTCGGTAGTTACGGCGTGAAAGCGGAACAAACAAACAAACTCACTTTCGGATTTAGAATAGGTATTAGTAAGGATAACAGAAAACTTGGTTCATTCAAAAGCAACGATGGTTTTTTGATTCTACAACAACAGGATAACTCTTTAGAAATATTTTGCTTGAGGGAATGAAATAAACACGTCAGCATCAACAAAACAAGATGCTAATACAAAATGAGTCAATGAGAAATCCACAACGTTTATTACGTATAATGTCACCATATTTTTCTCACTGCGATCATCCAAGAATACATAATGAATGAATGAAACCACATTCTATGACTCAAAGTGCTCAAAGTAAGAACTCGTGTAGACGATAAACCATACATAAATTCATTAGTCTAACTCTGAACTGCAACGCAACGGTAATAATTTGTAAGTTAAACGACTATTTAGTAGAATCGTGTACCAGTACCTTGACACATCTAAGAATCAATTAAATTTAAATTTCGAATTCATTCAACACGACAGCATACGCTTTCAAATGGACGGAACGAGTGAATGATCACTTTCATATCCCGCTTATTAGAAACGAGTGAATGAATATGAATTCTTTATTTGAAATTCAAGCTAATGTATTTTGCCGTATGTCACGGCAAATTAACTTTAGAATTATTTTAATTTTGCATTTTATTATTTAGTTAGGGTGGTTACACGCCAGGATATTAATCGCTGGGATACCACCGACTTTAAAAAAAAAAACAGGTGTTTTGAATTATTCAAAATCAAAGTTCGAAAGAAGACACTTATAAAAATGCAAGTGCAAAAAAAATGATATTTTTTAGGTAGACATGAACTGTCAAAGTATCTGAAGTACCCGGCAATTCAGATACTTTGGCATCCCTTGTTTTTCGGTGATTTTAAACAAGTCAGTTTTTCATCCATAGTTTCACTTCAAAGTAATTCTAGTACTTAATAAATGAAGGAGTTGTAGAGTAGTGATGGCTCTGTGGTAATGTTTGAGAGTGTGGTTGGAAGCAGACAGGGGCTTTACCTTGTATAAATTACAGCTTACAAAACGATGGGAGGTGAACGAACGGTGAACGGTGGGGACACCAATAATGGGCAACCCGCACTGGCCGCGGACAGTGAATTACGGCCCATTTCCTCTCAAAGACTGGAAGCCTTTTTCCTAGCAGCTGAAATATTATAGATTGACTATGTACGGCCACCAAAGAAGATAAGTAATCAGGAACATCAGATATACTTCAAGTTTTTTTATGAAACAGATTCATGTTTGCTAATAATGTTTAATTTAATTAATAGAAAACAAACAATTCCTTTATAAAATTAAACGTCATACTAAACTTAACTACGTTTTACGACCCTGTTTCCTAACCTTCTTTGGCGAGTGTACGGACGACAGCAGGTCAAGCTACCCGAAACTGTCAAATATTAACACTCAACTTTGAGCCTTAATGTTTAAGTCATAAAGTTGAAAAAGTAATGAAGAAATTTGACAGCTTATAGTAGCTTGATGTGCTGCCGTCTGTGCATAAAACATTTTTGTAGTTTAGCAGATGCATGGGCACAGTTAGACAGATTTATCAAATGTATACAAATATTTGGTTCAAAACAAATAACCTCATCGTCATCTCAGCCAGCGCTAATCCCAGTCGCATCCGAATTTTTTTCAGCTTTGGAGTCTGGGGTCCACTTTACCAGTCTAACTGCTGTTTTTTGGCTAAACTTCGATATTTTCCGCGAAGTGACTGCCGTCTAACCTCCACAACCCGAAGGCGCTATCGAAGCGTTGCAGTTAGACCAATTGTTGAACTTTTGAGGGCTCAAATAACCCGTAACGACTGCCATTAGATGATCGTATGGAAACCAAATAAAAACAATTTTTATAAAAAAAATCGCAGTAATATTTAAAACAGCATCTCTATAATAAACTTTAAAATCAAAATAAAATGCACATCTCATGAACGTCATACACTTGCATGAAACCAGCTAATAAATTTTATTTTATACTCTTCCTCTACACCTATAGAATAGTAATAAGCAATTAAGTTTTACGAGGCTAACACAAGACATAATAACGACTTATTATCATTTTAATATGGTCATAATATAGTACGGCTGTGTTCGCATCTTAATGTGGAGTTAAGATGATAATCTAGGTAGGTTTAGCTTTAGTGAGCTTGAATTATAATATTGTGCTGTCATTATTAATCGCGGGAATGACTACAGTGTCTTTAAGAAAAAAACCGACAGAGTCCGAGTCGGGCTGGTCAAAGGTGAACAGACGGATAGTGGAGGCCCATTTAAACGCTATGGGTACGAAATCCTAAAAATGAAAAATAAGTTTTTTTCCTGAAAATTGTTATTTTTGGTCGATCTGAGTGCCCATATGATTTACTACTTTTTAGACAGTGTTGCAGTGGGATAGGGGCTTTCTTTTTTTATTTGATAGGAAATTATTGAATGACTAATTGGCTGATTGGCGACCCAGATTTGGTTCAAAACGGTCTCCAAAGTCTGGAGCGTAGGCGAGGAGTATCCAGCCTGTCGGTGTTCTACTTATAGGATGCATTTTGGAGAGTGTGTGCGGGAATTGCATGACTTAGTTCCCCATCTCCGTTCCATCAATTCCATCATCGAACGACCCGTTGTATGGCGAGAATCCACCTTTACGTTATTGATACCACTATCTCGTCATTATACCGCGAACATCAAGGGACTGGAACAATTTGCTCGAGGCGGTGTTTCCATCTGACTACAATTTACATAAGTGTCTTCAAGGCTAGAGTGAATGGGCTCTTAATAAACTAGCGCGCTTTACCATCAATGTTTGCATCACTGCTTACCACCAGGCGGGATTGCTGTCAAGCACTACTTTATAAGTATGTAAAAAATAAAATAAAAAATCTTCTCTCGCTTTAGGCGAAGCAGTGTGTCAGACTTTTTCTGACACAGCCACCCGCCTGCCGGCGCGCCAGGGACCACGGTATCTATGTTTGTATTTCGGTTAAAATGTACGGAACCGCATTTATTTTAATGCTCGACTAAGAAGTTTCTACGCAAGAGTGTTCTGAATCCATGGTAATAAGCGACTCCCAACCACACTGCAGCTTAACGCCCAACCGGCATTATTGCCCAAGTTAAGTACTAAATAACATTCAAAATAATTTACCGCTTGAGTACTTACCGGTCACAAACTTAAACACAAGTTATAAACATGCATAAAACATCAGGTAATCAGTATGTAAAATCAATAAACAGTATGTTACGCGATAAGCAGTAGTGTAATGTGTACAGAGCCTTATTATTTATGTGTGTTTGTGATTTGTGACGTTTCAACTCCGCGGTAATCACATAATACACGAAGGAGTGGTTCTTGGTTAGGTTAGAAATTTAATAGAAAATACACTGATAGTAAGACATCGAGCATATGATATATGCTATATCTAGGATATGTGCTCGATGTAGTAAGATATGGGGGGTCGGTCAGCCTCCGTGGCGTAGCGATAGCGAACGCGACCGGTGCGCAAAGAGGCACGGGCTCGATCCCCGTGCAGTGCAAATATTTGTATGCATGAATATTTAATGAATATTTGCACTGGTCTGGTCGTGCCTCGGAAAGCACGTTAAGCCGTTGTTCACGGCTACCATACGAACATCTAGTGGCAGTCGTTACGAGTTATTGGAACTCTCAAAAGTCCAAAAATTGGGCTAATTTCAATCCTTCGATATCGCCTTCGGGTTGTGGAGGTCAGACGGCAGCCGCTTCGCGGAAAATATCGAAGTTTAGCCAAAATCAGCAGTTAGACTAGTAAAAGCGGACCACAGACTCCAATGCTAAAAAAGCTTCGGATGCGACTGGGATTAACGCTGAGATGATGATGAGTAAGATATGGAAGGTCAAGCCGCGCCCAGCGCGTTCAATTCTTGGATGGGTAACTTTGACTAATGCACTAAATCAACAATACTCTTCTTTTACTAGAAGAGTGTCCTTACTTAACTAGACGAGCGTATATGTATGTATTATAACAGTATAACATGGCACTAGCGTATGTATTACATCAGTGACTCCTCTGACACGGCGACTATCGCGCTAAATCACGCTGTCAGCACTACTATATTGCTGGTATAAGATCCTCAACAGACGAAACTACACGCGCGGTGTTTGAAAACTAGTTCTAACTCGACTTGAAATCACACACATTTAATTAGCCTCTGTCACAAAGATCTTAAGAAAACAACATGAAATATTTTCAACTCAAACGTTTGTTACGAGAACCAGGAAGAGAATAAACCATGCAGCAACATTAATACTGCAGAAATAAAATGAAATTGTCCAGTCAATAAAACAGTCGGTTCCAACGTGGTTTACATGACGTTAAGTTGAAGTCACACATGTTTTTTTTTTGTAATTATAAACTAGTCCTTAATCGCAATCCCACCTGATGGTAGCAGTGATGCAATCGTTGATGGTAAGCCGCGCTAGATTATTAAGAGCCTATTAACTCAAAAAATTCGAGTGAATAAATCAAAATAAAAATCAAATCAAAAGTCATTTATTCAAACTAGTCTGAGAAGCAGCACTTTTTGAACGTCAATATTACATAAGACAGTCCCCCAAAACGCCCACCCATCGACACTTCCTAAGTGCTTTCGCTGGGAAGAAGAAGTGGCGGAAGAAAATCCCCAGCAGCACAGCTGTCTGTTCATTTAGAAAAAAACACAATAGTTCATACAATACTATGTAGGTACAGTGATACAAATTGACAGCCTATCGATCCAATAAGTGCTAATCGATCGGCTGTTGCCAGCAAAATCAACGTAATACTAAGTTAGACTGTAGTGAATGAAAAATAGTGGCTGATAGTTGCCGAATTTAAGTGGCACTTCGATGATGATAGTAATATAAATAATAAATTAAATATAATTTAATTTATCATCACAGGTAATAAAACCTCCAACAGATAGCCCAGTAGACAAAACAATAATAACAGGCCTTATAAATAAAATATGGGCGATAATGCAAAGGGCGGTCGTTTTGGGGGACAGTTTTATGTAGGTAATATTGACGTTCAAAAAGTGCTGATTCTCAGCCTAATAATAAATGACCTTTAATTATGAGTTAAAGACGGACATCAACCAAGTGCTAACATAGAAATGTAACGAAAAAGAAAGATACCACTTAGTACGTAGAAAGGTATTAGATATTGACACATTTTATCACAAAATTTTCCATTTAAAAGTACTCATAATTATAATAAACTTCGAATCGATACAGATCTTTATCATAATCCCTGTTCATTCATCATAATAATCAGTAAGAAGTTTATTATCATTAGCGCGTCAATTGACCCCATCGCGGGTCTCGCCTGACGGGCCTTTACGCGCGCTCCCACACGGGCAGACGCGGCATCGCGACATAAATCTAGACTGTAATCGCGCACAATCTGACAGCCAGCCTGTTGAAATGAATATTCGTGATAAATCAATGTTAGCCACCGTGTGGGGAGTGGATGTTGGCATTTATATTTTGGTTTCCATGTTTACTGGGACATGAGAATTATTTGTGGAAATTAACGACTTCATGCTTAGTTTACAGTCTTAGCGGAACCACTAACAAAGTATCAATATGACTTTCCAGTGGTCGATCACTGACACTTCATTCGATATTTAAAATGTTTGAGTAGCAGGTTTTAGAAAATCATTACTATTAACGAATGATATAATAATGGCAATACGGCAATGTCATTCTATCGCCATTCCATTACAAGACAATTGCGATAAATTGATCGATCATTATGAATTTAGCAGATTACGAACTTTTAAGCACAATGACAATGAAATGATAATGTAATCGTGTTGGAATGACAAATTTATAAACATGGTAGACTATGGCCCCTGTAGGGTAATTGCGTAACACACTATCAGTACCAATAGGTTTCATTTTGACATTTCAACAACATTCATTGCGTTATTTACGTTGTTGAGTTGACACATTTTAGAATACATGGAGCAATGGATTAGGAATATGCTTCGAAATGATTCCAACTGATAGTAATAGTCATCATCAGCCCCTACTCGTCCACTGCTGGACATAGGCCTCCCTCATGGCACGCCAATAAGCTCGATCCTGAGCAGTTCTCCGCCAGCCACTACCAGCCACCTTTTTGATGTCGTCGCTCCATCTCGCCCAAGGGCGTCCCACGCTACGTTTGCCGAGACGCGGTCTCCACTCAAGGACTCGTTTACCCCAACGGTTGTCGGTCCTGCGGCATATGTGACCAGCCTATTGCCACTTCAGCTTGCTAATCCTCTCAACTATGTCGGTAACTCTGGTCCTAGTAGTCCTCTGGTCTGGTCCTAGTGGTCTGGTCATAGTAATAGGGTGTTACGTAATTACGATGCTGGTTGCGTTCGTTTCGATATTTCAGGATTCAGCAAAAATTATGCAAGAAGAACTGGTGCTGTTAAGATGGAATATTTAGTAGTTGTTTGGTTTTTTAAACTGATTGTCAAATTATACAGGATAAAAGTTAGTTTGGGTTTTATTATCATAACATCGCTTGTCTTTAAAAAAATCATTGCCTAACACTGGGCACATTATCAACCAGTTTTACCTAGGAGTTTCGTCTTACATGTGATGTCAGTTGTGGAGGTCAGATACTCAGGCGCTCCATTTAAAAGCTGTTACTCAGCTGCGGCTTGACAGGGTAGATGATGACCATTCATCACTGTTGACCTCTTTTACTGAATTATAAGCTATATATCTATCTAGTGACTTTCTGAGTCCAGAATACCTTCTCTTCATCTTCACTTCATCGTCATCTTGGTACGTCACTTTGTACATATGTTCCAGCATCATTCATTTCTGCCATTTCTTAGTTTTTTTTTTTTGTATTTTTGTAATTTTTGTGATTTCTATCGCTAAGAAACGTTTTTCTTTCTTTCTGTTTTTCATTTATCGACACGACAGTCGTATGCTATAACATTGGCTACTGGCAGAAGTTACCATCCACCCGACAAAGTCTTACCGCCAAGCGATTCGTCATGTTCCGGCATGAAGTCTGGTAAAGCCGTACGGAGATGGGTCTGAGCAGTTGAGTTGCGATGTATGCCGTCAATGGTACAATGCGTCAAATGTTGTTATGTCGGAAGTTTGATCGTGGAGGGTCTCCAGATCAATCTTCCTCCGGGTTCAACATTGCATCACCTCTTTCAACTGCCGTCTTCCTTCCTATGCCCTCAGCTTTTTTGAGTGAATAGGCTCTTAATAAACTAGCGCGCTTTACCATCAACGATTGCATCACTGCTTACCATTAGGCGGGATTAGAAGCACTAGTTTTACTTTCACATAGACCAGACATTTCCAGTTACTACCGACATGTATTCCTGCCACAACTTTTCCATTCCACACTCAACGATAGTGTCTGTCCATTATTATGTCGTATTCATTATCATTTTATTACACACTCGACCTGTGTATTGGCACCTCTGTTTACAATGTTGTAAACTTGAGGCAGTAGTTATTAATATCGTCTGTGATGAGGCCAGTGGGACTTTCACTTATTTGTTAGAAATTGTTAACCCATTGAGGTTCATAGTTCATAAATAATATTTTTATTCTGTGCGTTGTCTGACAGACAAAACAACAAACAACCAAGTCCGGTGAGGACCTACGTCAAGCAGAAGGTGAAGGTGCTACTCCTCCAAGAGGGGACTTACCGCCGCTATTGTGGGGTACCCAAGTTCACTCTAGCCTTAAAACACTTAAATTGTAATAAGATGGATATACCGCCGCAGAAAAATTGTTCCGGTCATTCGATGAACGGACGAGAGCAGTTCAAGCTGCCCGAAACTGTCAAATATTTCCAATCAACCTTGAGCCTTGATGCTTTAGAGATAAAGTTGAAAATTTATTAAAGAAATCTGACAGTGGTAGCTTGATGTGTCTGGACGACATAGCCCTGACGGTAAATATTGCAAGTTAATTTTTAATTTGTAATTAAATTAAGAGTGGAATTCCAATGCGGAAGCAGCGCTTTATTTACGATTATTATACAGAAAACTGAGGTCGTTAAATTAAGTATTGAATATTATGCCATATACTGAATTAAATGAATACATATTTTATACTTTTAAAGCACTAATATAAAATATGCAGTAATTTTAAATTAAGTTTATATAATTCACAGATATTCATTACAAGCTTTTTCCTGCGACTTCGACCGCGTGAGTTTACGGTCTCCGACCCACCGCGTTGTATCCCATCATCCGCCCACACAATTATTTCGCATTCGGTTAGCATTCTTTCTGACTTTACTATTTTTTGTCGGCTCCTAAGGGTAACATTGTGATGGTAATCTTATAGCTGGCTTTCCTCAAACTTTGGGCTATAACATGCAAAATTACTTTTCATTACGGCTTAAATAAACAAAGGCATGATTACATAATCAGCTTATAATGTTTCCACTCTTGGGACCAGGCCTCCTCTCGGTGAGAGGGAGTGGACCATAATCTACGATGCGGGCCCAGGGCGGGTTGGTAGATGTCACATGTCTTCGAAGTTTTGCCTCTAATGCCGGTTTCCTCACGATTTTTTCTTCCTTCATCGATTTTGAGAGCAGTGGTGATTTTTATCCTTCTCTCTATGAGAGGAGTCCTGTGCCCAGCAATCATCATCATCTCAGCGTTAATCCCAGTCGCATCCGAAACTAAGTATTTTTTTTTAGCTTTGGAGTCTGGGGTCGACTTTACCCGTTTAACTGCTGATTTTGGCTAAACTCCGATATTTTGCATAAAGCGACTGCCGTCTGACCTCCACAACTCGAAGGCGATATCGAAACATTGCAATTAGATCAATTGTTGGACTTTTGGTGGTTCCAATAACGCGTAACGACTGCCACTAGATGTTCGTATGGGAACCGGGACCAACGGCTTAATGTGCTTTCTGAGGCACGACCAGACCAGTGCAAATATTCATGCATACAAATATTTGCACTGCGCGCGGGGATCGAAACCGCGCCTCCTTCACTACCGCTACGCCACGAGGCTGTCACCTGTGCCCAGCAGTGGGACGATAAAAAGGTTGATGATGATGAAAGTGACTGATGGGTTTCGAAAATACGACCTACAACTTGTAAGTAGCAGCTGATACCACTAGGCCACCACTGCTCAAGTGACCAGTATTATTATTTATATGTTTAACATATCTTGATATCTTAAAAGCCTGTGATGTCCTACTGCAGGGAAAAGGCCACTCTACTCTCCTCCACTTTGGGAAATTGCAACTGTTTAGGTCATAAGATACAGTCTGACAAAAGACCGACATTAGAGTCTTCTTAATAGGGTCCTGCTTTTACCTGTCGAGTACGGAACCTAAAGGAAAATCTAATAACACTTATTTAAACATTTCCGCAGAAAACAATCACATACTTATCTTCTACATCACATGGCATGTCATTGAAGATGGTAAAAAAAAATAACCTCAAATTTCCGAAATGCAAGTTCATTCGAAAGCTTCTTTGACTTAACCGGACGCAACGGCAATTCTCGCGCATAAACATTAAAGGATTAATAATTGAGCATAAAATAAAAATGACTCAATACATAAAACAACCAACTTAATCAATTATAAACGACATAAACATTATAAATCAGAGGTTTACTGATACATCCGCGTTATAAATTAACTTTATACTTACTTGTTATTATTCATGATTAATAACAAAATAATCTCTCAGTAAAACCGTCAGGTGCCACATTTGTAATCAACATATTTAATTATAGCAAAGTGAGTGATTTGCGAGGGAAGTGAGATTTGACTGCCTTCACTAAGTTGCAAGAGAAAGTTTAAGTGTGAAGGCCGTTATTTAAATTTATCGTTTATCTTAATATCATCATAAGAACGAGGTCGGAACAGAACTAGCTTAATTTTATTGTAGATTTGAAGTCAAAAGTTAAAGCTTTATGGTAAACTGACATAAATTTTAATATCTCATTGTAATTTTGATAAATTTTATTCACAGTGAATGTAAGGTGTACTGTTTCGGGAAGTTCCTGTTCTAGATAAGGCGGAAGAAAACACTAGGGTGTCACCACTGTGGAGATCACCCTGAGGACACGGTGCTTGCGCGAAGCACCGCCGTGTCCTCGCGGCGGCGATCTCTCGCGTCCGGCTCTGGTCCAAGCCATGGTTCTGAGCGAGAGTGCATGGCTGTGCGTCACCTTCTTTTTTTTATTTAATAATTGTAAACTAGTACTTGACTGCAATCCCGCCTGATGGTAAGCAGTGATGCAGTCGTGATTGTCGATAGTCGTGACTTATTGAATAGGAAGGAAGACGGCAGTTGAGCGAGGTGATGCAATGTTCCAACAACATGTGATTGCAATGACCCAGCAACATGACCAACGATGCTGCGCTAGAGGGAGATTGATCTGGAGACCATCCACGAACGAACTCCCGGCACAACTACTTTAGAAGCATCGTACCCGGCACACATCGCAACACAACTGCTCAGACCCGTCCTCCGTACGGCATTAACAGACATCATGCGAAGCAGTGATGCTGGCAACGGAAGAGGCGGAGCGCATGAGGGTGCGGAAATCTCTGCGCCCTCATGCCTCTAGCCACCGCAGTAGACGTCCTGGTCGGGAGACAACATCGAACTCCCGGCCAGCGTAGACGCGGGCTTGCGAGCTGCCCACTGCTGACTCGGTAAGAACCAGGCCCGAGTAGATGGCGTATTTTGTATCACATGCACCTCAAAGAGTTCTCAGCACATCGTGACGGGGCCACGAAGACCGATGCCTCCCAGAGCTGTAGGTTATTCGAAAAACATACCTGGCGCACAGGCAAGAAAGAAGGCTATCTCTCAAGGTTACTTAGATAATTTAAAGCTGTAGAATATGTATTTTACCAGACAGCTGTTCGGCTCTCAGAAGTCCAATCACAATAGAATCAATAACAATGCTAATTCAGCTGTCACTTTGAGACACGCAATAATTAATAAATATAAATTATTTAGCGATAACATAATCAGGTAAACTACTCAAATACTAATTTTAAGATCAATAAACAACAGCAGTAAATCAATAAATGTATGTATTAACACAGTTTGGAACAAAATTTTCTTTAAAACGATTACTCTTATCAGTAGGAAAATCCGCTTCGCTGTCTAGCAAAAGTACAAGTCATTTTATATCATATGTCATATTTATAAATATAGTTTTGTTTTCAGTTTTTTAAAGTGAAACTTTTATTACATCGTCTCAAACTTTTGTTCTGTGTGTTGCATGTCGCGTGACGGTCGGCCGCGGAGTAGGGAGGGAAAGTGAAAGGTGCTCGTTAGAAAAGGTTTCACTTTTACCGTGGTTTCATAAAAACACACAATCCTTTTTTTAAACATAAAAGATTTTTTTAAATTGATTTAGGTATTTCAAGTTAAATAAATATCAACTTTATTTCAGTAGAAATTATCTTGATTTCAAGGTACCTATCTAAGGCACTATGGAAAAGGTAAATACTCGTACATTTTTGTAATTGTAGCGTAGGTAAACTTACGGTGGATGTGCGGATGGTAGAGCACCGCCGGTTCTCGTGGCAGCGATCGGCGGCGATCTCTCGCGTCCGACCCTGGTCCAGACCATGATCCAGAGCGAGAGTGCACGGCAGGCCGTCACCACCGTCGCCGTCACCGTCGCGGGCCGTCGTCCTTCTGGGAAGCAGTGATGCTGGCAAAGGAGGAGGCAGAGCGCGTGAGGGAGCGTGAATCCCAGCGCCCTCACGCCTCAAGCCGACGCAGGAGACACCCTGGTCGGAAGACAACATCGGAATCCTGGCCACCGTAGGCGCGGGCTTGCGGGAAGCGACATATGGGCAGCTCGCCGTCCGGTAAGAACCAGGCCCGGGTCGACGGCGCGTTGTGTTTCACGAGCGCCTCAAAGAGATGTCAGCATACCGTGACAGGGTCCACGAGGACCGATGCCTCCTGGGCCAGGGTTGCCGTTTGGTTAAAAAAGAGACCGTGGCCCTGGCCGTCGCACAGGCAAGCGAAGGAACACGGGTGGGTTTTAGTCAGTAAAAGCCTGACAAACCCTCCTGCTCCACCCGTCATTTGATGATTTCCCATCTAAAAAACAAAAAGAAAGAAAAGCGTGTTTAAACTAAAAATTATGTTGTAGGAATTAAAGTAGTTTTTCTAGTCTTGAACTCATATTTTTTACATTTTTGGCCAATAAATCAAGGTTGTAGATTAAGTGTAATCTAAGCGTCAAAATTATGTAATTTATTGTGTAGTATACACAATAAATTAAATAATCTCTATTGTAGAATCAAGAACAATCATAATTTTTATGGTCTGACGTCAGCACAGTACTTCCTCTATATAATTTACATCACTACGGGTTTTTCGAACTACCCAGTTTATAACTCTGTAAAAATTGTAGAAACCCTAAGATTAAGGGATTAAATTTATAGCGTAATTTATTTAGGGTCATAACAAATACGACAAAAAGATTATAACTTATGTACGAAAATCGATGTTTCAACTAAGTACGGAATATTTATGTGCCTTGATTATATATCTTTATTATATATAGTGTCAAGTGGAAGTTTAAAGACAGAACAGATCTTGATGTAAGTACCTATATCACCTTCGTGTATGTTCTACAAAGTTTAATAGGTTTTGTGTTATGATTTATTTCTGGACTTTTGAGAATTTTTGACCTACAAAATAAAATACTTTTTAAAACAGGACATTTTCATATTATTTTTTTAAAATTACATTCGATAAAAATATAAAATGTACATTAACAAGGAAGTACTCGGAACAAGAACCAATGTAACTTTTCTAAGTTATATTTACAGTCAAGACCAAAAGTCGAGTTACAATCTCACAAAACTATGCCCAAGCAATACTAGTTGTAGTTACAACCTTCTTCTATAATAAAGTTACAGTTGACAACTTACTGCCCGATTGTTAGGTACTACTTACTAATTTCAACGTTCACACTAAGTGTTCCAATAGCCTAGCGGTCCTCGCCTTGATAGGCATTCAAGGTAGTTCGAGTTCGAATCTAATAACTTATAAAATATTTTTGAAATGTTTATTGGTGAATTATGAATGCTGACAACAAAAATATGTAAAAATACCGATCCGAAATTTAACGATGATACCTTATTTTACGATTTTTTCTATATTAGAGTCATTATAAAAAGTTGACGGCAGATTTGAAACAAACTGAACAAAAAATATTCCACTACCTACAATAACTATTATTAACTACAATAACTCTAATAATATTACTTAGCTGTTGTTGGTTGGTGAACATAATATGTAGTTACGAGTTCGTGTTATTAGTTTTACTTTTTTAATCAATATGCAGGCATATGCAGCAATATATCTCAAATATCATATATGAAACCGGATTTTGTGTAAGTTGTTTTTATTATTATTTGGGCAAGGTGCAAACCAATCGCTTGTTGTAAGTGTGTAATAAAATTGTTATTGTTTTAGAGAAATACTGTAAGCCAAAGTCAAGAGGTTGGAAGACGAAGGTGGCTTATGTGTCGAGACAAGTGGAACGATACAACAATATTTACCGTTGAATAAACTTTTAAATCATGCGAAGAAGGAACGTTGCATTTGTGGTTTAAAAATAAACTGGCGAGACCGGTGGACACTTATCGAGCTAACCAAAAAAAAAAAACAAACAATTTAAAACAATCACAGTGCAGAAGTGTCCTACAGAGTGTTTTAAATAAAATTATATATCCTAATAACGGACTCTAAACCAACTCGTAAAGTAATTTAGCTAAGTGACAGTAATATGTTCGGTTGGCTTAATGGCTAGCAGATGTCGCCTTTTGCAATTTCAATACAAATTACTTTTGGTAAATTATAAAAACAATAATTTCGGAATTCGATAACAAATAAGTTCGTTTACTTTTGAACTAAGAAAGCGCTTGAAGATTATAATCTCATGCCTTCAAACTCCGAAAAATGGCACTGCAGGATGGTATACCATGCTATACAGGCAAAAAAATTGTAAATGTAATAAGCACTGTTTTGTGTTATATGTATAAATTATTTTATGATTGTAATAATATTCAGGTTAAGCTTCAATCCTCTTTTCTTTAAGAAAATGAATAATTAAGCTATAACCTCTTTAATGATAACATGTAATACTATAACTTTCATATCTAAAAACCAAAAATGTTTTTTATATTTTTTACCATAATAATATCATAAGTTTGTCAAGGATTACTTTTATATAAAATATTACAATGCTGCCATTTCAACGTTTGTTTCATTTATTAGTATAAGTATATCTATACCGAATAATATATAACTTTATAATATATTGCATTATAATATGCTTATTGTTTTATTTTTATATATTTTTTATTATATTACATCTATAGTAAACTAAAACATATAATAAAAACCTATTTTGGTATAAATATTCAGTAAATATACCTATTCCTTTAAATGTTATTTGCAAACATTTTTACTTTAAAATACAAATCAGTTATCATAATTTTAAATTATATGAAACAACAAAAATATTTGCCATTATTAAGGATCGAACCCACAATCGCTCGCTTATGATAGACCATTGTTAAGTGCGGCCGCTAACTTAACTTCAAATGAAGTAACGAAATTTTGCATTACTTTAAAGAAAGACGAAGACTGCGATAACAAAAATAATGCGTTACTGTGCGTGGCCGGTTTAACGCAGGCGACAGTAGTCTTTAAGGTGGGAATGGACTTCTACAGCTGATTGTACTTTCTAAGTATATCTTGGACACCAAAGACTGATCAAAAGGTGAAGGTTTTCCTACACAAAAAAAAAAAACACCTATCTTCTTGAGGAAACCTGGACTTTAAGTCTGAAATCGCCAACCTGCATCGAGCCAGCGTGGTGATTACAATCAATTATTTTCTGTATGAGAGGAGACCTGTGCCCAGGAGTGGGACGATAAAAAGGTTCGAAACATCGAAACGCAAACGGTTACCTACCAAATTTTCATTCCATATTTAAAAAAAAAGCAAACAATTCCAAACACCATGCTATATACTTACGTTTATGTGCTTCAGTTGATTCGTACACTTTAGTATGAATTAACAGTTTGTTTTATGGGTGATTTTGAACATATTGTATATTATTTCACAAGAGAGAGAGAGAGAGACAGAGAGAGAGGTACAGAGAGAAAGAGATATTTTCATAAAAATTCAAATAATATCACATTTCATATTCCACAGTGAAATGTTCATTTACTGAAATTCTTCATACTTGCGTCACATTTTTAGAATTCCGTAGGTACCCAAAGGATAAAATCGGCCCTATTATTAAGAATCCACTGCCTGTCTATCACCACCATAGAACCACCATTATGGTGGTTCTATGGTGTTAGTCCTAGTTTTCTATAAAAGTCACGTCTTCTATGATAGAAGACGTGACTTTTATAGAAAACTAGGTGCGCCCGCAGTTTCACACGCGTAAGTAACGATTCCACAGGAATGTCTGGATGAAAAGTATCCCATGTCTTATTTCTGGATATAAATTATCTGTGTGTCAAATTTCATCTAAATCCGTTTAGTAGCTTTTGCGTGAAAGAGTAACAATCATCTTCTCATACCTACTCAAAAACTTTCGCATTCATACTTCTGGTAGGATGGTCGATTTTGACGACTATTATTTCCATTACCACAAAAGAGTGACATTCATAGCCACGAATCTTACCTAGACTTTGCCTGATGCCTTTATTTCTGCTTATTCATCAGCATCTCACGCAATGTGCACAACGCTACATTGGAGCCAATTACTCGAGACTGCTATTTACATGTTAATTGTAACAACTTGTTACATTATGCAATAAAATAACTATAAAATTGAGTACAAAACACCCACACACTCACTCACTCACTCAGTCACTAGGAGAAGGATAAGAGTGATTATTTACCATCAACGATTGCATTCCTGCTTACCATCAGGCGGGATTGCGGTCAAGCACTAGTTTATAATTATATTCGTCGTGTTCCGGCATGATATCTGGTGAAGCCGTACGGAGGACGGGTCTGAGCAGTTGTGTTGCGATGTGTGCCGGGTACGATGTGCCTAATGTTGTTGTGTCGGCAGTTTGGTCGTGGAGGGTCTCCAGATCATCCTCTGGCGCAGCATCGTTGGTCGTGTTATTGGGTTAAACATTGCATCACTTCGCTCAACTGCCGTCTTCCTTCCTGTTCACTCAGTTTTTTTGAGTGAATAGGCTTAATAAGCTAGTGCGCTTTACCATCAACGATTGCATCACTGCTTACCATCAGGCGGGATTGCAGTCAAGCACTAGTTTATAACTAATTAAAAAAAAATCTTTGGATTGGATTCTCTTTGGAGGTATTTTTCATCCCTTTCTTTTAGCCTGAAGTAGCAAGAGATATGTATCTACAATACGTATTCATGACCCACCCAGCCAACTGGTTTTATTAGTCGTTCAGTTAAAAGTCTAACATTTTAAATAAACGGCGACCGTTGAACCAATCAAGTGTGAGCTTTATTGACTAAACATAAGACACAATAAACTAAGGCAAGGCACCCGGACCGCCTTGCGACCCATTCCAGGGAGCACTGGCGGACTGGCTCTGAAGAATGCACGGCTCCCTGACGTTGCAGGTGACATAGGTGCATTCGGAACATGTGTGTCGCATAAACAGAGAGCCGATAATGCCGGATAACGCCCTCTTTCAGCCCCCCAAAATGAGTCCAAGGGCAACAGATTCGGGGACATCTGTCACCCCCCAGACATAAGGACCCGAATCGACGGCACGCGGCGCGTTGTGTTTCACGCGCGCCTCAAAGAGATGTCAGCACATCTTGACGGTTGCGGGTTGGATAAAAAAGAAACTGTGGTCCTGGCGCATAGGCAAGTGAAGAAATATGGGTACCCACCCGTATTTCTTCACTTGCTTAGTCAGAAAAATTCATCAAGAGGTCAATCAAGAGATCATTTGATGATTTCCCATGCCAAACAAAAAAAAAAAAAGACCACACATACAATCTTAGACGTCACGGGGGTAAGAGTCTGATAGACATGACATCCATGAAGATTTTCCACCCCGGAAAAATAAATGGCATCCGGACCAAATAGGTTAGGTTAGATCTTGTGACTCATTCCCTAACAGAGAGTGGGCCCGAGTTCAGGAAGTTTTAGGTTTATTATAGTTAGGTTTCAAATTCTGTATGGAGTACACCTTCTGCAATGAACTCCCTTGATTTAATTGGTGTCGTAAATCATTGGGAACTATTAATTTTCTATTCATTATGCCTACAAAGTATCAAGCTAGTCGTTAAGTACGTGTTGTTGTAACATTATCTCGTTGTAAACGATTTAAAAATATTGGCCATTAAACCTTTATGGTATGGACAGATATTAATTTGTATAATTATTTGTATGGGTTTAATATTTTAATTTAATAATACAATTATATAGCCTTATAGTTTTACACGTGGTTGATATAAACTGTGGAAACATAGCTGACCTTAAGATAAAAAATACATTTCTATTATACTGCTCTTATCGCAGGTCTGCTGGCAGAAATTTCATAAGAAATAAGCAACACCTTTAACCGGTAAGCCGATGGATGCGGATAGCACAAGCCCGGTCATTGTGGAAAGCCTTGGGTTAGGCCTTTGTCCAGCAGTGGCCCTCTATACAAGAAAAAGCAACACCTTTGTACTCGGATATTAATTTTGTCGAATCCCTATTTATTTTATTTTGTGTATATAAATACTTACCATACTAATATTATACATACGAAAGTAACTCAGTCTGTCTGTCTGTTACGCTTTTCCGCTTAAACCTCTCAACCGATTTTGATGAAATTTGGCACGGACAATCTTTAGACCCTGAGAAAGGATATAAGGCTACCTTTTATTGAAAAAGTTGATATCCTCGAGGGAAATCTAAAAAGCGCGATATAACCGAATTCCACACGGGCGAAGTAAATAATAAAAGTGACAGAGATACTGACTACTAATTTTAATTATCTTTGGTGATGTTTTGTGTACTTAAAGGGAAAAAATGAGACCCTATATAGAAGCCGGAAAAGCCTAGAAGTTTTTAGAATCCTGTAATAGAAACCCGTCGTACGTTTCCACTCTTACGTTGTTAACACCACTACGTTCCAGACGAAGCGTTTCGCCTCCTCCTTTATACCGCGTACATCGAGGGACTGGAACAATTTGCCAGCGGCGGTGTTTCCGTCGGATTACAATTTGAGTGTCTTCAGGGCTAGAGTGAATAGGCTCTTAAAAAACTAGTGCGCTTAACCATCAACGATTGCGTCACTGCTTACCATCAGGCGGGATTGCGGTCAAGCGCTAGTTTATAATTTATAAACAAAAACCGGAAAATGTGATTAGCCTTACCTAGTTCGTATATCCCAGTTACTGGGTTTTGATGATCAGAAAGACAGTCACTTCAGGAAGTGACAAAACTGCTTCTAGTTAGACTGCAACATAGCTAAAAGGCTTGGAAGATGATGATGATTATGAAAACTGATTTTTTTAACCTCAAAACTTCTGATGTAAACTAAATTGGTGAGTTACTTACTAAAAGTGTAAACAAATATGAGTTTATGGAGAAAAGAAGAAGTTAGAAGTTTTTCATTACAACAATCCATGCTGATAAAAACGTCATGGAAAGCACCCTAATCGCGTAACACACTATAAGTATCAATTTGTATAATTAAAGCATATTGCTAATTCATTGCTTTATATGTCCGAAAAACGTTTCTGTTTGACGACGTTAATAGCACAATGAATGTGATTGAACTGTCAAAATGAAACCTCAAAATGAACTTTGGAAAAGGAATGGAAGATAAACAGAGTGAAAAAGAAAAGTGTCATCATCATCATCATCAGCCCTTAATCATCCACTGTTGGACGTAGGCCTCCTTCATAGCACGCCAACAAGCCACCTTTTTGATGTCGTCGCTCCATCTCGCCCAAGGGCGTCCTACGCTGCGTTGTAAGAAAAGTGTATTTGCGTGCAATTTCACTATGTATCGTTTAAAAGCTTGCAGTCCAAACCGAACCATGATCAACTTCACTTGAAGCATCTAACAATGACACGCAGTGCTTGTAAATATTAATTTTAATTCCCATTTTATTTTGTCGACCGTACAAAACCATCAATAAGTCAAATGAAGCGGTAATCTTGTGCGGTTAACTGCTCATTGTGTTGCCAAATGATTTATTTTACGACCGTACTTTCACTGTACATACTCAGTACTTACTCGTTGTTTACGATTAGGAAATTGCTAGTTTCAGGAATTTGCTGGCGGTACTTGGTTATATATATAAGGACGAGGAATTGCATCAACCAAATCAAATCTAATTATTTATTCTTTTGAAATTAATCAAATATAAGTTTATAGAAAAATAACTTTAACGCCTATTCAATAAGGTTCAGTTTACGTGACAACTTCAAACAGCTTTATAACTTTTTACTAGTGCTTGCCATTCTGAAATCAAAACTGATCGGTCGTTGTTAAGTTCGATTTGGACTCATATTATGATCTCATCTTCTTCAACTTATAGAGGTCTGCTGCTGGACAAAGGCCTTCCCCAACGCTTTCTACGATGACCGGTCTTGTGCTGCCCACATCCGTCGGCCTTCCGCGACCTTTACCAGATCATCGCTCCAAGTGATTGGGAGCCTCCCTACGCTGCATCTTCCGGTACGTGGCCGCCACTCCAGACCCTTACTGCCCCATCGGCCATCGGTTCGGAGCAATGTGCCACGCCTACTGCCACTTAATTTTAGCGACTCGAAGAGCTATGTCGGTGACATTGGTTCTTCCGCGGATCTCATCATTTCTTATGCGATCGCGCAGAGAAACTAAGAGCATAGCTCTTTCCATTGCCGTTTGTGTGACTCTGAGCCTTCGTATGAGACCCATTGTGTGCGACCACGTTTTAGTTCCGTATGTCATCACTGCACTGGTAACACCCACTGGTCAAAGACTTTAGTGTTGAGACATTTCACATTATTATACCTATTTTTTTTTTTGTCATCTGTGTATGCTATTAAAGCGAATATAGAAATAAATCATATGTGATCATTTGAACTGTCTAGCTATCTCGGTTCATGAGATTCATCCTGGTGACAGACATACAGCCAGCGAAGTCTTAGTAGTAGGGTCCCGATTTTACCCTCTTGGTACGGTAACCCTAAAATAAAATTCCAAAAGCTTTTCAATAAGTCAAACACTCCTGGGACACAAGGCCTCTTCTTAGTGAGTGAGCCATAATCAACCACACGGGCTCAGTGCGGGTTGCTAGATGTGATGTGATGAAATAATTTACACAAAGCAAAGCTCCTGGCGGAGTTCGAACCTACGACCTACCACTTGTAACTCGTGGCCGATACAACTAGGCCAACGCTGCTCTCAGGCCGCCACTACTCTCAGGCCACCTCTGCTCTCTAATTAAAGTCATGGTTAACTATTTTTTAATAATACGCTTTTGACAGGATGAAGTCCATTTATTTATTTATTCTGTCACAAATAAATTATACAGAGGCGGACTTAATGCCTTAGGCATTCTCTACCAGTCAACCATAGGTGGTGAAGAGATTAGAGGCAGGTGCTTAAGTGGAAAACATTCTAAAGAAAAGAAAAACTCTTAACTATATTTAAATAAATACATATATAAGCTATATATACTATTACCAAAATATATACTTATAATATATAGATACAAAACTAAATATTATGGAAAAGCAGAGACCTCGCATAGGTAAGCGTAGTGTCGGACGCCCCCAGTTAGCTGTGAGACGGACAGACGATCTAAAAAAGATGAGCTAAAGAAGATCTAGTTGAAGTAGACTGATTTCGGAAGACGGAAAGCACAGTGTTGTGATGCAGCCTGGGAGAAGCCCATGTCCAACGGTAGAGCAGTCCACGGTTTTCACCTAGTTTCCCAGTTAGAGTTGATTGATTGATTGAGAAAATTAAAAAGAAGAAAGTAACTTGTAGGTAAGTGTGCGCGTAGATCCTGTGACCGCCGAAATTAAGACGAAGAAATTACGGTTCTCTCATTGGTCAACTATAAATGATATTCTTTAGCGTAGCAACAATTGTAATGTCACATAATATTACTTAAGCTAGGGTTTGGTATGAATAAATAACAATTACTTCTACTCGCCTATCAGTGAACCTTTAATCTACAACATAAGTAAAAATCTCTCGTGATTTTAATGCATCATCCCTAACCATACTAATATTATAAATGCGAAAGTAACTCTGTCTGTCTGTTACGCTTTCCCGCTTAAACCTCTCAACCGATTTTGATGAAATTTAACACAGGCAATCTTTAGACCCTGAGAAAGGACAGAGGCTACCGTTTATTGAAAAAAAAAAAAGATATTCCCGAGGGAAATCTAAAAAGCGCGATATAACCGAATTCCACGTTGGCGAAGCCCCGGGCGGAAAGCTAGTGTTTATTTAAAAAAACAGTATCGGCCATCTACAACAATACTGGTTTTTTAAAGTCATCTTTAAACAATATTTTTAAAAGGTCATGACTAAAGATATTACCACCCAAATGATCTGGTCATCATAAGACAACCAAACAAGACTTAAACAAGCTGCTAAAACTGTTTTACACAAGCATACATCACTCACGATATCTCAATAAAATCATCAGAATTAATGGAAAACATTCAATAACCAGTAACCGTGCGTTATTCATAATTTAATATTTCATTGCCGTCCGCCGGCAACCGCCAATTATCAGCAATACATCGTACGGCAACCAGCAACCAAACAATAACGGGTTGGGTCAATTAACTTCGGTTTATGCACGGGGGAATGTTTATGGGGTAAGGATGGGGAATTATGGGTACTTCAATAACATATATATAGATTAAGGGTAATTGTTGTATTTATGAAGGTTTTTTGTTGTTTTGTTATACATATACAGCATTATCTTTTGTTTAGGTATGCGAAACCCGAAACGTACATGTCCAGTATTTTTAAGTAAAGAAACTATGTACAAAATATCAAAAAGATAAAATGGAAAGCCACAAAGTTATGTTCTTGTTATCCTACTTGGCTGTTCCCAACAAAAATATGGCCCACGCACCGCTCGGGCGGGCGAGCGGTGCGTTGACCTCGGGCGTCAGTTGTTGCGCGGGCGATGATCGACCCTAGCTGAGTACCGCACTCGATAACCTTATTGCAACAGTTTCTAAATGTATTTGTGAAAAAATATAACATGGTGTAAAAATGATTGAAATCGATGCTCATTCTGAACAAACTATCTTCGGGTTTCGTATAAATAAAAAATAACGTTGTATATGATGTACTAGCTTTCCGCCCGCGGCTGCGCCCGCGTGGAGTTCGGTTATATCGCGCTTCTTAGATTTCCCTCGGAAACATCATATTATTCCGCGATAAAAGGTAGCCTATGTTCTTTCTCAGGGTCCAAAGATTGTCTGTGCCAAATTTCATCAAAATCGGTTGAGAGGTTTAAGCGGGAAAGCGTAACAGACAGACAGACAGACAGACAGACAGAGTTACTTTCGCATTTATAATATTAGTAAGGATTATAGGACCATAGACTCCTGCGACGATTATTTAATTTCATTTAATAAAATGTATATAACGAACCATGAGACCCCATACATAGCATTAGTAACAATGTACAAACTATGTTAGTAATCCATATTAATATTATAAATGCGAAAGTATCTCTGTTTGTCTGGCTGTCTGTCCGCCTTTCACGCCAAAACTACTAAAACGATTGCAATAAAATTTGGTGCAGATATAGTCTAGAGCCTGAGAAAGGACATGGGTTATATAACATCCCACTATGACCAATGGGAGCAGAGCAGTAACAAAAATTGTTGCAAAAACGGGAGAAAACGCGGACGTTCATATTGCTCCCATTATTTTAACAGGAGCTTATTTTATATCAGCTGAGCTTTTTCTGAAGTTCACGCGGACGGAGTC
Organism: Sesamia nonagrioides; assembly: GCA_017933935.1. Lineage (NCBI taxonomy): Eukaryota > Metazoa > Arthropoda > Insecta > Lepidoptera > Noctuidae > Sesamia > Sesamia nonagrioides. Next base: position 329,998 of record JADWQK010001071.1, read on the forward strand.
GCGGGCATCAGTTAGTGCACTTATAAAGAGAAACCAAAAGAAAGAGTAACTCAGTCAGGAACTTCTGGTCCGATTTGAATAATTATATTTGCCTTAGATAGCCCATTAATCCAGGAAGGCTTTAGGCTATAAAAAAAACATATTGAAACCTACGCGGGTGAAACCGCGCGACGCAGCTAGTGAGTTATAAAATGAAATATAACAAGTAAATTGTAAACACACTGAACGAAGATCGACTTGGAGAGGGTGGTTAAATTAAACACTGGAATACTGATATTAAGCGCGTATAATATAATAAACACAGTGCTTGCTGCTCACACCAAAAATAATAATTCTCCTACCTATATAGCATTGCCGGTAACGAAACCATAGCCCGATCTAACTCGATCCCAACGCCATCTATCGAGGTAAAGTGTAAACTTTAATCCTTTATATTCAATATTGATCGCGCTATGATTCCGTTGACTCATAATTACGTAGACATTCCGCCCACCAAGTCCATTATGGCAAATGTCCTTCTTCTGACTCTCTTGTCTAGAGCATTCTCGTGCATGTTTAATAGAGCCCTTAAAAATATAACAAGTTTTGCATCTTAATACTAAATACAACTTACTAAACTTTACACTAGCTTACAATATTTCCATTCCTTAAAATTACTTAATTAAATCATAGTATTTGTTAATTGGCTATAGGTAATACACACACCTTTGATGTAGGTCTTTTTATGGTGGACAATTTTGTCCTTATTGTGACCACACGTGTTAACCTATCTGAACCCGGATGCTTTCCTCCACTCTGCCCAACAACCACTTGCCAGGAGGCATCTTTTAATACACATTTCTGTTGCGTTCTCTAATTCCTGTATATATAATGACCCTTTACCCTTATTTAATGCCCTATTTTTTGTGCAGGTCAAAAATCTACGACAATAAGCTATAACGCGAAGCATTCTTGATAACGTAGAGAATCGGTTCCAAAATGAAACATCTAAAGTACTCGTATGCACCTTGATTTCTTCTAAATGTGTGACAAGTTGTTTAGGTCTTTTAGATTTACTACCGGTTCCTTTAGGAAATTTGGGCCTTCCCACCAGAGAGAAACCTTTGAAAGTAACGACTGACATATCCAACGTGAAGCACAATCTGCTGGATTTTGTTTCGATGCTACATGCACCTAATTGTGTGTATTCAAATTGCTCAATATCTCTGAAACTCTGTTAGCAACGAAACTCTTCCAACGACTAGGGTGACTAGTCAACCAAGCTAATACTACTTCGCTATCTGTGAACGCGTAAAGATTCTCCTTTTGTATATTCATAACTTCCGCAACCTCTAAAATAAGCTTGGTTAAAAGTACTGCCCCGTAAAGCTCGAGTCTAGGAATCGCTACCGGCTTTGCTTACCGCTTTACCGGTGCGACTTTCGATTTGGAAGCTATTAAAGAAACGTGTATAAAGCCCATTTCATCAACTACTCTAAGGTATACAACTGCCGCATATGCTAACTTAGACGCATCTGAAAATCCGTATAACTCTTGTTTTACTTTCTTTCCCGTGTTCAACCAACGTGGTATTTTTAGTTCAACTAAAGAAGCTAAGTTTGCACGGTAAGTTACCCATTATTTTAATAAATTCATTGGAACTTCTTTATCCCACTGCAATCCTGCTAACCACAGCCTTTGAATAAATGTTTTGCTATTATTATACTTGGTCCTAACCCCCAATCCCACCAATTTTGGTCCCAATGGATCAAACAATCGTGCAATATCCGCAATAATTTTGCTTTTTATTGCAGGTCCAGATATTGGCTTAAGCTCCAGAGAGTATTGAAAGCAATCGTCGCGCGCATTCCAGGTAAGTCCTAAGATTTTTGTTAATTCGTCTATTTTTATCTTTAACGCTTCCATCCCGAATTTTATTTAATAAGTGTTGACAATTGCTTTTCCATTTTTGTAATTCAAATCCGCGTTTACCTAGAATTTTGGTTATCTCCGTATAAATTTTAAAAGTATCTTCTTTAGTTTCAGCTCCCGACATTAAATCATGCATTTAAAAATCGTTCATGATCATTTTAGCCATATCTAAATTATCCCCGCATTCATCAACTGCAACCTGTTGAAGAGTCCGCACAGCGAAGTATGGTGCCGAGGCTGTACCGAATGTAGCCGTTATCATTTCATACTCCTTTATTTGCCCTTCCGGACTATCCCGCCAAAGTATTTGTTATAATGGAGTATCTTGCCTATTTACTAAAACTTGTCGGTACATTTTTACTATATCAGCCACTATACAAATTCGATGTACCCTCCAGCGCATAATGATATGCCGAAGCTCTTCTTGCAAAGATGGACCAATCATTAGATCTTCGTTAAATGACCGCTCGTTGCTGTACTTACCAGAAGCATCGACTATAACACGCACCTTTGTTGTTTCTTTATGCTCACGGACAACAGCGTGATGAGGTAAGTAAATACCCTTTATATTATCCCTATCTGATACTTCTACCATATTGTTGAGACTTAAATATTCTTGTATCACATTAGCGTAATCGGCGGTTAATTTATAACTTTTTGCTAATCTTGTTTCTTTAAGTCTTTTTTCAGCCATCCCTCTAGATCCAACGCCCCTATCGACCAGGTTTGTATCCCATAACGGCAACCTTACTACATATCTGCCGTCCTTATTCCTTGTCGTTGTTGGTTTAAATAGTTCTACACATTTGGTTTCTTCCTCTGTGAGCATCCCTATTGTTCCCGGTGGTTCTTCTAATTCCCAGAATTTTCTCAACAATTCATCATCCTGGACACTGATATGCATCACGGTAATTCCTGATTGAGAATCTACACCTTGGTCACCTTAAACGCACCCGACAATACCCATCCCAAAGTGGTCTCTTGCGCTAATAGAGTACCGTTCACATTTTTCCTAACACCGTGTTGAATGACTTGGCTGTATACTTCAGCGCCCAATAGAAGATCGATTCTATTGGGCGTGAAGTAGTCCGGATCAGCCAGATCATTGTCGTTCAAATCCACCTATTCTAACCTAGCTACTTTAGAAGATGGGAGAAGTGATGTTACCGACTTCAGAACGTAGGCATTGACCTTGATTTGAAAGGAAGGATTTACTCGCGATTGAAGTTTTATTACTACCATGGCCGTCGACGTAGTACCCTTATCTCCTATACCTACTACCTTGTTTTTTGAAGGTTTTTTACTTAAACCTAAGTATTGAACCAGTGACTCCGTAACAAAGGAACCCTGGGATCCCTGATCCAATAACGCCCTGGCCGTGTGATATGTCCCATTCCTCGACTCAGCCTTTACTAAAGCTGCAGCTAATAATACAGTTTTCCTACTTCCTGTCGCAAGACATGAGACTACCTGAGTTTTTAATCACTCCGCTTGATTAGCGTCCTCATTTTCCTCATAAGTTATCGATGAGGTTTCCGTGCGAGCAGCCCAACTACCCTCACCAACTTCCGACCCTACAACACCTTGTTGGTGTAACAATGAATGGTGGCGGCGTTTGCACACCTGGCACTTGAGTGTGTTTTTACAAAACTTAACAGAGTGGTTGCTGAGCAGGCAGATGAAACATAATTTGTTCTTTAGAACAAATTTCCGCCGAGTTTCCGTACTTTCATTAATAAATTTTGGACATGAACTTAATTTGTGCTCACCTGCACAAAAGACAAAAGATACCCCTTTATCTTTAACTACATGTAATGCCCGTGTAGTCTTTGGTGCTCTCTCTACTTTTGTTTCTAGATTCTCTAAAGCGCTAAACCGGTTAATCAGGAAATCCTTTAGTTCATCGAAAGTAGGCAGGTCGTTCTTAGGATCCGATGAAACCTTCAACTCCCATGCCCTTCTAGTTACTTTATCAAGCTTCTCAGTGATAATGTGTATAATCAAAATTGAAACAAGATCTATATCTAAATTTTTTAGTGATTCTAAACAATCAGTTGTTATACTCAGAAGTTTTTTAATATCCGTTGCGGACTCAGCAATTATGGCCTTTTGATTAAATAAAGATTTAACAATCCCGTTTGCCAAAAACCTCTTATTATTGTACATGGACTCAAATTTGGTCCAACTTGTACTATAATTATCTGCTGTGACCTGTACATTTTTTAATAAATGTTCCGCCTCTCCGGATAAATAGCCTTTCAAGTAATATAATTTCTGTACATCATTCAATTTATTATTGTTATGAATTAATCCCATGAATAAGTCTCGAAAGGTTAACCACTCCTGATATTTACCAGAAAACATTGGTATTTTAACCTCTGGCAACCGAAAATTATAATCTTCTTTAGAACTACTAAGGCCCGATCTACTATCATTTTCATTACTAGATGCACATTTATTTTTTCGTATTAGCTCTTTCAGAGTACTTTTGAATTGCACATATAATTCGTCCACCTCATCGTAAATACAATCTTTATGATATTTAGAGCTAAATAAGTCTGATTTTTTAACTTCGCTTCTTATTTTAACATGTGTATTATGGAAAAGTTGCCATGGTTTTTCTAAACTTTCTAAGCGTGTTTCAATATACGATACAGTGAGTCTATCCTTTGGGCATTTTTTAAAGTTAATCATAGCCTTATCAATTTTGATGTTTACGTCTTCTTGGATATCCATCAACGAATCCATTTTGTAAATACAATATTATACGTAGACACAAACAAATAATGAGAAATAACACAACAATAAATCTAATGCACAAATTAACAAAGAGCGGAAGAATATAATATTGTTCTAATACGCTAAACTTAATGTCCACTGAATATTTCTTCTCGCACTTGTTCCCAACACAAACTTAAATTTCATCGAAAATTTTACAAGTCTTTTAGAGTTCAATTTCTATACAAATTTGGGCATAGGTTCCCCGTCCAAACCACTTTTTCTTAAAAAATATTAGAAGTCCAAAACTCACCAACTTTTAAGTTACTTTTTTTTTAAAGTAAAGTTCAAATCTAATCACTAATCACTTTTCTATTAGATTCTTCCAGAATAAAGTTGAAAGTACTCACGATTTTTTCACCAACACTCACTGAACCTGATGACGTTGCGATGTATCACACCACACCAGTGGCGCCCTCTGTGACCATAGACTGCACCTTCCTGCCCACCAGCTGCTCCTGTCACCAGTATTGCTGCACCACGCTCTACTGGATCCACCCTGCGCCGACCAGTCTTCCAACTTCAGCTCCTGGCACCACTCACCTGGTCACCCTCTGAAGGGCTGCTCTGGACAGCGATCCACTGTCCAGTAATGACACGTAGGGTGGTAAAAATCAGGGTTCCCAACTTAGGGGTTTTCCCCCCAGATTCAGGAGGCAAATAAATGAGATGGGATTTTTTTAGGGGTCTGAAATTTTTAGGGGTATTTTCAGGGATTTTTTGACTCTTTGTTATATTTGAAATTTACTATATTAACACGTTAACTGCCATAGCAAAATTTTGAAGACGTCTTTTTTTATTTTTGTTTTTTGGTTGTATATTCAAGTAAATCACATTATATGACTATTTTAATTTGTTTCCGATGATTATAATTGAAAATAAAACAAAAAAATAAAATGTCTAGCATATGTGCCTGACGAGGCCCAAACGGAATAAAATATAGCTATTGGGCCATGTCAAGCATTTTGTCAGGCACGCCAATTTATTTGCGCGAACAAACGCGAGCGTTTTTCGGTTTGATTTTATATATGGGCATAGTTAGATTGCCTAAGCTAGCGGATTATTGGTCAACAGACCCCCTAATTTGCGAATCTTTCCCGCGTACGGTTATGTCTCGTAACAGGTTTGAAATTTTGTTACGAATGGTGCATATAATTTTCTAACTACGATAACCAAAAGTACGGTGACCGTCTCTTCAAAATATTTGAATTGCTAAATACTTTGAATCTCAACTTTCCCCATTCCGACAATATATCAAATTGAACAAATATGGAATTAAAGTTTTTAAATTATGTACTAATCCAGGCTATACCTACTAACAGAATTCAAATATATGCGGGAAAGAGAGGTGAGACCGAACCTACATTACTAAAGAATGTTGTGATGTCACTTATGGAAGGATGCCTTCAAAAAGGTCATACATTATATACCGATAGCTGGTATACCAGTATTGATCTTGGATGCAAATTGTTGAACAAAGAAACGCATCTTGTGGGTACTTTACGTAAAAATAGAAAATATTTGCCTAAAGATGTTATAAACAGAAAGATAAAAAAGGAGAGTTTAGAGCTAAAGAAAATGAAGATGGTATGACATGTATGAAATGGAAGGATAAAAGGGATGTTTATTTACAGCCTACAAAACATTTTATTGGACTTACAAGGACTTTCAAAAAAGACAAAGAAATAATAAAACCAAAAATTGTACTCGATTATAACAACGCAAAATCTTCTGTAGACCTATCTGATCAGATGATCGCATACTCAAAACCTTTGAGAAAAACTGTAAAATGGTACAGAAAACTTGCTGTTGAACTGCTGTTCAACACTGCAACACTTATTCATTTTTTACATAATTTATAAAGAAACCACGAAGTCTAAAATAGGGATAGTAGAATATAGGAAAAAGGTGTGCAAAAATCTAACAGAATCGGGCAAAGAAAACAGTAATCCTGGCATGCCATTGACAAGAAATAGGAGGCAAAAGCATGAGCTAAAAAAGAAAGGACCTGTAAAAAAACTACAAAGTACTGTTCACGATGGTTATAAAGTAAATGTTGAAACAATAGACAGAAATTATGCTAGAAAGAAGACTAAGCAAGTGAATACTTATTGCCCACAATGCCCTAATGAACCACATTTTTGCCTATCTTGTTTCAACGAGGAACATAAAACAATATAACTTTTCCTCGGCCTCTCTGACTGATTATTGCATTCCAGTACTCTAAATTGCATTTTTTTATAATTTTCAACGCTGTATAAGCCCAAAATATAATTATTTTGAACAATAAAAAGTTTTTATAGTTTCATTTTATTTTTCCCAATAAAACCTAAATAAATCCAGTTCTAAATATAAAAACCGTAGGCCAAGTTGAACATAGTTTTTCCAGGGCCTTGTCAGTCAATTTTAATAGATAATAACGAGCTAAACGTGCCGGACAGCTCCCTGAGATCATCTAAATTACATACTGTGGCGTCAGTCACCCGGGACTGACATGGCCTTAACAGGTGCTATGTCTGTCAAGCACCGGTGCCTGATATGGCAGTCAACGTGTTAATATTTATTTCTTGCCTAGTGACTGCTGGTCCGATTTATATATAGAACAATTTATCATGACAAAATCACTGTTTACAAAGCAGTCAAATATTACGACATTCTAAAGGAATTGCATGGTAAAATATATGCCAATAATTAGTGTATTCATTCAACTATTCACATGCAAAGATTTTTGCTTGATAGACTAGTGCTTGCATCAACATTTTTTAAAAATAACGCTGAGCTCTCTACCCGCCCGCCGCCACTCATTTTATTATTAGAAGAAGTTGGAGCATAATATAAACCTATCTACAAATATATCAAGCAAACAGTTGGTAAAATTTACTGCAACATCTCAAAAAAACTCAAAAAGTGACAAGTGAACTGAGTAAATCTAAAGTGCTACTAAGTGCAAACAAGATATGGCTTAAAGGTCTTAGAAACCAGGACATAAAATCCCAAAAAAAAAGTAAATGGAAATGGCATGGCATATGTCAACACTAAACTTGACTAAACGTCAGGTCACGTTTGATTTTTCAAATGAAAGTTTGTTCTAGATCATTCGAACGTAACGAATACGAGCGGACAATAAATTGTTTTTGTTATATATGTTAAGGTAGTTATAATAATTATGTATGTAGGTAGGCGGTTTTTACGCCAAGCTCGGCAGTCAAATAAACGCAGTGGCTACATGCACGTCTTTTATTTATCAGTGGCGACGAGGAAAATAACTAATCGGTTTCGTGGACATTATAGCGTGCAAATAAGGACAAAATGTCGGTGGGAAAAGTGCGAGAATATGACGTTAAAAATGGAAATTGGTGTGCGTACGTGGATCGAGTGGAAATGTACTTCGTGGCAAACAATATTGCGGACGACATTAAGTTACCGACACTCATAGCGATGATGGGTGAACAAGCGTATGAATTATTATCAACATTAGCCAATCCAAAGAAGCCCTCTAAACTTACGTATGAAGAAGCCGTTAAGTTGTTAGAATCACATTTACAACCCAAACCATCAGTTTTGGCCGAACGATTCAGATTTCGTCAAAGGAGACAGCTGAGCACAGAAACGATATCAGAATATGTAGCGGAGCTGAAAAAGATGGCTAGATATTGTGAGTTTAAAAAGACATTGGAAGAAAACCTAAGAGATCAATTTGTTTGCGGATTACGTAACGAAACTATCCGTCAACGATTATTCGCGGAAGATGATCTAGAATATTCGAAAGCTGTCGTACTAGCCAGCAATTTAGAGGCAGCCGAGCGGGATGCCGGGGCCGTGGAGAAGGTACAGGAACAGGAACGGACGGATAATATAAACAAATTGAGTATAAAAGCGTGTACAGCCTGCGGAGATGATAAACATCGCACATGGGACTGCAGATACAAAGATTTCCAGTGCAGTTACTGCGGGAAGGTGGGCCACCTGCGCAGGGTTTGCTGGAAAAAACCGGAGGGAGTCATCAACACGGGGCAAGGCGGACATCGGAAGCAACAGAGGTCACGCGGAGGTCGCGGCGCCAGGACCAGCAACGACGGCGGAGAGGGGCGCGGCGGGAGCGGGGCGCGAGGAGCGCACGGCCGCGCACGCAGCGACCGGGGGACGGCGGCGGCCGGGCCGAGCCAGCCCAGCGCAGCGCACTGGGTGGACGGCGCGGCGGCGGACAGCGCCGACGACAGCGGGGGTCACCAGGAGGAACCGATGTACCAAATGTCTTTAAGCAGATATAAGCCGGTGTGTGTGCCTGTGTTAGTTAATAATAAAGAAATAACAATGGAAATTGATACAGGATCGGCACTATCGTGCATCAGTAAATCGATTTACAGTGAAATGTTTAACGAATTACCGTTGAGGGCCTGTCGATTAAGTTTAAAGTTTTATGATGGGTCAGTCGTACGCCCGGTTGGTTTTATAGAAACGGTGGTAGAATATAAAGGTGATAAAAAAATGTAAGATCTGTATGTCATTGATAAGGGTACAACAAATTTACTCGGTAGACAGTGGTTGACAGAACTTAATATAGAAATCCCAAAACTAAGTTTGTACAACTTAAAAAGTGGTGAAATATCAAAAAAAAAAATGATCCATGATATCATTTCCAGACATAGGAGCTTGTTTGACGGAACGTTGGGCAAATATACCGGCGGTGAGGTGAGCTTGCATGTACGCGACAATGCGGAACCAATTTTTCATCGCGCGCGGCCCGTCCCGTACGCCTTGCGCCCGCGCGTCGATGCTGAACTCGACGAGATGCTGCGCGCCGGCGTCATTGAACCGGTGGAGCGCTCGGACTGGGCTACGCCGCTGGTAATAGCAAGAAAGGCGGACGGTGGCATTCGACTTTGTGCTGATTATAAGGTAACACTCAATAAGGTTTTACTAGTCGATAGGTACCCAGTTCCAAAGATAGATGACCTCTTTAGTGATTTAAGTGGCAATAATTATTTCACTAAGCTTGATCTTTCACAAGCATATAATCAGCTTGCTTTAAGCGAACCTTCCAGGAAATATACCGTGATTAATACACATAGGGGTCTCTTTAAATATAATCGTTTAGTGTACGGCTTATCCTCCAGTCCGGGCATTTTTCAAAAGTTCATGACAGATCTTTTAAAAATACCAGGGGTATTAGTTTTTTTACGACGATATTTTGATTAAAACAAAGGCAGTAGATTCGCATTTGAAATGCGTCGAACAGGTATTTGATATTTTAGAAAAAAATGGATTAAAAATAAAGAAAGAAAAATGTGATTTTATGGCCGAGCAAGTCAAATACTTAGGGTTTATCATTGACAAAAATGGATTGCGGGTAGACTCGGAAAAGATAAAGCCCATTTTATCAATGCCACATCCTAATAACGTATCCGAGCTGAAGTCATTCCTCGGCATGGTCAATTTTTATGGTAAATTCATTAAAAATTTAAGCTCGTATGTAAACCCCTTATATGAATTATTAAAAAAGGGTAAACATTGGCAATGGGGCCAAAAACAAAGCGAGTCCTTCCAACAAATAAAAAAAATGTTGTGCAGTACTGAGGTATTGACTCATTTTGACATGTCGCTGGAAAGTATAGTGACATGCGACGCGAGCGCGCATGGGCTGGGTGCCGTGCTGGCGCAGCGCGGGCCCGACGGCCGCGAGCGGGTGGTCGCGTACGCGTCGCGGGCGTTACGCGCGCCCGAGTTGCATTATAGTCAAATTCATAAGGAAGCCCTCGCTATTATTTTTGCTATTGATAAATTTCATCAATACCTATACGGCCGGAAATTCAAACTACGCACCGATCATAAGCCACTAGTGGCAATTTTCGGACCTAATGCCGGAATCCCAAATACGGCGGCAAGCCGGCTACAACGGTGGGCTATTAAGTTGTCAGCATATGATTTTGAAATAGAATACGTGCGTACGGATAAAAATACGGCAGACATATTATCTAGGTTGATTAGCAAACACAAGGAAGGGGTTTTAAAGGAAGAATCATCCGCACCAGAACAAACATACCTACACTTTGCAATCGACTCACTTTTATTAGATTATAATATTATAAAAAAAGAAACCGCATCCGATCCCTTATTAAGTCGAGTTGTTAGTTATACGAATTATGGATGGCCGCAGGATATTGATATAAAAGGATTAAAGCCATACTGGAACCGAAAAAGCGAACTTTATACGGAATTAGGATGTTTAATGTGGGGACACCGAGTAGTAGTACCTAACTCCTGTCGAAGTAAAGTTCTACAGGAACTACACGAAAGCCATATGGGGGTCGTGAAAACGAAAGGCCTCGCGCGGAGCTACGTGTGGTGGCCCGGCGTGGACGAGGCAGTGGAGACGGCTTGCCGCGCCTGCGGCGGGTGCGCCGCGGTGGCGGAGGCGCCGCCTGCGCATGCGCCCTGCGCGTGGCCGTGGCCAGAGCGACCGTGGACCCGGCTACATCTAGATTTCCTAGGTCCTATAAGCGGTTCTAGTTATTTAATAGTAGTAGATGCGCATTCAAAGTGGATTGAGGCTATAAAAATGAATAAAACCACAGCTTCTTCAGTTATTAAGGAGCTGAGTGCTATATAGGCTAGGTTCGGCCTACCCAAACAGGTGGTGAGCGACAATGGGCCACC